>VZRO01007798.1:263153-285389 GCA_013397915.1 Daphoenositta chrysoptera | reverse complement strand
CTGCTGCGGCTGCGGAGCCGCGCCGGGGTCCGCGGGGAGGCGGCGGCCGGGGGCGTGAGGGTGGCGGCGGCAGGTGCGGGAGCTGCGCCCGGCGGGACGCGGGAGCGCCTCGGGGAGGGGAGGCGAGGGCGGAGGGTGGCGAGAGAGGCCGGTTGGAAGATGATGCTCCGTCCCCTGGGCGGCTTTTTCAATTTTTTTATCTCGGAAATGCTGCCTCGGAAGTGTCGGCTGGCTCCGGCCGCTGCCAGCCCGGTGCTGAGAGAACTCTGCTCTTTCAAACTGTCTTTAAAAGTTCTGGCGCTTCGCAGGCCCCGAGGCTCCGGCAGGGCACGTTCTGCCAAGCTGGGGGAGCAGGGCTCGAGGAAATTAACTCCAGAATTGGTCCCCTCATTGCAAACGTCCAGCTATGAATTAGTCTCCTAAGTCGGAGAATAATTCGTGATGGTGCGACGGTACCGTGGGGGAAAAACGTTTGGGGGGAGATGACAAATATTCAGGTAAGACATTTAGAAGAGCTCAAGAGATGTATCTTAAGTGCATTTTTTATTTGAAGCCAGAGCAGCCTGTGGAGCATTGCTGATAACCATCTCACGGGCAGGTAGCTGAAGTATTCAGTGAAGTTTCCAGTGGTTTCAAATTCATATGAAGCTGCAAAATTTCCATTCTGAAGCGGTAAAGAAAACTTTAAGTTGTTTTCAACCGTTGAGGGAGGAAGAGAAGGTGGTGTGGCTGCACCTGCTAAATGATCATTTGGTGGCAAGAGAACTATTTTTCATATTTCACATCTGAGTGAGCAGCAGTGGACAGCTCTAGAGAACAGCAGGGCTGCTTGTGCTTCTGGTGCTGCCCCAGTTTGCTGTTGCCAGTCTGTGCCCTGGACTTTGGGCATGCTATTTGGATGCAAAGTCTTTTCCAGCTTATTCAAATATACTAAATAGATTAGGGGAACGGGAGATGTACAGCAGCATGGTATGTAATTACTATGTTCCTCACCAGGAACTGTAGTGATAGGACAAGAAGTAATGGTTTCAAACTGAAAGAGGGGAAGTTTAAGTTATATATGTGGAAGAAATTGTTCCCCTGGAGGGTGGGGAGGTGCTGGCACAGGGTACCCAGAGCAGCTGTGGCTGCCCCTGGATCCCTGGAAGATTCCAAGGCCAGGCTGGACAGGGCTTGGAGCAGCCTGGGACAGTGGAAGGGGTCCCTGCCCATGGCAGGGGTGGAATGAGATGAGCTTTAAGCTCCCTTCCAGCCCAAGCCATCCCATGATTCTGTCTTGTTGTCTTATGACACCACATTTCAGTAAAAATATGGGCACGTTAAGAATTCAGGGCTGCTTTCCTTGGTCTAGAGAGAGATTTGCAACTGTGGAAAAGCGTGATGGTGAATCAGTGAGAGCATTGGTGCTTTTCAGATGGAGATCTGCATCACTGATAGATGAGGGAGTGGCTTTTAAGGAACAAAATAACTTTTGGACTTGCAGAGACAGCAGTGAGAACCATGTGGAGTTACCTGTTGGTTTTCAAAGATAGGGCTCCCAGGATTTGCTGGGACAGCAGTGCCTCCACAGTCCATGGCACAGACCATAAAAATAAGTGGCATTTACAGTGAAACCCTAATTATGTTAACTAGAGGGCAAATCATCACTTTGGTGTTTGGAGATTCCTGAGTTGGTGCTTGTTTTATGGGAATCCAAAGAACAGCTTTCTACCAGTGCAGCATGGAAGGTGGGCAAGAATGTTCCAGCACTTCTGTGCATTTGTATATCACGTCCATTTTTCACTATTGAAAATTTGCTTGAGAATGGAAGGGAAGTAAAAGAGAAAGTCTTTTTTGTAAAAACTGAAATAACTCTGGAAGTCCATCCTGCAGTGCAGTGATACCCCCATTTCACTGTTACACATAAAAGCCTTGATCCTTAGGGGTAAATAAGTAAAATAAAGTGTATAAAAGGGAGATGCTGCTTACTGGGTGTCTCTGTGTTGAAAACAGAAGTTTGGAGAGGTTTAGACAAGGCAAACTTGTTTAATGTACTGCAGTATCTTTGCTGCTGAACTTGTTAGCATGGAAAGGGCAGATATGATCCTGATACTTAACTCCCCAAATGACATAATTTCTTTTATCAATGTGTTTTTTCTCCACTGAGTATAAGCTGAACAACGAGCTGAAAAATATTTCTTTCCCGCCTCTGTATAAAACGTGCTGTAGTCAAAAGTGGGAGGATGAGTCCTGTGTTGTAAAGAGAAATGACTGAAATTGGCTTTTTCACATAGTAGTAAATCAGCAGTGTACTTACTGAGAAAATTTTCATTGGGTTTTGCTGCATTTGCAAGTCAAAATAAAGTGCACTCATATCTGAAGATTGGAATGGTGTTTCTGCATATTTGCACTTGTTAGAGACTTGTTATTTTCTGTTGACTTCTCTTGACTAGTTGCTGTTTGATTAATAAACTTGGGGTTTGTGTTGTGTTGGTGATTTCTTGGCTTATTTTCTTGGTTACCTGAACAAACCTTCCAGAGGTATAACAGTTTATTAAGCTACGTGGCAGTAAGCAAGGCCTTTTTTCTTACTGGACAATAGGTAATAGATTTTAGTGTTCAGAAAATCACTGTCTGCCCATTTTTTCTCTGTTCTTATTCAGGCAGCCTTGGGTAGCTGAAAATGTCTTTGCATTAAGTGCCTGTGAACAGAAACAGGGTGCCTTGTCACATGCATGTTTTAATCTTTCAGAGTTAGCATGAACTTCATTTTTTAAAATCAGCCAGCTTTGTTTCACCTAACGCATGGAAAATTTGTGGATGAGAGTATTTCAGTATTGAATTGGAAACATGTAGATGTCCTGATGTTTAAAAAATGGTCATGTGCTGCAGCTAGAAACTAAAACAAAGCCAAGAGCTGTGCAGTATCCCAGCCTGAACCCCGGGCATTAGGAAAACAGGCCATGGAGACTTTCAAGTTGTTCCTGGTTCTCTAATGAACATGTTTTTACTGGAGCAGTGACGTAATGCATGTCCCATTTTCAGCTTCCAAAATAGGATTGATATTCTCATGCCTGGTTTTTTTCCTTTCTCTGAATTGGAAGCAGCATTCTCTTTCAAAATGCTTTTTGATTCTGGGATTTTAAAAGACCCCACGTACAGAAATTATAAATTTAGCTTGTAAAATCAGAAGATAGTTACTTAGTAAAACCTAGGAATGCTTACTGATCTGTTTCAGTCTGATTGAGTGGAAAGGGATGATCTGCAATGCTGGTTTTGAATAAAATTACTTGCTTTTGTTTGCAGACTTTAGTCCTCAGAAGTTATAGGTTTTCTAAGTGAATATTTAAATTTCTGAAGCACAGATTCAGAAATAATGTCAAAATATTTTTTGCTTTAAGCATTTTGTTTTAGACACCACAGTGTTTCCTTAAATACAAATGCCTCGTATATTCTTATGTGAATAAATATAATTTGTTGCCTAAAACTGAGCCTTTCAGAAAAATAATTTTTTCTGAAACTCTAAGATAAGATGATGCAGTAGATCATCTTTCTCTTGTTTCCCACATGCTTGAATGCCTTGAGTAAGTGTGTAGTATTTTTGTACTCACGAGATACAGCAGTAAGTAGTAGTTTAAAATCAGTAAGACTTGGCAATGTTTTCTTAGAATTAATTGTGAAAATTCAGGTTGCTGGTGTGTGGGCTTCACTTCTGGGATAGAACCTTTATTATTATTCTTCTCTTAGGGATTTCCCTGAATGGCTGATGTCCACTGTGGTAGATGTTATTAACAATATTCAGGTCTTTAATAGTTTATGTTGCTGTTGAGTTTGGAGAAAAGGTCGGGTGAAATGCATGAGGTCGGTGTTACCTGTAGCTGATGGGGCTGCTGAGTGATTTTTTCAAAATACTAATGCAGTTGTGGACTATTGCTGACTTTAAAACTGATTTAAGGGGGCCATCATTGTGCCGTTAATAGATGGCAGATTCCCCTGGTGACACATCAGAGCAGCGTGATTTTCTTTGGGCTTTCCTGGGAAATCCTGCCTGGGACCTGGCTGTGTGTACCTGGGACTTCATCAGTGTAGGGAGCCAGAGCTTGTTCCTGCTTGCAGTGATAGGAGTAAAAACCTTGTTGGCAACCAGTGATCGTGCTGGGAGCTCGTGTTTGGGCAGAAGTTGTAGGATTCACTTCATATTTTCGTAGTTTGTTGAATTTTGTGTGCCAAAAGTTAAACCCCAAGTTTACTGTTACAGATACTTCTGTTCTTACAACATTTCATTTAGGTAGAAAGCGAGCTAGTGGCTGTACACAAGGCTGTGTATAGTATTAATTTTATTTATTTTACAGTGCAATTAATCTTGCTTTCCACATAGTTGAGTTCACTATTAACAAAATAAGTAATGTGGAAGAAGGAAAAAAATGCAGAACTGTAGGTGTAAAATTTTAATATGAAGTGTGTGTTTTAAATTAATAGCTTTAAAATACTTGTTGAAGCTTTTGATTTACTGCAAATATAATTTCTCGTCTAATTCTGTTTTATGCTCAAGGGGTTCCACTGGTAATTGGTAGTTGAAAAAATACAGAGTAGTACAGTGTGTTAGGAGTCTGCCTAAACTGTGTGGATATTTAGCTACATCAGTATATTAAGATTTGCTGTCAGCTCGTAAGCAATACCATTGAGAGGTTTGGATACAATCAGTTGTATAAAAGTTGAATAAAATATTTACAAAATTTGTAAAAATATCATTATTTTTGTTTTGAAAATTCTTTGTTAACTACTAATTCTAAGCAAAATAATTTTGAATTGGTATATGAAAAAGAAGAAAAGTGTATTTTTACTGCTCAAATGAAACAAAGTAAGAAGATTTTGTCCTTTCAAATTTTTTGAGTAATTTATTTAATAACTGGGCTAAGAAAGTTCAGCTTAGAGAAAATTTTCAGCTTGACAGGACTTTCCTTAAACTCTGCAGCCCATCACTTTACTGATATTTAATTGTCTCAGATTCTACACCTTTAGTGGTGGACAGTGATGGTGTTCAGTGTTTGCTTTGTCCTTTAACTCCTCGTTTTCTGGGTAAATGTGAGTTTTGGGCTGAGAGTGCAGTGCTGGGGATGGGGTGTCTGCTTCAGAGGACTCTCATTCACCCCTGAAACACGGGCAGTTCCTGACTTGGCTCCCTGGGTGTCTTTCCAAATTTGACATCCAAAGTGATCATGTGCACAGCTAATGTGCTATGGAGGGAATTATGATTTATGAGAGGGAGGAGAAAAGGTACAAATAGGCAGGTGGAGACAGTAACAACATAAACTCGTGCCATGGCCTGGTGCTCCTCAGGCTGTGCTCCTCTGTCCATAAAAGGTGCTGGCTTTTCTTGGCTTTATGTGAGTAATTCTATAAAAATATTCTAAGAGTATAGAAAAACGAGATACTTGATACTAAAAATAAATTGGGTTTTACTAGGAAATTATTTGATGCCTCTCTTGCTACGCAAAATATTTCATTTATGAAACGATGTTGTGTGGGTTTTGTCCCAATGAACAATAAGAGTGCTGGGTTTTTCCCTGATGTTCAGCCTCAGCTGAAGCACAGAAGTTTATACTGACTCCAACACTGAAATAAGTTAGAAGTTAGTAATAATGCATTCCAAAAGGAATGCTTTTCTTTGGATGTGTTCAAGCTGTTCAGATGGAGCTCCTTATCCCATAACTGGTCTTTGCTGGCAAACTTTAAACCCCACAGAATCAGTTGCAAAACTGGAACTGAAATACAGATGTTTCAGCTCTTTGTTTAAATGCTCACGTAGTATGGAAACACCAGGACAAAAGGAGTTAATCCTGAAGAGCTGTATACAACAGAAATATCATTTCCAAGGACATTTTTCCTTTTCTTATGGATTTCTTAAGCAGTGTAACATTTGAATGATGCTTGGCAGTGTTGTCACTTTTGCACAGCATTAAGAATTCTTTCAGTGAAAAGATGTGAGGGATGATGTGAAATTTATTTGGAGCAGATTTTGCTTGAACTTATTTTAAATTAAATGTTAGTACTTATGCAGAGTACTTAGTAAAAAAATTCAGTTGATCGTTGTTAAAGCAGTAAAACTAAAGACAGGGAAGAAATAGCAGCACTTGAATAAAGTGCTTTAAGTGAAGGGGGACCAGTTAACTTCCAAAAATGGAGACGATAATTTGTTGAAAATTCTGTATGACAATGGGACTAAAAGTTTTTTCAGCCTCATTTGCAAAAAAGCTGTTTTGTATGTGTTAGCAAAGAAAGGAAGTGAGTTGATCTCCTCGACCCTTAGATATGACATCATTCTGATAAGTTTTGACTCAAGTCGTGAGTTTCCAATTTGATGCCTACTCTAACGAGGAATTTTTGTCAGATACCTTTTGAAATCTCAGGCTTCTGTTAAAAAGGAATGTAAAATGCATTAGTGTAATAAAATACCTCAATACAGCTCAATTTTAAGGAATATTTTCCTGTTTCTAATATGGAAGAGTAGAGACTCAATACATTCATTTTTTAAATTTGAAAAACACATAAGGCCTTCCATAATGCTTTGATAAAAAATTCTAAAGAGATCTGACTTCCAAAGTTCTGATAAGTACTCAATTTTGAGCAAACTAACTTACTTAAAGAAAAAAATGGAACAATCTTACCTGAGCACATCTGTTACATCACCATTTAAAGTGGGAAAAAGATTAATGCTAGATATCCATATTGAGATTATTCAGACACATTTGAGCTGTAATAATAAAACTGTAGCTTGGAGCAGATTTTTTCTGAAGCAAAATGCTCCTTTCTACAGATAATTTAGGAAGAGAAACTACAGCTCTGTGTGTACTTTCAGTTCAATGTAAATTTGTACGTAGGTACGTGTTACAATTGTCTGTTTTTCTTTTTAGGGTTCATGTAATCAAAGGAGTTTCTTTGTTGTGTGTATCTTTTCAGAACACAACAGGAATTCAAAATGAATCAGGTGAGTAGAAATGTAAGACTTTATCAAAATACTTAGAACAGTTAATTATTAATAAGAAAAGTAAATCATCCACTAAAAAAATGTAATTTAAAATCTTCAGTCTCATTAAGTTTCATAACCATCCATTCTACAGCGTGTATGCTTGTGAGATGTCTGTTATTTCATGGATTCGAGGTTTTTGTGAATTCCCTTTAGCAGTGTATAAATTATTACTCCTGGCACCTCTTCTAAGAAGGCCTCTCCAGAAAATTCTATTTCCTCCCGAAGCTGTACGTAATAATTCAGTTCCTTACAAAAGTGGTTGGAAGATTGAAGGCTTCCATTTTTAAAAATCTTTTTTATGATCACTTTCCTTTTTCAAATGTGCAGTAAACAGTCTGCCACAAATTGATGGATTGGGAAATTTCACACTTTTTCTGGAACCTCCTGGAACCAAGTGGAGAGGCTGGGAAAGCACGTTTCCTTTGTGGAGCAGCACTCTGCTGCATGGAGTCACGAGCATCCTGACTGGAGGGTGTTGCTCTAATCAGCACCAACTGGGCAGCATTTTATTCTGCATTTGTTTATCCAAGTAGGAATTGTCCATCAGGTTGTCTGTCACACACTTGTATTACTTAGAGATACAAAAAAAGTACACGTTGCCTCAAATTTTTCTCACAAGTCCGTTTCTCTCTGGCTGATTTTACCAAGCCCCTTTGGCATGGGAATGTGAGCACAGGATATCACACTGCAGGAAAGCCATTTTCACTTTGCTGAAAAAGTCAGCCATGAGCAGCAGCTTTATGAGTCAGGAACAACCACAGTACACAGTTTTATAAAATGCTTTGTATACTTCAGTGCCTGTAGCCAATGTGTGCTTTTATTATCCTTATTTGATCAGCAGCAGGCCTGAGTACAGTTAGCATTTGCTGAAGTGTGTTTTCTGTGAAGACATAGAAGCATAAGTAATTACATGAGTAATAAGTAATTACAGCATAAGTAATTACAGCATGGATTGGGTTGGTGGGATGTTTGCCGTTGCTTTTTTTCTCTGATTTAAAGTAAAAAGTCTTCAATATATTTGTACATATTAAAGAGGTAAAAAGCAAAATATAATCTCTATCAGAGCATTGAAATATGTATTGTAAAAATACATACTTGTATTATATCTATAGACAAGTATGGATTATATGTAAAAAGTAGAAATGACATTTACATTAGCACACTTCTAAGCATTAATAGTCTATTTTGGGGAGCAGGGTTAACTGTTACTTCAATATTTCTGTTGAGACTTGAAATTTTTTCACCTGTATGATTTGTTTTGATGCACTCAGTGGCATGAAGCCAGCAGCCTATTGCTCTGTCTGCTTGAGGAATAATCCTGCCTTATTAGTCATTCCAATAAGCTTTGGACTCTGCTAAAAACTCTGAAACTTGTAGATCCTAATCTGTAATTGTTACTATTGACTGTTTCCTTCCCGTTTGTGTGTCCATGTCCCCTCCTGGCCTGTCTGTTGTCGTGTTCCTCCACCCCCATTTGCTTCTCAAATTAAATCAGATTTCTGTGCTGTATGTGTGACTGCTGATCTCATTTATGCCGTGCTGTGATGTGTGTCCTCTTACAATTAAAGGGTGAGATGACCCTTCCTCTGGGAGTTCTTACAACACCTTAGGGTCCTCCTTGGTGTTTCTGGCTTTCACCTTTGGTTTCCAAGGCACATGGAGCCCCTGTGGCTTTTAGTTGTTCACTGACCATTCGTATTAAGTGTGTATTTAGCATCAACCCTGTGGTGTTTTTTCTTGCAGTGCCCTTGTCATTTCATTCACTGTTGACAAGTTGTAGTGCCAGGTCTGTATAAGAAATGTTTTTGCCTGATGCCAAACATCTTTCAAGTGGTTTGTTCTCATATTTCTTTCATTCTGCTTGTCTCTGCTTTTGGTGTGACTTGGGTGACCCTGAAACTAACTGGGCTGGTGTTGATTTGGTTTATGTGAAAAGACTGTTAGTTTTGTGGTTTATCCCACAGAAATCTTGCAGTAGTGAAGGAAAACCTTTTCATAAATACTTTGATATGACCTTCTTGTTGTAAGGAGAAGGATTAAAAAAAGCCCATCTGTTGTTGGAATTTATGTTTTTGGGTTTCTTGGAAGATTGCTGTCTCAGGATAGGCAGTAGGTGTCCTCTTTTAAAAGGAGATCTTCCTCTAATATGTAAATTAGTTTGTCAGAATAGCTGAATAATTTATTTTAAAAACGCCAAGCAAACATGGGTTTTGATTGGTAGCAATTACTACATTTCAGACTGCAGTAAGACAGAGGAGGAGGAATTTGGGTGCTACCTGGAAAATAGCATGGGCAGTTACTTAAAAAGTGCTGAGGAATAGAGGAACAAATGACAACTTTCTCCCCCCATTCCTTCTGAATTATTTCAAATATTTCCAATACATCTTTAATTTTCAAGCACACAAATGATACAAAATTGTGGCAAAGAGGGATAGCCAGGTAAGGTGGCTGGACAAGGAGAGACCTTTCTGCTTTCCTGTGCTAGCTGGCACAACTACTCTTCCTCAGCTACCTCATTTAACTTCTCTGCCATCTCCTCCCTTCCTTTTTGGTGGCATCCTTTCCTTTATCTTGTCATTTATCCTAATCCTGTTTCCACCCTAACATGACACTAACAGGCTGTCTGTCATTTATTGCACTGTTCAGGATGGTTTCTTTCCTTCTCACTCTGATCTCTGATCACCTGTAAATATCTTGTTGTAGGTGCCTTTTCTACTCTGCTTGTTTGTAACGTTATAGACTCATCTGTGGTTGGTTCATAAGTGCAATTTTATTGAAAGTGATGTAAAAAGTTGCTTAATGTGTTAAAAGGTATCCTCAGAGTGTCTGGACTCAGGATTTGATGCAAACAGGAAAAGGTAGTTTCAGTTAAGGCACCACTTCAGCCCTCAAATGATCCTTTGGCATTGTTCTAAAGACACTTCATACTGGCTGATTTAAATGCTAGAATGTAATTTTCTGATTAACTTCAGAGTAAGAAGCTTAAAAATGAAATAAGCTTCAGGTGTTTTTGTATTCAAAATTGCAGCCTTGGAAGGAGTGAAAAATACTCTGTTAAGGCTTCAGATAAATGCAAAAGTTGGCTGTAGGACATGCACAAGTGCACTACCCTTATCAAGAGGTGAATTTTGTAAACAGGAAAATAAATTGAAATGTGATTGTTAAGTCTTGGTAGAAAAGTGATTGAAATACAGTATTTCTTTTTGGTAGACAGACATTGCTTGGGGACAAGTTGTGATCTGGAAAAAATTTCAAGTAACTACATCTAAATTGCAAATAAAAAGAGATTGCACTGATTTGACTGAACTAAATTGTTTATTTTACTGTTTTAAATTTGATTACTTATTACCATTCATTTGAGGTGTGAAATGTATTGTTGTGTAAAGGCCATATCCAGTTTTCTAGTACTTGTGAAATCCATTAATATGACAACTGTTGGATGAACCCGAGTGTTCTCTCAATGTCCTGCTAATCTCTGATTTATGTAGGTAGATGCACAATAAAGTTCTGATTGTATACTACTCCATACAAATACATTTCTTAAATAGTAGAACAGTTTGGGGATATTTACAGTTAAAAGGAGGTGTGACTTCTAAGGAATATACCAGGAAAATCAAAGCTGTATCACAGTGCTGTACACTTCTGTCTGAATCAGTTGAGTCTAATTTTTCAGCTTTGACAGGTTAAAGTGATTTGCAGGCTTGAGATTTTTAACTGTTCAGCAGCAGCTGAGATTTTAACTGCTCATCAAAACCCCAAACCAAAAACAACACTCTCCAAGAAAACCAAACCCCCAAATAAAAACCAGGCTAAAAACCATCCTTCTTTTAGCTTGAAATTGGAAGTGCACCATTCTGAGAGCTGTCAGCCACCCTCTTCTATGTCTGTGTGTAACTTGTTAGAAACCACTGGGAAAAACAGGCTCAGTTCTCCCCTGATGAAATCCTAGGGTAACTGCTGGAAAGATGTTTAGGTTTCTTTGATATGCTGAGAAGAGCATGTTTCTTTTTCAGCTGAGACACGGCTTCTTGCATATCAGTTCAAGGCAAACAGATGTCTGAAAATCAGGCTGCTTTCATCAGTATTTTTCCTTTTGGGTTGGTGGAAGAGCAAAATAAAGCTTTGCTCTGCTTTGAATACACTTCAGCTATTCTAACTAATGAACAGGTATTTCTCCTTGGTGTCTTCACTCTTGGATGGGAAGGGATTTCTGGCGTTCTCTCCCTTCCATGGTTTCCAATTTGGGGGTCTTTCTCCCCTACAAATAGCTCTCTGGGAGCTCTCTGTGCAGCTGTTAAGGCTTATGAAGGCAGCACCAGAATAACCTTGCTCTGACTCCAGTTTTATGATTTCTCTCGTTGTTGTACTTAAAACTGGCAGATTTGTTCTTGTAACTCCACTCAGCAAATTGGGTTTTCAAACGTAGTGAATCATTGCCATAGCAGCACCCTGATGAAGACTGGGTGCTGAGAAGCTTTATCTCTTCTGCTTTAGAGATAAAAACATGACATTTGATAGCATATTGAAATGCATTTTAAAATACATTTCCAGTAACCTTTCAGCATATTTCAAAATTACTCACTGGAAAATACTCTGAGTATTACTCAGTATATGAAAACTACTCTTGTATCTCTGCTTTATAGGTAAAAGCCAGAATCATTTCCAAAAAATCGGAGTTTATTTGGACAAATTTATCAGTTTAACCTCTCTTAAAAATGGTTTCAGGGCTCAACTATGACATCCTTAATGAGCTGTTCTTGCCATTACCACCAGTGTTTGTTCCTGACCAGAATGATGAAAGTTCCACATTACAGGGCAGGGAGTTTTTTTAGGGCATGTGGTTCAGTAAAAGCCTAGTTCTCACCAAGCACAGTTCTTTCAGAATGTGGACACATTTTATAGGAAACTTTGCATTCTTGTAACTTTGAAATTCTGGTAATTTCTGTCAGAAATAGTGTTTTGTTAGTTATAAGTAGGTAATAGAAAGCAGGTTGTTTTATGACAAGTGTGAGTAGTAATAGTATGAACAATATTATAAAAATAAGATTGAACCTTGGAGGTTCCTTAAAATGGAACTAATCACTTACTGGCTAGTAAATAATTTATTAGCTTTATATTGCCTATCAAACTTTAATATAAAATATCTTAAAACTTCTTATATTAATTATAAGCTGCTGGCCAAAGTTCTGAGCTGTTGCTTGATGTATTAAATGTGAGTAACATTTACGATACTGAAATAATAACTATTTAAACCTTTTAATTCTCTTTAAAAGCTGCTTTTAGCCTTATTCTTTTTGTTGCAGAGCAGTAAACTTGACATGCACATCCTTTAATCACCAAGAACTGCAGTGACAGGACAAGGGGGAATGGCTTCACGCTGACAGAGAGTGGGGTTGGATTGGCTGTCGGGAAGAAATTCTTCCCTGGGAGGGTGGGCAGGCCCTGGCACAGGATGCCCAGAGAATTTGTGGCTGCCTCTGGATCCCTGGCAGTGCCCAGTTCCAGGCTGGACAGGGCTTGGAGCACCCTGGGATGGTGGAAGGTGTCCCTGCCATGGCAGGGGTGGCACTGGATGCCCTTCGAAGATGCTTTTGAGGGGCATCCCCCCTCCAGGGAGGAATCTCCACGCACACTGCAGGAAGGGATGTGTCAGAAGACCCTGCTCAAAAATGTAGGCCCTGTTCAAAAGTGGGCCTGGGCTTTTCCAGGATGAGGTGCTGGGCTGTCTGTCAGTCGGGTGTCCCAGGCAGCTGTGCCAGCTCTGCAGCTCTGGGCACGGTATCAGCAGCATCACTTGGTTGTTCCTTTATCGGGTACTTTGTCAGCTCTGCCACATCTTCTCCTCACCCTCAGGATGTTTAACTTTGGGATTGATGAGTGTGCCTGGTTTTAGCATTATTCAGCACCGAAAGCAGCAGGAGCCCACCCCCTCCGTTCACCACTGATGGCTTTGCAAATAGGGCATTGTCTTACTCCATTCCAGGCAGAGCATCCTACACTGGGGCAGAGTAGATGGAGTATCCCAAGTGCAAGTTGTAGTGTCTGCGTTGGAGTAGTTAATTTACTGCAACACCCTCACTTTAATCGGCAGAGCCAATAACTTTCTGGGTTTTTAAATTGTATACACTTGTTGAAAGTTTGGTTTTCTCCTGAAGTTACTTTTTAGTCTTTTTTGCAAGGGGTACTTTGTCACAGAAGGCAAGATGAGAAACCATTTTAGTTTGGTTTTGGGGGACTGATTAGGTTGAGTATGCCTGAAAGTCATCCTTTGAAGGAGAGAAATAAATGATTGCTAATTAATATATGTGAAATTATCCTCAGGTTGGAAATTGTACTTTAATTGCAAGTCAGAAGGTTTTGAAGCTCGTGTGGGTTGATGAGCTGTTGTGTGGTTGTTTTTGGCTGTTAATGGTGGTTGGCTTTTTGACTTGTAGAGCACAACTGACTCTCCTGTTGCTGTGGAGACCTTGGATGATGTTCCTGAGCATGTGCTTAGGGGCCTTCCTGAGGACGTGAGGCTCTTCCCCTCTGCAGTTGACAAGACTCGGCTTGGTGAGTGCTACAGCTGTGAAAAGAGAATGAAGATTTTTACTGTAGCTCACGGAAATTGGAGTGGCTGTGAAAGCATGGTGCCCTCCTCTGCTGGGTAGAGATGATGTCTGGTGAATTTGTCTGAAATAATTCCTCTTGGGAAGAGTGGACAGCTTCCCAGTCTGAGAGACCCATGTAACAATCTTTAGAAATATGAATTGTGAGTAAAAGATTTGCTTGAAATAACTTAGATTAGTTTTAACTCCTCATACGTGTCTCCTCAGGTGTCTGGGCAACAAAGTCAATTTTGAAAGGCAAGAAGTTTGGACCATTTGTTGGTGACAAGAAAAAAAGATCTCAAGTTAAGAGCAATGTGTACATGTGGGAGGTAAGAAACAGCTTATAAATGCAAAAATGTGCCTGTCACCAGGTCAATATTTTGTATGTAGCTTTTAATTTTTCCAGATATTTTAGAAATAGACCTGATATGAGGTAATTGCCATCTATTACTGCCATTACTAATAGTTATTTATAGACACTTGGATGGAGCAACCGTTCCGAATGGTTTATAAAAAACTTTATAAACCATTGTCATTTTTTGAAATTGCTGTATTTTTTATATGCTATGTGTGGATCACACCTGTCCTTAAGAGTTTTTTGCTGATCTTTGCTTTGTTGGCTTGAACCCTGAGTGCAACTGAGTGCTGTCAACTGCTTATGAAATTAGGGAAATTATGAGGATATGGAATCTCTTAAGGAAGCCACATCACTCCTCCTCATTTAGCTCTTTGAAAACCAGCTTTTGGAGTTTTTGTAAGAGTTCTCAAGTGTTGCAGTGTTTCTTGTGCTGGGCTTGCCTTGAAGCAAGTGCTGTCTGGGCAGCTGAACAGCTCTGGAAGCTCCACTGGTAGTCAGGAGACCTTGGATATTATGTAGATTTCAAAATGTAAATATCATTATCTGAAGCTGAATCCCATCTACAGTGTCTTTAAGGCATTTCATCACCACTTCCAAAGACTTCTTCAGTCTTTCTGAAGACAAACAGAGCACATGGTTTTAGCAAAGTGAATAGTCAAGGAGGGGAGGGTGGAGAAACTGTGGCATAGAATGTTCTGGAACATGGATTTTTAGGCTAAAGATACTGATAATGGTCATCCATCCTTCTGTCCTCTTGCCTGCAAAAATGGAACTCCCTAAAACACTGAAAACATGCACAGAACTTAGTGCTAACCTCTATCAGAGGAATTGGTCTAGGATATTCCCATAAATACAAATTCCCAGTTACAAAAGCAATAAAGTTTTCAAGTATAATGTTTGTTGCATTGAACTCATGCTATCACAAACTCCACTGCATAAGGTATCTCCAGTTTTGATCTGGTACTGGAACATTTGGTGAGATTGAATCAGTCGAGTAAATTATTGACCTTACCATGGTGTTTCTCAGTGCTGGATGCTCAATGTTCCTGGTGGGTATTTTTTCAGTTTGTGTTGAGAAATGATAGTGGCAAGGCAGCTGTTTCAGAGTTTCCTAGTTTGCAATGCAGGTGACAATGGGAACCCTTGTTAGATTCCAGAGTAATTGTGTGGTGCTTTAATAGTGATTTTAGAGTTAGAAAAAAAAGCAGCTAAAATGAGACTGCAACAGTTGGTCCCATATGCTGATACCTGAAATCAGTCCAGAATCTCAACTGTTGGAAAATATGGTTTGTAGAAGGATGGTGGTGTGTAGGAGCACGTATGAGCACTCAACTTGGGGGAACAACCTTTTCCACAGGCATCCCATTTGCTTCTTTAGTCAAATTAATCTGAATAAAAAGTAAGGCTTCTAAAACTGACATCTCCAGTCAATTTTAATGATTTTGATCTGTCATACCAGTGGCTCATTGTAAAAAAGATGAGTTGTGTGTGTCAGTGTATGCCTGTGGTGTCTGAGGAGAGAACATATTTTCCTTTTCTACTGGAGAAAAGCCAGAGTTGGGAAAATGAGAACAAGTGTCTGAAAAGGGAGGGAAATGCTGGTTCAGAATGACTGGCACAGCTGTGCTGAGTGGGTTTTATTGTGGGTACAAGAATACTTTAAGTCACAATGTTACAGAGAGGAGTTGGAGCTGTTTTCTTTCTCACAGTGCACAAGGCCTTTAAAGAATATTCTGTAAATTAGACTGTAGTGTTCTGTAAATTAGAAAAGCAATAAAGTATTTTGGTTTGTGGAAAACCCGTAATAAATAACATGAAAACATAGTAAGGTTATATATATATAAGTAATCAGTAATTTAGTCATATATTCAGTATCTATTTGGCTCTCCCACAGCATTCTTTGGCTCTTCTCTTCCATTTTAACCAAAAGAATTGCTTTTGCAGTCTCATTGGGGATGCACTTTATGCTTTCATATTGCAAGAGCTGGGTGTGCTGGTGAACATTCTTTCAAAATTCAGCTGATGAAATCCATGCTGGAATAGTTTAAGTAAGGGATACATTTTCTGTTTGCTTGGAAAGAAACTATATGGTTGTGGTATATTTATTAAAACTTCACTTTTATTGATAAAATTCTGTGTCATTAAATCAACAGTATTATCAGCACAAAACTATTTTAATTTATTAAATAGGGGTTTTTCTAAGCTGTTGCAGAAGTGTACGTAAGATTGAAATTGGAGAAGTTTGAAAAGCCTTGGAATTACTTGTGAAGTATCAGAAAATAAAAAGCTACAGCACTGTAGATTTTTGGGCTTTTAGACAAACAGAAAAGGAAAAATACCCACTGATAGCTCTTCTTATAGGCATCTAACTTGGATTATAAGAAGAGTGGGAGATCTTAACATCTTGAAAGAGAAGCAGAGCCGCCTGTCATCAGAAAATAGTGAAGATGTCAGTCCCCTTCTTGCTTTATTGCAAGTTGTCTGGAAATGTAAACCAGGAGTAGGTGCCAGCCTTTTCCCCAAGAACAGAAACAAAGAATTTACACAGCAACTTGGAACATGCAGAATTTTATTGACATGATCAGTTTTTTAAGGTGATCACGAGATTTCTTAAAGGTTAAAATGTTCTTTCATACCCTAAAAAAGATTAAATATTAAGTATGCTTCCCCATGTATTTCCAAATAAAGCAAATGTTTCTAGCTTCTATATAGTTACTTCTTCCAATTCATCAGACAGTAAAAATAAATCTCTATGGCCTTCATATCTTAAAATCAGTCATTTTACTAAATGCAAAATCTTGAGTATCATTTCAGGCTCACCAAACTGAAAAGAAAGTGAAATATATTTTAACATATTAATTAATATATTTTAAGGATTTGAGCTTTTGAGCCCAGAGCCTTCAGAGATGAGCTTGCAGGCCACAAGTGTGTTTTTTTCCCCAATTACAGCCGTTCCTCTAAAAGACTGCAGAAGAGCAGCAGCGCTTTGCCCACGCCAGCCCTGGGTGCTGTGTGTGCCCGCGGGTGCCAGGCAGCCCTCGAAGGCAGCTTGGGGCAGTGGAGTGAGCAGCTGTCCCTCTGTCTGTCTGTCTGTCTCTCAGGTGTATTACCCGAACCTGGGCTGGATGTGTGTGGATGCCACCGACCCAGAGAAGGGCAACTGGCTCCGCTACATAAACTGGGCCCGCTCGGGCAAGGAGCAGAACCTCTTCCCCCTGGAGATCAACAGGACCATCTACTACAAGAGTTTAAAGGTATCGGTGCCTGAACAGCTGCTACTTTGTTGTCTTTTATTATTAACACTCTTTATCTGCTTTGTTAAAAAGTATTTTTTCTTTCTGCATACATTAAGCGGAGTTTGAAACATTTTATGGAATGTATTTAAAACGCTGCAAATGCTACAAATAATTGGTGTAAGTTCTTATCTGCTGATACAGTTGATGTTAAGTTTTACTGTTAAACTACAGGATGTTTCAACACTAAGTCTGTCTTATTGGTTAGTGATTTGCTGTAGCACCAAATTTGATACAAACTAGAATGAAAAACTACAGAGTATATGAAATAAATGTTCTTCAATTTTTGTAGATACCAAGACTTTTTCTGCTGAGGATGTTTTTGCAGTGATCAGTTATTTTTATGGTCTGTGCATCGTATGATAAAGTTTGGCTGTCAAGACACTTTTATGGGTAGCTCCATGAAACTATTTCTCATGGTTTTATACCATTTCAGTTTTGTTCAGGGAGTGAGGGGGAGGCAGGGAAAAGGATGTAGTTCCTGGAGCATTTTATCTCCCAAAACAAGAAAAAAAAATGGTTTAACTATAGTAGTGGAACATGTTAGGTTAGGAATATTGTGGCTTTAAAGTATTTCTTGAATCCCTGATCAAGACCTCCTGGCAGTGAGTGTGTGTAGCTTGACTTTGTTTTTATTTAAAATACTTTTGGGGGTTTTGGTTATATGCAGCCTTGTTTTTGCACTATTCCTTCCATTTCCTTGTGAGGCCAACAATATCTGTAAGTAACTGGTATTTGCTGAAGAAAAGAGTGAGTTGATCCCATGCAGTTTTGAAGTTTTTGGGGCAGGACAGCAGTAGGTAAATGTTATATTTGAGGTCACTCAAGCTTCTAAACATTTTCTGAACTTTCTAATGGCATTCAAGTAGAGGCTCACTATTGCCAGCCAGACCATTGACTTCTCTGCAGTGTTTATTCACAGAGGGCAGGCTCCCAATATGGCTCTGTAGCCAGCCTTGATTTCTCTAGACACTTTATTTTGGATTTCCTCTGCCATTGCCCACAGTCCCACTAGCTCATTATTATAAGTGTGCTTTTGGAGTCATTCTGACATTTAAAATTTCTCATTGCATCTCTTCTGCAAGAGTTTTAGTCCTGATAAAGACAAGCATTCATGTATTTAAGATTTGTTTATTTGATGGATGATACTGCACTTTGGAAAATTACTGCTTAAAGAGGCTGAGCACTGCTGACAGAATAAAAAAACCTTGTCTCAGCACTAGAATATCCTTTTGTTCCTTTGACTGTTGTCTCTTGCAACTTGATAAATTTTATCCCAGTCACACCTTACTGGTAACTGAGACAAAAGAAGGCATGTGATAAAGAACCTCTTAAATTATCTTTTGCATATAATGTCAGGATCTCTACACTGTCATTTCAAACCTGCTGCAAATTTACCAGCCCAGGTATGAACACATGGTTCTTTCCTGATCTTTATCATAATTCATAAATTTAGGGGAATTCCACTTGCTGACAAATAAACAGCATAGATTTTATTTACCCCCAAAGGAGAATTCCAGTGGCTTGTATGTATTTTTGTTCTGCTTTACCTTGAAGCATTGGAAGTATAGTCATGGATTCTTATTTTTCCTAAGGTTTCTTTCAGCTTTTTGTAGGTTTTTAACTTGTAAATTAAACAGGCTGATTTCCAAGCCTCATTGCTAAGTCCAAATTTGCTTGGTGTAGAACCACTTCAGAACTGTAGAGCTTTAACTTCCCTCTCAGTGAATAGTTATAAACCAGAACTTGTGAGTGAGCACAAGCAAATGCTTTTCTCTTCACCTTTACTGAAGGGCTGAGGGTATTTTAAGCTGCTTTGCATCTGCTTTCCCCAGCGTGCCTGTGAGAGCTGTGGCAGTGCAGGGGAACAGTTCAAACTCCTGGTGCAGTTTCAGCTCTTGCTGCCTCTGCTCCTGAGAGGAGCCTGCTCTGCAGGGTTGTTCTGCACACAGGACAGAACCTGGGTCCTAGAAAAAGTAAAATGCAGTGAAAACTCAGTTTCAAACAGTCTTCCAAAGAAGCTTGGCTATGAAACTGCCCCTGATTAAAATGAAATTAATTTGTTTGTGTTTTGCCAAACAGGTTTATGGTAACTCAAGATCCTCCCTGTTACATAGGAGAGAGCAGCATAACGTTGGGTTATAGAGTGTGAAAGATTCACACAAGTAAATGCCAGACTGTTCACTTTGCTTATGTTTGGTGAGGTGAGGCCACACCCAGGTGCAGAAGCACAATATCACAGTAAAATGCAGTGTCTGTGGTGAAAAATAGGTACTCTGGTAAGGTCAGGCAGGCAAATGTCCATCTCAGTCTGGTCAAGACACATTGCAGTGCTTGAACGTGCACAATTAATTGATTTTTAGGCAATCCGTGCTAGAACCTCTTAGTTTACTTAGGTTAATAACTTATTTGGATATTACTCTTGAAAAGAACAAATTTTGAATTTACTTCAGCCTTTTGAGCACAAAATACTCAGATTAAAGACTGCAAAATGTTGCAGCTAAAACAAAAAGCACAAAAAAGTGCGTGGGAATTATTAACCTAATGAACCTTCCCAAAATTCATACCTTTTTTAGGCTGTCCCAGCCTCACACTGCTACACCAAGGATCTGTAGGGAATAGTTTGGAGGAGGCTGGGTTTTGGAGTTGTTACTAGAGGGTGTCACAAGGAAGAGTGGTGGTACAAGTGGCACTTGCTCAGTGTAGTCCATCCCCCATTTTTCTACTGAGGGAGCAGCTTTAATTGTCTGCTTTTGAAGCTGCTGCTGCATCTCATTTTAGAAGCACAAGGTTAGAGGGCTTAATTTAGATGCTAGAGCAGTCACAATAAAACTAAATTCATCCAGCTGAACGTTAGCTCCAGCCATGCAGCCAACAAATTATGTGCTTGTTACCCTGTGTTTGCATTGCCTGAAACCTCAGCCAGATCTTTGCTCTGGCTTTGTATATTTTTTAGATGATAAGGGGTTTTTTTTTGCATCAGACAACTCTGCTGCATTCCTTACTGCTCACCAGCTACAAGGCCATGCAAATAATTTTGCCACTATTTATCCTATCAGGCCTCTGGAACTCAAGGAAGCCAAACCATAGGCTTTGTTTATAAGTTAAACTCTTCCCTTGGTTGTTGGGACCTTGCACCTCTTGTTGTTCCAGTGTCTGGGGGTATGATGATAATTATCACCTTGATCATGTGCTGTGAGACTTACTAAAAAATGGGCTGTAGAAGAAAGAAATCCTACTTTTGGTCTTGATACCAAATTCCCCTTTGGCTTCAGACTGGAAATCTTAGTCTGAGGACACCCTTTGCTCTGATGTAATGATTAAAAATAGGATCTGGTCTCCACCAGCCCCATGTTCCTAAAGCCCTGAAAGAGGGGGATTGTAGTTAAGGCATTTAAATTTTTCTTGGTTTTGGGTAAAATGCTTCAGGAAATGGAGGAACAGTGAGGAAGATTTTAAAAGTAAGTAAAAATGCATCTTTAGTCTGCCAGCTTGGTGACTTACTAGTTTGAGTCTGATGATACTTTAAGGAGCATGTGAAATGAAGTGATCAATAGTTAATTTTATTGCCAGTGCTGGGAATATGAGTAGCATTTGCAGTGATGCCCATTTGACTAATTTAATATGTGTATTTTTGTTTTGGTTTAGTTTTTTTTAAAATTTGATTAAAAAGAATAGAAATGATCAATTTGGAATGGCAAGCAAACCTTTGATTTTTTGTGATTGAGTGGATTTGTTGAACATGTAATTATCTGGATTCCCATTAATGCACTACAACAATCTTTTCCTGGATCTTTAGATTTTGTTCCAGATCCCTGCTATAGTGGCTGCCTGAGCAGTTACTTATTATTATATTATAATTAGTTAATGTTATTTAATGCTTTGTATAAGATAGGTATGTTTGTTCCAACCTGATAGCTCTCTGAAAAGAACTAACTGTGAATATCCATAGAAGTGAGCACTGGGATTTGAATCAGTGTCACTATTTGAGGCAAACTACAATTTGGAACATTACAGCTCGAAGGTTTATGCCAAAAATAATAATAATAACAACACCAAAAACTGTGTATTAATTATGAATACAGGGACTATATTAATAATTAACGATATAACTGTATTAATATTAACTATAAATGTATTAATATTATCTCTATATTGTCAGGAACTGTAGTGATGGGCCAAGGAGCAATGGATACAATTTGAAAGAGGGGAAATTTGGGTTAGGTAATAAGAGATTTTTCCCTGTGAGGGTGTGAGGCCCTGGAACAGGGTGCCCAGAGCAGCTGTGGCTGCCCCTTAACATTCCATGATTTTCCTGATTTTTTTTTTTTTTTTGCGAGTTTTTTTTGTGGGGTGTGTTGTTTTTTTTGGTCTTTTTTTCTGATTTTGTCTTCTTCTGTGATTTTTTTCTGTTCTTTTATTTTGTCCTTTATGGAAGTTGTCTTTTCTTTTGATTTGATCTTTCCTTGTCACTTTCATGGGTTTTTTGGAAGTTATCTTTAATTTTTATTTGCTCTTCCCTTGTCATTTTGTGGGGTTTTTGGAAGATATCTTTTATTTTTATTTAATCTTTCCTTGTCACTTTCGTGGGATTTTCGGAAGCTATCTTTTGTTTTTATTTGCTCTTTCCTTGCCACTTCCATGGGATTTTCAGAAGCTATCTTTTCTTTTTATTTGATCTTTCCTTGCCACTTTCATGGGATTTTCGGACGCTTTTTTTTTTTATTTGCTCTTTCCTTGCCACTTCCATGGGATTTTCAGAAGCTATCTTTTATATTTATTTGCTCTTTCCTTGTCATTTCGTGGGATTTTTCTAGCTTTTCATACCAAACCTTTAGGGGACATTATGACCTTTTTCCCCACGCTGTTTTTGGCGTGTTTGGTTGGTTTTGGTTTAGTTTGTGCGTACCGCGGTTATTTCGGGTTCGGGGCGCCGCGCCCTCCGGCCGCCAGGGGGCGCGCGGGGCGGCGCCCTCAGCGCCCGCC
>VZRO01007798.1:102735-262889 GCA_013397915.1 Daphoenositta chrysoptera | reverse complement strand
GCCACAGCGATCCCTCCTTGGGAAGGAGCGGAGCGGGGCCGCCACAGCGATCCCTCCTTGGGAAGGAGCGGAGTTTGGGCCGCCACAGCGATCCCTCCTTGGGAAGGAGCGGAGCGGGGCCGCCACAGCGATCCCTCCTTGGGAAGGAGCGGAGCGGGGCCACAGCGATCCCTCCTTGGGAAGGGAGCGGAGTTTGGGCCGCCGCGATCCCTCCCCGGGAAAGGGAGCGGAATTTGGGCCGCCGCGATCCCCGGGCAGAGGCTGAGCCCACGGCCGCCGCAATCTCTCCTTGGGAAGCGGGATCTGAGCTCGGGGCAGCCGCGATCCCCCTTTGGAGAAGGGGCAGCTGAGCCCGGGGGCGCCGGGATCCTTTGGGAAGGGGAGGCTGAGCCCGGGCTTGGGGGAACGTCAGTCGAGCCAAGTGAAGAATTCCGGTCCTGTTACTCCCTGCGGTTTTTAATTTCTTGTTGTTTCTAGGCCGATTTTTTTGGTTTTGGAATTTCGCAGGCGGTGGGAATGGCTGCTCCTGGCTGACTTCGGCCGAGGAGGGAGGGTGGGACAGGAGTTTCGGGTGGTATAACCGCATTATTCTCTCTGTGAATATATATGTCAGACCAGACATCCATTATTTTTTCCATGACTAATTCAGCAGCAGGGTTTTTTAGAGTGCGTGTGCCTCCACGCGTGGCCTTATATAACTGACATTTTGACTAACGTTTTAGGCCAAAATCACAATAAAGCCTTTAGTTACAGGGAGTAGATATAAAAGGGAAATATTCACAGTTGTAGCTCAAATGTATCAATTCCTCTTGCATGGGAATATGTGCATTTTGGAATTCTCTAGAGGTTACAAATGAACTGAAGAAAGGTAATATTTTAAGAAGCATCATTATGATTTTTTTAAACTTTAAATGTAGGGCCTGAACTTACAGGTAGTGCAGTTGACTGTGGAACTCACGTTGGAAACAAGGTCAGATATTGAGAACAGTTATTGTGTAAGTTTTTTATTTGAGATTGAGGAGGGGGGGCTGTAGTGCAACACAACTAGTTATTTTGAACAGTATTTCATAGGTTAAGTAAATACAAACAAATTCAAGCACTGAGTTTTATAATGAAATGCATATTAAGCACATATATAAGCATCCCTTGATAAATTGCAGGCTGTATTATGGTTTTTTTCCTAAATCTGCATTATCTTAGCACATGGAATTTGTGTACCTATGATTTACCTGAAAGGCTAGAAAAACAACCTGCAAGAATTTGATTATATGATAAATCAGAAAAGCCAGACAGAATAATTTCTAAGGTAATTTTTCATGGTATAGAAGTTAGATTTGCATTCATGAAGTTATAGGTAAAAATATCAGTAAACTAATTTGGCTTCTGGGTTTTGATTTTGTGCTGTTTTATTGGTTTCATGTTTTAACTGTTACGGATTTTACAGGTTTCATTATTAGGAACAGTAAATATTTTCCTCCTTTTTATAAACACAAGCTCCTTACCGAGGCTCACAATTAATAAATAAATGAATAAAAAGCAACCCAGCAAAAACCAACTCCAAGCACAATATTGATGAATTAATTGAGAGTAACCAAGAATAATCTATTTATGGAATTATACTCTTGTCTCATGAAGCAGAAATACCAAATTCTTCGTATTTAGTTGATTTGAATTGTTGGATTAAAGTTTCAACTCTAAAATGATAAGGCAATTCATTGGGTATTTTGAAATTTTATAGTTCTGTTTTTCACAGGTTTCATTGGAATTTTTTTTACTTTACATTTACTCACAGTTATTTCAGTGTTTGTAGTAACATCTGCTAATATTTGCAATTCACAGCAATCTTCTTACAAGAAATATATACTTTTTTCCTGCAGATTTGGTAGCAGTAGCTGCAGTGAGGATTCCAGAATGGTTTCTGCTCATATCCCTGCTTTTGTAGATTCAGCTGTATCCTTGGATATGGAAGCTTCTTAAGCCCAGACTTGAGGGGTTTTGGGAAATAAAGGAATTATGATGAACATGGTTGAAAAACAATTAATTTAACAATAAATAATTCTAATTATATGATACAACGGAATGGGAGGAGAAAGATTTTTATGAGTTACCTTTATGCAACTGAAAAATTGGGAGTCAGTATAAGGTAATATTTGAATTAAATAGCAATTTAAGAAACTTGCTAGGGGGTTATGAAATTTGAGTTCATTAGTGACCTAAACGGATCCATAAATTTTTTAAATTTTATTTTTGCCTATGTTGCACGCTGTTGTCTTACTCGTTGAGAAGGGAACATAACCAAGTAAGAATTGCCAAATTCTAACAACTGTGCGTGAGCGTGTCCTTTAGGAACCCCTTTTCCAGAAGAGTAAACTGACAGTTTAATACCTTAGGAATGACTAGACAAGACATTATTTGAGAGGTGTATTATGATTTAGTGATACAGACCATGCAGTTATTAGATAAAATTATTCTGTATTCAGTAAACAAATTTTTAATGCATCTCAGGTCTTAGGCTTGAACAGTTAAGGTGTTTTTAATTTGACAAATAACCTCGTTCCTGCCATTTATTTAATGGCAGAATAGAAGAGGTGACCATTTCACAGGTATTAGAGGTGGGCAGTTTTGCTCAAGGCTTTCACAAGGCTGTAACATGTTCACGTTCAGGAGGAATCCTCTGAAGGAATGAAGGAATCCTGCCGTGCTGTAGGTCCCGCTGAGTTTCCTGGAGAGGCAGCACACACTGGAGTGGGAAGTGTGGGTGAGCCAGGAGCTGGCCAGGCCTGGGCAGGCACAAAGTCCGCCCTGAGCTGCTCGCCCTGACCTTGGGCTGCCCTGTGTGCCAGGGATCCCTGACACAAGGTCCATGATCTCCTTTAGAGTCCGGCTGGGATGGCCCCTGCCATCTCCTCCAGGTCCACATCCCCCTCCTGGGTATTTCTGGGTTTGTGTTCTGCATGCAAACTACTTCACATTCCCCAGGTGTGTCTGTGTTTGATGGCTCCTGCCTGGCTTGGCCTTAGCTTTTCTTAGCTGGAATAAATCCTCTGCATCCTCCTTATACCATTCACAGCAGCTCAGGAGTCCTGGAGGGAAAAGGCAGTTCTTGCTAATTTATTTCCATACATTGAAGCACTGTGTGTTGTTCCCAAGATGCATTTGAGATTTAGAAAGAAGTTTAGTAGGATAAAAAGGTATCAAGAGGGGTGGGAATGCAACCCCCCAAAAAAGGAAAACCTGATGAACTTGGGTACCATCACAGATTTTTATCAGAGCCGAGGTGTTATCTCTGCCTTAACTACACAGTTCAGAGCCAGCAACTGCCAGTGCATGGCCAACAATAGCTGAAATTATTTTTTTTGTTGTTGCTTTTGCATTTTCTCAAATTTCATTTTTTTGTTAAACATTTATCATTGTTTCTCCCAGGTTGTGGTTAATGTGCTTCTGTTCTGCCTGCTAAGCTTGTAGGGAAATTTGCTCAATCAAATGCATTAGCACAAGATGTTTCAATAATTCTCCTTCTAAGGAAATAAAAAGAGAACAGCTTGGGTTCACTTTGCAAGTTGGGTTCATGTGTCCTTGAGAGAAGTAGTGTGATTTTTTTTTTTTTTCTGTCTCATCAGGGCGTTTCTTCCTTTGCATATGACAGGAATAATTTGTAACAGTGATCAGGAATAATTTGTAGCAGTGAGCAGTAACATCGACAGAGTGTTTCCATCAAAAAGAACACCTGAAGCTTCTGGCTTCAGACTCACTCAGTCTTTTTCGAAAAAAGTAACTTTTTAGAAGCTAAAGTTTTTGTTTTTTTTTTAAAGGGTGGTCATTCAAATCATACCTAAAGAAACCCAGTTTTTTTATCAGGCTGTAATCTGCTTTATGGTGCTGCATAGGCTCCAAACTGTGATCAAACAAGGCGAAAATCTCATTTCTGTTACGGGTTATGTGGCAGATCAAAAGTCTGATTTTGGAGGAAGAAACATACTGATGTTACACAGGATGAAAACTCGCCCTGCTACATGGCTGGGAGTAATACCTCTAAAATAGACTTTTTTGGGGAGTGAAGAGGGCAATGTTTTCTTTCTCCCCTGCTTGTTTCTGTCTCTGGAGGTGCTCCCCTCACATCAGCCAGGTGAGTGCTGCGGGTGCCTCCCTGGGAGCTGCCCTGCTGCTGTCAGGCTCTCAAGGGGGGGAAAGTCTGTAATTCTGTTCTTTCATGTGCTGCACAGTGCAGCTGGAGTGGGTTGTGAAACCAAATGACCTCTCAGCCACGGTTGTGTCAACTCCTAAAATATTTCTCTATTGTAGTGCAGGCCGAGCACCTGCGTCAGGGTCACCTGTGTTGTGGACAGCCCCTGGTGATTGTTCAGTGTGATTTTAAAGTCTCAAACCATTGCTAATAAATCTTTTAAAGCTTTGTTACCTTAAATGGTTCTATTACTAATGTTGCTGCTTCCCATAGTTCTTATCAGGTTTCAGGGAGAGCATGAACTTTAGGGATACTCGTAGTAACTAACTCTGGCCCAGAGAGCGTGTGAGACGAAGGTGGGTGAGTTCAGATTGGCTGTTACAAATAATTATTGTGCCTCAGTTTGTATCAGGCTGAAAGCAAAGTGCAACTTCAGGTTTCTGCTTCCCTCATCTAAATAAACGCTGTCATCGTAAAAGTTACACTGTTTTTTCTCTTGCCTGAAAGTGTGACTATTGCTGAAACAGTGTCAAATTGCTGCTGGGGAACAAGGAAATGTAGGTATGATTATATGCAGGTTAAATTCTGAGATAGTGGAAATCCTTGAAGTTTTTCTTTTTTTGTAATAATTTCTTAGGCATTCTCATGTAGTTCCAAATAATTAGCTGTACTTGAGAGTGCCATAAATATGCATCCTGTTTATAAAAGGTAGGCCTTGGATTGCCATCTGGATGTCATCCCAAATGCAAATCATGGTCAAATGATGCCCTGATTGTCTGTTTTTTAACTTACACAAATTTATTAGGCTCCTACTTGGACTAAGTTTAAAAGTTTGTTTCTAAATTGAAAAGAGCTTGCAAGAAAAATGATTGTGTATGGGTTGGAAAGTAGCTTATAGAGGGATGTGCAAGTTGTACATCTGTAGCAAGGACATAATGAAATTATATTATTGTCTAAGCTCTATTCCCAATAAATTTAATGAAAAACTCAGGAACTCAAGGCTTCAAAGTTTCCTGACCAATGACTGGGAAAACACAAAGGAAGAAGCAAGAGGTCATCAAGATCATCTGGAACAAAGCCTTAAAATGGAATTTACTTTGATTTCCCCAAATCACATTGATTTCCAAGAAGGTTTATACAACTCCAGTTCAGAAGCAGCATTGGAGATGTCAAGGGACTGTATCTCTCATGGAAGCATCTGTCTGGAGAGTATCTCATTCATCTGAGGTCTTCTGAGCAGAGCAAATTTTCTTTTAACCCTCATATATGGGGGCCCTTGAATGGGAGACTTGTATTACTTTAAATTCCCATCCTCACCTCTCCAGCAGTGCCCCCAGTTCCTAGGACAGCTGCTCTGAGCCTTCAGAACAGCCAAGGGAAATTGGTGTCACTCATTCCAGCCTTGCTCCTGCCTGTGCGTTTAAGAATGGGAGAAAACCAGCCTTCATTTCAGGAATAAGAAAATAAATTACCTATATTTAAGAAAATTTAAAATTCAGCACTGAATTGCCTGTGTTGGCCCCTTAAACTCTGTGTTTCTAAGTATAAGCTTTTGGAAGTACCACAAGCACCTTGCACACACTGTTACTTTATCTCTGTGGGGTTTTTGTGTTTGACTTAACAACCATGAAGGCCAGATTGTTCTTTTGCAAGTTGTATTTCTAGCTAGAAACTTATTTCTGCTTTAAGCAGATGTATGTAGTTATCTAACAGAATGAAAATTCTTGGGTTATTTGGTAATTCAGATTCTAGAGCATTCTGTATTTTTTTCATACTTTTGCGTTTTTAGCCACACTTCCTTAGACTGCTTTTCTTAAGTTAAAAGAGTAAAATATATCTAGACCACAGTTGTGGCATTTCCCAGCAAATTTGTTCATGCTGTCTTCAATTACATAATCCACAGTGGGAAGTTAAGTAAGGCACCAGGCAGCTTTCTATTATTAATCAATTTTTTTCTTAATTGATCAGGGTTGGCTTTGAAACAAGGAGTGACCTGGAAGAAAAGCAGCTTGATATTCCACTGCTAATTTTTTTAATTAATCCAGTGCGTTTGGAAATTATTCTCCTCCTTTCTTACTAAATATTGTTTTGATTTTCCTGAAAAGAAGTTACTAAGTTGCAATTGAAATACCAATTTCCTTGTAGAAATATTTTATTGTATTGGGATTTTCCAAAGCTTTCTTAGACAGTTTTCTTCTGACTCACAGAATTGTTTAAATGCTTCAGTGTAGAAGATGTGGAGAAAATTTGGTTATTGCCGTTTTAAGGAAGAGCTTTGAGATAGACAAGTACTTTTGTTTTTAATTCCTTCAAGTATTTTGTGGTTTAGAGTTGTCCTGTTGCTTACAGAATATAAGAGAACAAACTCCATGAGCTACTGACTGCCTTACATCTCCCTAAATCTGGGTGACTTTCACTCACATGAATAAGCCTTTTCTGAATTCCTTTGTGTGCTCTCATACTAAGTCAAGGCTTTACCAGCCACTCTTGCTCTTCTATGGTTTCCTGACCCTCCTGTGCAATCTCCCACTTCAGTGTTTGTTTTCCAGTTGGAGACTCTGGGGTTTATGGTGGGTGCTAGGTAAAGTCAGCTATTGACTTTCAGTGTATTCTTATTTTATTTGCCTCCTGCTTGAACCATCTTTTTGTCTAGGGAAGGCTCTAAGTTCTTATAATAAGAATCTTCTGTACCTCTTATAATTTCTGCTGCCTTTCTGTAGATGTTTTTTTTTTTAATGCCTCATCTTTTCAAAACCATTCAATCAGAATTATTATGAACAATATATCATTAATTGTACTAAACTTTTTAATTGCAATTTACCATAATTTTGCATTGACCATTTTTTTACTTGAATTGTTTACAGGGAATGTCTTACACCGAGGGCTTATCTGCAGATGCCCCATGTAATTTATTATACAGTGGTGAACAAGCACATTTAACTTCAGGAGTGTGCACACAAAGTTTTGGTAGCTGGTTTATTCATGGAAGACATGCAGACTCCGTTTGAGTGTGTGGCTGAGAGCTCTTTTCTTTCATTGAGATCTCTTTGTAAGGTTACTTGTGTTTGTCAAGTCTCTGAAGATTCTCATGTTCACTGCATTACAAACCTGCAAAATAACAAAGAAATTTATTTATATTTTATTTATTAACTGTTTTGTATATTTTTCAAATTAACAAAAAGGAAAACCATTTATAAGGCTAGAGTGTATTTATTTTTTTCCATCTGTCAAACCTTCCAATTTATTTGGTCATGCCTGCCAAGAGCCTTACAGAGATTGACAGGAATGACTTTGTTCTGAAGAATTCTCACCGGCCTACACTTGCTGTGTTGAGTTCCTCAAGGAAATGTTACAGCAGACTGACTTTCTGCTTGGGTTATTATCAGTTATTGAAACAAGGCTCAGTGGTATTTCAGCATTTGTAGCTAAGAAATTAGACAATGTCTGACCATTTTGTAGAAGTACTTACTTGCCTTTTATACACTTTTTCCCTGGAAAATCACAATATTTACTTGTATCACCAGTGCCTGAGAGTTTTTTAGGATGAAGCCTTCTGAGCACTTAGGAGCTTACCAGCTGTTAAGAGTTAATTCTGTTGTTACACTTTGTTATCAGAGTTCTGTGAGAGCTTTTGATTGACTATGATTAATGCTGCAGAACTTCAGAGAGGCACTGTTATTAATGTGCTGATTGACATAAAGTTATTCTAGTGAGAGTATTATAATAGCTGAAAATCCATCATCTTGATTATTATTGCTGCAAAATGCCATGGAAATGAGTAGTCAGCTATACATTATTCTAACTCATGTTGAGAGCCAGATGCCTCACTCAGATACAGATCTCGTTTTGTTTGGCATTCCATCAGAAACAATTTGACTGTTGAATGGGAAAGGCCTGGTGTTTGTAAAAGTGACTTGATTCATAGAAATTTGGGGAAATTTTCTCAGGCATCACCATTATTCAGGGCTGAGTCCAATGCAAACTTCCATGTTTTGCTGCCAGTAAAACTGCAGGCTGTGGAGACAGTGAGCTGTGGGGTGAAGCAGCTCAGTGCAGTGAGAGCTGACCTGTCTAGCAGGGGATTGGGATCAGAATATTCCAACACCCACCTTTGCCACAGCTGGATCTTCAGCCAAGTCTTGGAGGTGTCTTGGGCTTTTCCCAAGGAGTAGGTCTTACCAAGTGGCAGTGAGTAGAGGAGAAAATGGACTTTCCTGCAAAGTGTTCCCTTTCAAGTTGCAGGTAAAGAGCAGCGAGTCCAGTGTTTCTGATCTTACAGACCCTTGTCAGGGATTGCAAAAGCAAAGTGGACCTTGTGCTGAAACTCAGCTCATAGCTCCCAAATCCTGAACTGTTTGGTGTCACCCTCTGCTCTCCCCACTCGGATACCAGAACTGGTTTTATTTTCTGGTTCCTTACCTGCAAATTAACTTGTCCAAGTTACGTTACAGTGACATTTGATTTGTGTAGTCTGTTTTAGTTGATGTTTTATACTATAAGCAGGTGTGTGCAAAAAACTTCTAGAGCTTTAACCCATTTAGATCAAATTAGACTTTCATCTTGAATGTAGCAGTTAACGGAGCAGAAGACAAGTACATTTGTGCTCTGAGATTTGTTTTCACTGTTTGAAAATGGAGGAAGTTGCTGTTCCCTGTAGTGACTTTATGAGCCCGTGACCTTTCTTGGTGTCACAAATTAGGCAGATAGCAGTTTGCTCTTGTCTGGTTTGGGGCATACTTTAAATTTAGAACTTCCGTTGTCGGTCTTGTTAACATGAGCACCAACTGTTGCTGTTGTCCTGTAGCACAGTCCTTTTGAGAAATGGACTGATTGGGCAACTGGAGGATTACAGTTCCTTTGGAAATAGAATTCAGTGTATCTCATGTTATCAGAGAAGGCTGACAAGCATTTCTCTAAGAAAGTATCAGTGGGCTGTAGCTGAAATGAATGAAGCACTTTGTTTCATCAAGGAAGTGAAGCAAATCTTCCACAATTTCCCAGCAGATAAAAATGATTTAGTAACTATTTTGTACATTAAAATGATGAGTTTTCATAGTAATATTTATCATTTATCTACTTCTGTAAAGGACCTACAGTGATATTCTGCCATTTGACCTTGGATTTGTCACTCTGAAGCTGGAAGGAGATGAGTCTTTCCAAATTTAACAGATACAGAGAAGCAGGGTTTTCATGCTGCAAATATGTTTTGACAGGAGCTGGTTATTAACAATTAATGTTCCCTGTTAGGTTGGAGACCCAGTTGCGAAGATGCTGTAAGATTTTTAATGGGGACTGATGGAAAAACACTGCATACTTACTGTAATAGGTAGTTGGTTGTACTGAAGAAATATAATAAGGTTAAAGGAAAGAAATTAGGAGATAGATGTCAAAGAGGGGGTGAAATACATTGTAAAACACAGAGGGGGGATTTTACTGGGAATACTTGTTGGAGGAAAATTTCATGTTGCAGGATTCATTTGGGTAAAAATGAATAACAGGACAAATTTGACTCTAAGTGAAAATGTTAAGTGTGACCTTGCAGCAGTTCTGAGGGGTTTAATTTTATCCAGGGCAGCTTTACCATGGTGGGAGCACTGTCTGGATCTGCGTCTGTGAGAGGCTTTGCTCTCGTTTCCTCAGCAGTGGGGACTCCTGTTACAGTAATCCTCGGGCTCCTGCCAGACACAAAGGCAGCCCTGTTTCCTGGCAATTGTAGCCTTTGTACAGCTGTGTTCTCCAAGCAAAGCCATCGCCCCTGTCTGGGCAAACCTTTGCAGCTATGGTTTGGGTTTGGTTTTCCATGCACTGACAGCTTTTCACTAACTTTGTGTGAGTTCTGTCCGTCACAGAGAGGCAGAATTGCTCTGGGTAGCAAGACACCACCTTGATCAGCTGTGTGTGAAGGGTTTTTGGGTCTGCAGTGGACTCAAAAGTCCTTTTTTTCTATTCTTTTTTTTTTTTAATGTCACTTACTGGTGTGACTGCTGCTGGGTTGGAACATACCTGGTTTATCAGACAGCAGAATAAAATGGCAGGTAAAGACCTAAGTAGTTACTTTTAAAGATAACTTAGCTAAAACGCCAGATATTTTTGATGTAATCCTCTCAAAGGTTCAGTGATGCAAATAGGGCCATGGCAAATATTTGCTTTATTTATTACAGATAAAGGCAGACTGATCTAGTAGTGATCATTTTAAATTTGCTGGTACAATTAGTTGTGTGAGGTCTTTTATTTGCATTACCTTGTAAATGCTGCTGTCAAAATAGTTGGTATTTCTAATTATCTGAGAGTAACTTCATTTCACAAACATATTGGGGCCAGCTCTAGTGACTGGAAGCAACATTTTCTGGGCTTAGATAAAAGCTCTGATTGGTTAAAGCAGAGATTTAAATTTAGACATTCTCTGTATTAAATACACAATTTGGGTCCTCTATTTTAAAATGAATTTTTATATGAAAACTGGCTAAATATAGAGAACAACTATTTCTGGAAAGTGTGTGTGCCAGCTGACATTTCTTTTGCTGCTGCTTTTGTCTTAATACTTAGCAAAACAAAAGCTCATGGAAAAGAAGTACAGAGAAGAATGTTCATCGTGTTTTCTGTCCTGGGCTGGCTGTGGGAGCTGTGGCAGTCATGGAGCAACTTGCTAGGAATTTGTAGTGAATGGGGGAGGCTGAGTGATCAGGGAGGGTTGGAGGCAGGAACACACCACGAGCTGGAGTGGTTGAGAAAGTCTAAAACAAGTCTGGTCACATATTTGTGTCCCCTTTCTACCATTTTAGAAATATTGGCATAAGGGCAGAAATAACATTTTCAAATCTTGTGAAGACAAAAGCTCTACGTTTAATTATTTATACTTAATTGTTCCAACACAGCCCTTGTGTGGGTTAAAATTGCATGGAATTAAACCCTTGTTTGCCATGCCTTGTAATTGTTGGGTGACATTCTGTACTACTTAAGTCATTATGGGTGAGTAAGCCTTGTAGGCTATAAACTTAAGACTTCCTGGGATATACACTCAGGTTATTTGGAAGGCAGAATGTGTTGGGGATTGGAATGAGATGCTGCAAGGTAGATACTGTGACAGACAGGTAATATATACTGCTTTTGTCTCTTGTCTGGAAGAGAGTTATGGTACTTAATTTAATTTACACAACATAACTTACATGAAGAAGACTGGAGATATCTCATAGTTCAGCTTGTAGGGATTGGTGTAATACCACACATTTAACACAGGCTTCCCACGCAGAATTTTTCATCAGGTTTTTAAAATCTCTTTATCTGAATTTTGTGAATAGTGTCAAATTTTCTAGTCTCACAAGCTGCATGTAATGGCAATATATTCCCTTCTGCTTCTTGCAAACTGTTGGGTCATTTCTATCTCTTGGCATGGCACGCCTGTGGTGCCATCCTAACATTTCTTGTCCTGACTATCATAATTCCAGAAGTTTGTGGTGAGACACAGTAACATGATCTTCAGTGCTATCATTAAAGTGGAGACTTTGCCAAACATTTGCAGAAATTGATGTTTTAAATAGCCCAGCTCAGAATTTTCTTACGCTTTCCATGGCAACAAGTTCATCTGTTATGCAAATGTCACGTTAACAGTCTCTGTCAGTGCAGGGCTCTGTTTCTCTTCTGCAAAGAGAATTTAGTGCTTGGTACAAACAGTTCCATGCACATGCACAGCTTGGTGTGTGTGCCTCTGTCTTCAGGTGTCCTGAAACACCTTCCCAAAGCAAGACTTTATCACACCTTTTATATTGTTGGAAAATGCAGTGATTAAAACGTGCTCTTTGTGAGTGAAGTGATGGTTGATGGGTAGCAATAGGCTTATACAACAGGCAGTTTGGTATTAATAGAAGTGCTGTGAAGTTTGGCTTCCTCTTTCTCCTGCTCCTACTGGGTAAGCTTGAAAGTGTCTTTTTATGGAAGAGGAGATGCAAGTTCTGCTGGAAAAAATTACAGACCTTTGCTCACCAGGTTTGCCCATATTCTGTAGATAATTCACAAGACTTTTCCATTTTGTCCATACTGTATAGCTGTATGTATCCTGCCTCTCCAGCTTTAATATTATTGGATACATTAGGTCTGGGCAGATTGATGGTACAGAACCATGATCTTCTGCAGCTCTGAATTATTCTTGTGGTTCTCAGAAGCTGGAGGTTAAAATTCTGTTGTGATGGTTTTTGAAGACTGTGAAACAGCTCATGTCAATTTTAGTGTTTCATTTGCTTAACAATACCTGAACTTATGCCTACACAAACTAGTTGTATCTGATGACTTTATAATGGTGTTTCAAGAAGTACACTCCACCAATTACTTACAATGACGACAGATTGAAGAAAACAGAATAATAAAAGCATATACATTTTGCCTTTTTCTGCAGGTTTTCATACCTCCTTGACAGCATTGTTGAAATAGGCCTCTTAATGATACTGTGTGTGGAGCCATTCACGTTTAATTGACATCCTTTTTAATGAGGTGTTTGTTTCAAAAATTGATCTGTGGCTTGAAATTCACTCTTAGAATTGCTGGAATATGATTAAAAATGTGCTGACTTTACTTTTTTTTTTTTTTTTTTTTTTTTTATTGTTTTTTTTTTTTTTAATAGTGTTCTGTTTTAGAGAGATATAGTACTAGTTTCGTGTTAGAAAGGTTTTCAGGTCTACGTGCCCACCAGTGCTGGGGATGATCTGTAGCCAAAGTGTGAAATGCTCCTAGTACAGCTTATCTATCCTACACTGACAAAGAAATAAGAATTAAAAGCTTTTTCTGGCTTGTGGGGAAAAAAACCCTAATTATCACCAAAGGTGTTCTGCGGCAGCATTGGAATTTCTGAGGTGTGGGCTCTTGGAAAATCTGTGTTTGGGTTGTGTAGCCTGTTTTGTTGCCAGTACAAGGCTGCTTTTCTCTAGAGCACTTGGTAGGCAGCAGTTTCATGTGTTGTTTCATTTTAAGGTGGGATCTTTAGGGTTCCAAAGCCGTTCCCTCCCCAGGTAATGAGTGTGTCTGTTCAGAGGTACTTGGAGTTCCTCAGCTAAGCCTGCTGGAATCCTTTCAAAGCAGTACTTAAATGCAAGTACTTAAAAGGAACTTTGATATATTGTTGTATTAACAGCAATATTGTGGAAGAAATATTGGAAGTTGATGTTATAATATTATTATTATAAATAATATTATAATATTAATATATTATTAATATATTAATATTATAATGTTATTAATATTATAAATACTATTATAATATTATTATTATAAATAATATAATATAATAACAATGTTTGTTTAAATTAAGGCAGAATTGTTGAAGCTTTTTCTTTCAAGGTTGTAATCTTTTTATTCCAAGCCTAATACTAGGTTTATTACTATTTTTACTCCTGCTTCCTTTTTCTCCAGTAATTTGCAGTGTGACACTTTGAACCCCAGCTATCCTAGACCACTTAAAACTTTGGACAGCAATTTTAAAAAGGTTTAATTAGCACAGTCTGTGAGCTGCTGGGTGCTGTGAGTGAGACTCTGAGCCAGGTGCTGGAGCTGTAAGGCTGCAGTGCTGGATGGGCAGAGCCCTGTGCTGTCTCCTGAAATGTGGCTCTTGGCTTAGATATTGGAATAAAATATTTGCGTAACTTTGTGGGTTTGAGGTCTTGTTTTTGGCAAATTTCTGTAATCCCCCTGATTATATGAATAATCCTCATATACATTTATTTTACATATATCTCAGGCCTATATATGTTGTGCCTACCAGCTTTCCCTAAATGCTGGGAGTTCTTGGCTGTCTCAGTGGCTCAGGGCAGCCCTTAACACACAGCTATGTTGCCCTTTATTTAACCAGGTGGTTTTTGATTTGGCTTTGCTGTGTGAGCAGGTGCTGGTAGAGAATAAAGAAAGGTTTTGTAAATAATGGAAGAATTAAAAAAAAACCCAAACAAAAAGCATAACAAAGACACTTAAATGCAAACAGAGGAACATATTAAAAGAACAGCCTTAGTATTCACATCTTAATAATGAGCATTTTGAATTTAACGACATTTTTGATGCCTTGTTACCTTACTGTTTGATCAATTCACCTTATTAAAGATGTAAGTTCTTTAACACCCCTGTGCTATGCCATTCACAGTTGGGCAAGATTCTAAGAAGTCACTGCAACATGTTTCTGCATTTTGTTGTGCTCCTCCAGCCAACACAACTTGGATTTAATTTTTTGAAGCAATTTATGATGTTCTTTTGGATGTAGCATTCTGTGTGTGAAAAAGGCATTTGTGTGTTCTGGCCTGTCTGCAGAACAAACAACTAGTCAGATTTTTAGTGATGCCTGAAGGCTTAAGGAACTTATTTTGAAAAACATGACATCAACCAGCATTCTGGATACAGGAACAGATGAATTCTGGTGCACAGCAAGCTGTTTCTCAAATTAAAATTCAAGTTGTATCAGTATGTTAGAACTCATTAATCAAAAGAATGTGGAAATGATTGTGCAGTTGTTTTCTGCTGAATTTTCCAAAAGAATGTTTTAGCTTGAATATTCACTTAATCTTTATTTCATTCTTTCCAATGCTAAAGTACTGATTTTTTTGTTCAGTTGGAGAAAATAACTAGAAGTTGTTTTATAGAATAGCAGCAGCTATTGCATGGGTTTGATGCAGACTTTATTCTGAACCAGTTCCGAAGGGACTTAACTCATGAGTTTATATTGTTACACTGTGATTCACAGATGAAACTCTGTGGCATTGTCACTGTAATGTGCCAGTTTGTCTTTCCCCTTCAGCCACAGCCTTGCCAGGTGCTGCCCTTGTCTGTGCCCTAGGAATACATTTCAGGGGGTCTCTGAGGGAGCTTCTCCACTGTTTTCCAGCAGACTTGAGATTTGGGCAGATCTCTCTGGTACCTTTCAGCAGCAGCACTCACGGGGTATGGCCTGGGTGTGTTACTGGGCTGCAGTTAGTTCTTGGCTACAGATTTCAAAGAAATAACAGTAATTTCAGCTCATATCAATTATTCTTTTCCCTTATTAACCCAAGATTTTTGGAGGCAAATGTCCACATTCTGTATTTCTGTAAAAGACTGAAGCGATGTTTGAGCTCAGGTGTGAGTGTCCTTCTTACTTTATGATCTTAACTGTGAACATGTTTTGTGCTGCAGTTAAAGGTTATTAAAGACAATGGCATGTTGTACAATTGAGCAATATTTAATTATAGAGTTCAGCTCCAAGTGTATGGAAAGACTGTGTTAAACATCTTCCCTCCCAGCTTCTGAGTGTGCTTATCCCATCCCACCAGAAATAACTCAGTAGTTTAATAGTCCCATTAGTAGTTTGGTTAACAACAAAAGCCTGAGCACAGCTAACTGTAGGTTCTTCAAAGGTGTCTTGGTTTTATCAATTAAATGAAGTATGGACAAATAAAAATTACTTCTCTCTTACGCTGTTACTCTGTTGTCATCTGAACTCCTCCAGAATTAGTGGGAGTACTAATGACCTGGACATTGGCAGTAGCATGAGCTCTCCTCTGCCTGTTGCAATGTTATAAAGGGATTGTGAAGGTGTGAAGGCAGAGCTACAGATCTTACAGCAGAAGTGGAGAGGAGAGAAAAGGAAACTATTGAAAGTTGCAAGACAAATTGCAAATCGGTGAATTCCTCTTTTGTTCTTCATCACTGCAGACAAGTTCCTACTTTCCATCTGTTTATTTCATTCATTTTCCTTTGCATCTTTCTTTTACAATTCTTCTAAAGCACATACACATATATTAAGTTCTGCCCTTCATTTATTCTTTTGTCATTGTTTCCATTTCACTTTCCCTGTGTTTCATTCCTGTATCTTTCTTGTTTAGACCAAGTGGAGGATCCAGCTGGCCGTAGCAGCCATGTAGGACCCTTCAGGAACCTGATGGTAAGTGCACGTGTGTACTTATACTCAGGCTTCCACCAGGTTCTGTGTTCAAAGGCATCTCCCCCCTCCTGCAGGCTTCTGTTCCTTCCTGACCTCTGAAACAGTAAGAAAACTGAGGGACAGACCTTGGACTACTCATTGATACCCTCTGTATCAGAATAGTAGGTTGTGTTTTTATTGGAAATCTGCAGGAAGAAAATTATGCAAATCTTTCAGGTTTATATGGATTTTAAAAGCACTTTAAGAACTCCTGGGAGAAAGTCTATCAACAGCTGTTAAATGTCTTCAAAATTCCTGAACTCCAAATATATGAAAGCTGGGAGAGCATATCAGTGAAGTATCACTTACTACTGTGTTCTTAAATTCTCTTCCCGGGCATGTGCTGTTGAACAGTGAGGGCCATGAAACTGCATCTGGGACAGTCATTGTCATGTTTGAGTATAGTGAATTCTTTGAACCTTGTCAAAGAAAGCTGCCACCTAGATGTACAAACTAAAGCTGGTAAAGGAGAACATCAACAATGGTTTGGTGTCTCTCATTGATGTGTGTCAGAAATTGATCTGACACATCTGAAATGCTGTCTGTGTGCAAGAAGTTTTGTTCACTGTTCAGAGAAAGGGCAAGTCAGGTGCTGGGTGAATCCTCTCTTCTAATGCATTGATGCTTAAAGGCCAAGAACTTGAAACATCTCCAGCTGTATCATGGAGCAGGTTACATCATGAGCAAGTTGCATCTCTGTTTAGGACTGTGGCAGGAGAACTTGCAAATGATCTGCTTTCCATCAGTAGCATAAGGTATGTGACATAAGTACCTCGATTTTGTGTGAAAATCCTGCTGTTGTAGTGATTTCTCAGATTATAATTGGATTTGAGGTTCTATAAGTTTTATATTCTCTTACTGGATGACTTTGAAACATGTCCGCATGCTTTAGCACTTGGGATTTGTGTTGGTGCCTTTTCATACTTCACCTCACTCTTGAAAGAGCACAGTATATTGCCAATATTGGTAGAAAAAAGAATTAATTGGGTCTTGGTTTGAAGACTTTGACAGTAACCTGTTATTATGCTGAAATTCAGGGCTGCTGTAGAACTAGATGCAGAATTGGCCCATGACTTCATCTGCAGTACATCAGACACTGCCCTGTCAGGGGAAATGTGTTTCTGAGCATGGCCAGGTTTGGCAGGTGAGAGGGGCCTGAGCTCCAACCTCTTCATTCTTGTTTCCAGTCTCACCTGTAGGGAGAGATGAACCAAGAATTTTGTTGGGTTTAGGTCAAGATACTGATACTGGTCTTCAGATGATAAGTGGTCTGCAAAAAGGTTGAGAGCTCTCAGGGTTCTAGGAATTGGGTATCATTTGTTATGTCAGTCATAAGGTGTATTGTGATGCGTGTTTGATTCCTAGGAATGTGTTGAAATCTTACATTTCCACCTTTTCCCTAGAAATGGAACTGTTGGATTGTGTTACTGTACATTCCCAGAGCGATTTCAAGTGACTTGGGAGATCTTCTGGAAACTTCTTTGATATCCTTCATGCTCAGATCTTGGTAGTGTTGGTTGTAATTATGAACATTAGAGGTGCTGATAATAAAAAAAATTGTGTTTGAATTGGACATTCAGTAGCCTGTCAGGTAAAGAAAGATGTGCTTAAACTTCCTTATGCCTATGTGAACATCCAAATATGTGCTAAATCTTCTGACAGTTGCAGGGGATTGGTATAAAATCAAGATTGAATATTGCATTGTTCAAACAATCCAGTATTGGTTCTTTATGGCAGGCGAGACGTGGGGATCATTACAATAATTGAGGATATTCAGAGAAAATTGCTAGTTCACTTTGGGAAGGATGTGTGTGTCTTTTCCAAAGGTGACAAAAATTCAGTCTGAGGGGCTATCATCAGGTTATAAGACTAAATCTGTTAAATTGGATAAGAAATTAAAAAAGGTTAATTACATACATAAAACTGAAACACTTTGGAATTTGGAGATGGCCTATGAAATCTGAGCTCCTTGAGAAGAAGTACAGATAATTATTTAGATAGAATGTTCAAATAAAAACAAGTGTTTCCTTTTAAAGCTGAGCTGTCTGAGCTGTTCTCTTGGGGGGGGTGTACTTGGAACTTCTCAGTTTGAACAGAGGAACATTTTTTTTAAAGGCATTTCAGTTTCTTGGCTCAGGATGTGAAAAATATTTTTGAGGTGTAAAAAGGAGGAATTCGTTGACAGAACTGTGACATGGAAAAATATGCTTCCCACTAGGAAATGGATTTGGGACTGCAATGGACATTTCTGATCAGAGAGAAGGGGCAGTGTGTTATAAAGTAGCATTTCGTGTGTTAGAGGGGGCATAGGAGGAATTTGGATTGCTGCTTCTGGACAGTTCTTCCCAGGAGTTGTGTGTAGAACTGTGGAGTTTCAGTGGTGTTTTCTGTATTCTCTGAGGAGAGTAGTCTGTGCACTGAAGTTAATTGGAAAACCATAAACTTCCAATTGTTATTACATACCCCTTACCATAATTTCTGTATGTTATAGGCCTGAATCTATAAGATTAATGGCAAAAACTAGCAGTACTTTGTCGTGCAGTGGAAAATGAAGTTTTCAGTGTGTTTACATCTTGCAGTACTGGTCAGCTCTTTGCATATAATGCCCCTTTGTGTTCATCATTCTCTGAAACTAATACATGCTGCTTCATTTTGCTAACAGAAAGTGATAACTTGAAAGTGGTGTTTGTGTCAGGACACCATGAAATACCTTCATCATTTGCTGTTACCCAGTTCCATCTCATTTGGTTGTGCTGCCTTTGCAGTGTTGGGCAAGTGCATGCTGCTTTTAGGCTTCCCGTGATGTTATTGCTTCATTGCTTTTATCATAACTCTCCTTATTCAGAATGTTTATACAACTAGAATTAACCTTTAAGGGTTTCTACTTCATAAGGCCTTCCAATTAACATTAAGGATTAATAGTGTATTAAGGGATTTCCTATTTTCCATGTACTTCTGTGAGATAACAGGAATTTAGTGGCCATATTAAGGCATTGGATAGCTGCATGATGTGAGCTGCTTAATCCTGGACAGGTAGTTTGTTCTTGCTTTGAAAGTGAGGAAAATATTTCAGCGTCTGACATTTTTTACCTGAATGCTGTCTGTACTCCTAACCAGTCACTTGTATTCCTCAGGAAAGCAGGGTCTCTACAAGAGTGTGTTACACTCCAAAGCTGAGGGTTTAATTCTGCCACTCACATATGACAAAAATTGTCGAGCAGGAATAATAAGTACTCTCTTCTTCCCAGGAAAGAAGAAGACTCAGGAAGGTAAAAACAAGGGAAAGAAGGCAGCAGATACAAAAGAGAAAAAGACTGACTTGGATTCTACTTCTGCAGATATGAGGGATTCTAAAGAGGGTGAGTTCTCAAGTGTCTTATTTTTTCCTTCTATCTTATCTTTTTGATTCAAAGGATGTTTGTCATGTTTAGTGCATCAGCAGGTTATCTTACTGTAGCAAAGTGAACATGTTTATATTGTTTACCCCAATTGTTTTACCAGTTAGGAACTTGGCTATTAGAAGCATGTCACTAAACATACAACTCTGACCACAGGAAAAACTAATCTGCTGCAAAATTTAGACATAAACCCAAACTCCTTAGAACAAAAGCAGAGCAAAGTCCTAATTCTGAAATAGTGTCTTTGGAGCTTAGTTACATGGTCATTATTTATTGCTAGTTAACAAAGTCAGTACCAAGGGGGAAAAAATACAGTATTAATTCTTTTGACCCATAACTCTTGCATTCCTTCCTTCTGTTGTCCCTTTTGCTCACACAACACTTGTACCACTGTTGAGGTGTCTTATGGCCCAGCTAAGGAATGGAGAAGGAGTTTTTGCTCATAATGTACCCACTTAGGCAACATTGTGGGGATTGGCAGCAAAGGTGTTTTCCTAGAATCATCACAGAGCATTTTGGGTTGGAAGGGACCTTAAAGCCTGTGTTGTTCCAACCCCGTGCCATGGGCAGGGACACCTTTCACTAGACAAGGTTGCTCAGAGCCCCATCCAACCTGGCTTTATTTTCTTCAGCAATGGATATACCTGACAACAGATAGGTAGGACTTGCCTGCAGAGGTGAAAACATCCATCCACACCAGTGAATGAGAAGTGGTGGTATTGTGTTGGGTCAGGAACATTGGATATGTTGTGCTAGAGGAAAAAGGAGAAGAAAGGTGTAGCATATCCTGAAGTGTTTGGTAAAAATATCTCATGCTTTTCTTTATTACACCCTTGTGTTTCAGGTCATAAAGAGGAAGATGAAACGCCTTCTGTTTCTGCTGTGCTGTCTCTGGAACAAACAGCTGTGATTCAGGAAATGGTAAATCAAGATGTACTTCCAAAGCTGATGATCCCCAGTCCAACCAATGAACCACAAGTGGTAACTGAAGACAAACAAGAAGAGTCAATAAACTGTGTATCAGATGATTTAGATGATGACGAAGAGGAAGATGAAGAAGAGGAGGATGAAGAGGAGATAGAAGATACCAATATGCCTAAAGAAAATTCTGAAATGCCTTTGATATGTGAAGAAAAGTTGGACTCTCTGGAAGAACAAAAGAGTACATCGGAGGAATCTCCAGAAAGCTCTCCAAAGAAAAAACTCGTAGTGAAAATTCCAAAGGGGGAATCCAATGGTGACGTTCAGGAAACATTCATGTTTCCCTGCCAGCATTGTGAGAGGAAGTTCACAACAAAGCAAGGGCTGGAGCGCCACATGCACATCCATATCTCCACCCTGAGCCACGCGTTCAAGTGCCGGTACTGCGGGAAAGCCTTCGGCACTCAAATCAACAGGAGGAGGCACGAGCGGCGCCACGAGGCGGGGCCGAAGAGGAAACCATTCCTGACACTGACCTCGTCACAGCACTTGGATAACGTTGCTGATAATCAGGTGATTGTGGATGATGGTCTTAAAGATGACCTGAACGTTTCCAGTCTTGTGCAAGACTCTGTTGTTTTGGATTCGGAGAAAGTTTCCCAGGAAATGTCAAACTCTGCGTTTGCTGAGGAAAATAAGGAGCCCAAAGAATTGCATCCATGCAAATACTGCAAGAAGGTTTTTGGTACTCACACCAACATGCGGAGGCATCAGCGTAGGGTTCACGAACGTCATCTTATTCCCAAAGGTGTCAGAAGAAAAGGGTTCTTTACCGAAGAGCCACCGCTCCCAGCAGAGCCAGCCCCAGCAGTCCAGAGTGTGTACATAGCAAGCACAGAAATAGAAGAGGAAGGTGAAGGAGATGATGTCTATCTTATGGATATTTCCAGCAATATCTCTGAGAATTTAAATTACTACATTGATGGTAAAATTCAGTCCAACAGCAGCACTAGCAATTGTGACGTCATTCAGATGGAGTCCAACTCTGCAGACTTGTATGGATTGAATTGTATAATCAGTCCAGTCACAGTGGAAATTTCCTCAAATTTAAAGGTTACACAAACACATGTGAATGAACCTCCTAAGGAACCCTCTAGCAGTGGGAGCAGTGAATCCAAAAAGAGAAGAACTGCCAGCCCTCCTCTTGTACCAAAAATAAAAACTGAAATAGACCCAGAACCTATAACTCCTACTAGTTCTTTAAATCTTCCTCTTAGCATTTCAACAGAAAGCTTACCTTTTCATAAAGAAAAAGGGGTTTATTTGTCATCAAAATTAAAGCAGCTTCTTCAGACACAGGACAATAAGAAGATAACTCCATCAAGTGAAATCCCTAAACTAGGACCTGTTACATCATCACCTATTTTGCCTCCAGTATCCAGTAGATTTAAAAGAAGGACCAGCTCTCCTCCCAGTTCTCCACAGCACAGTCCAGTGCTTCGAGACTTTGTCAAATCAGGTGAGGGAAAAACTGTGTGGAATGATAATATTCGGAGTTCCAAAATGCCAAAGTTAGAAAGCCACAGCAACTCACCTGCTTGGAGCTTGACTGGAAGGGAGGACAAAGAGACTGTGAACCCTCTTTGCTTTGAAGAATATAAAATCTCAAAAGACTGGACAGCAGCTCCAACTTTTGGCAACGTGTGCAACCAGCAGCCGCTGGATTTATCCAGTGGTGTGAAACAAAGGTCTGACATCAAAAGCAAGACTCAGGTTCCGTGGGAATCCGTTTTAGATTTAAGCGTGCACAAGAAGCCTTGCAGCGATGCTGAAATTAAGGAATACAAAGAGAATTCCACACAGCCAACGTGCAGTGGTGTTAAAAAGAAGAAGCCCACCACCTGCATGTTGCAGAAGGTTCTGCTGAACGAGTACAACGGGACGGAGGCAGCCCCAGAGAGCGCTCTGGGCGTGGACGGCGCCGCCAGCCCCGGCCAAGCCCTGGAGCCTCCGGCAGAGCCGGGCGCGGAGCCCGCTCTCCCGGCATCGCCTTCCACTGACCCTCAGCCCCTCAGCTCCTCTGCTTCCCCCGGGCCACAGGCAGGGCCTGCCGGGCCCACCGTGTGCCAGCTGCCTCCCTTGCTAACCCCCACCAACCCGCCCTCGCCACCGCCCTGCCCGCCTGTGTTAACAGTGGCCACCTCGCCTCCCCCCCTGCTCCCAACCATGCCCTTACCGATTGCAGACGTCTCTGCCAGTGCCACTAACACTTCCTCCTGTCCCTCGCCACTCTCCAACACTACTACCCAGTCCCCACTACCAGTTCTTTCACCTACGGTTTCTCCTTCTCCATCCCCTGTCCCTTCTGTTGAACCTCTTATTTCTGCTGCTTCACCTGGCCCCCCTACGCTGTCTTCCTCGTCTTCATCCTCCTCTTCCTCCTCTTTCTTGTCCTCTTCCTCCTCATCATCTCCATCTCCGCCTCCTCTTTCTGTAGTTTCTTCTGTTGTTTCTTCTGCTGATAACCTTGAAAGTTCCCTCCCGATAATAAAACAGGAAGAAGCTGAAAGCGAGCAGCAGAAAGCAAGAGAAGATCCTCACACCTCAAGCGAATCAGGAGTAGTGCAGGAAACATTCAACAAGAGCTTTGTGTGCAATGTCTGCAAATCACCTTTTCTTTCCATTAAAGACCTAACGAAGCATCTATCCATTCATGCTGAAGAATGGCCCTTCAAATGTGAATTCTGTGTACAGCTTTTTAGGGATAAAACAGACTTGTCGGAGCATCGCTTTCTGCTTCATGGAGTAGGGAATATCTTTGTTTGTTCAGTGTGTAAAAAGGAATTTGCCTTTTTGTGCAATTTGCAGCAGCATCAGCGCGATCTCCATCCAGACAAAGAGTGCACACATCATGAGTTTGAGAGTGGGACTTTGAGACCCCAGAATTTTACTGACCCCAGTAAGGCCAATGTGGAGCACATGCAGAGCCTGCCAGAAGATTCTTTGGAACCTTCAAAAGAGGAGGAAGATGAAGATCTAAATGATTCTTCTGAAGAGCTGTATACTACTATAAAAATCATGGCTTCTGGAGTGAAATCTAAAGATCCAGATGTTCGTATGGGCCTCAATCAACACTACCCGAGCTTTAAACCACCTCCGTTCCAGTATCACCATCGTAATCCTATGGGTATTGGGGTCACTGCAACAAACTTCACAACCCACAATATCCCACAGACTTTTACCACTGCCATTCGATGCACAAAATGTGGAAAAAGTGTTGATAACATGCCTGAGTTACACAAACACATACTGGCCTGTGCATCTGCCAGTGATAAAAAGAGATACACACCTAAAAAAAATCCAGTACCCCTCAAACAGACAGTGCAGCCTAAGAATGGCATGGTGGTTATTGCTGGGCCTGGCAAGAACGCCTTCAGACGAATGGGTCAGCCTAAAAGACTCAATTTCAATGTTGAGATTAGCAAAATGTCCTCCAATAAACTAAAAATAAGTGCATTGAAAAAGAAAAACCAGCTTGTCCAGAAAGCTATCCTGCAAAAAAAGAAATCTGCCCAGCAGAAGGCAGAACTGAAAAATAACCCATCCGAGACAGACTCTCACATCTGCCCCTACTGTAACAGAGAGTTCACCTACATTGGGAGTTTGAACAAACACGCATCCTACAGCTGCCCCAAAAAACCCATCTCTCCCTCATCTAAAAAGAATTCTTCCAAAAAAAGTGCAACTTCTTCACCTGCAAACAGTGACAAAGGCAACAACCAGCGCAGGCGAACAGCAGATGCAGAAATCAAAATGCAGAGCACTCAGCCTCACCTGGGCAAGACGAGAGCACGAACCTCAGGACCTGCACAGCTCCAGCTCCCCTCTGCCTCCTTCAAGTCCAAACAAAACGTTAAATTTGTACCTTCCATGCGATCTAAAAAGCCAAATTCATCTTCATCCTTGAGGAACTCTAGTCCTGTAAGAGTGTCTAAGATGTCCCATGTTGATGGGAAAAAAACTAAGGTGGTTTCTAAGAACAATTCCTCTGGAATCTCCAGCAAAGCGTCCCGGAAATTGCACGTCAGAATACAAAGGAATAATAAAGCTGTTTTGCCAAGTAAATCTGCTGTGGCAAGTAAGAAAAAGGCAGACAGGTTCAGTGTAAAATCTAGAGAGAGGATTGGAGGACCGATCACACGGAGCCTGCAGCAGGCAGCAAATGCAGAGGCAGCAGAAAACAAAAGAGATGAAAGCAGTACAAAGCAAGAACTAAAAGATTTCAGGTAAGCATTTCATTTGAAGTTGAAACAACCCAGGAACACGTTGCTTGCTGTTTTGCCAATTTTCTTGGTCTTTTTTTTTTCTTTTTTTTTCTTTTTTTTGAGTTTTTCATGCTTAAATAAAAAAAAAAAAAGTTGCATTTCCTAAAACATGGATGAGCAGCTCACTGATGCTGAGGTATGATGTACATACTTGATGCATTTTGTCATGTCATGAAATAATACACGGTTTGTATAGAGAATGTCTTTAATTATAAACTGAATTGAAATCTCTGGAAAAAAAATGTCAATACCTGAGTGCAAATAAACTTAATGTCATTAAACTCAATGTTATTGGAGACACTGACCTTGTATTTGGTATATGACATCTAAGGTAGCCCAGAATCATTCTAGATTTATTTATGGTGGTTCACTTAAGTTAAAAACTATGACTGCATTCTTTACTCACTAAAATAACTTGCTTTGGTTTGTAATAAAAAGCATTCTCTGCATATATATATATATATATATAAAAGAAACAAACCATGACCAAATACTTCAAAAATGTATGTGCATACGGACTGAGATCATTAAATACTTAATATAAGGGAAATAGACATGTAAGAAAAGTTACATGAACATGTAAATTTGTTAGAAGTATCATGCTTTTATGTTTCACTATAAAATTTTATAATTAAAGTTCTATTTCTTTTTGAGAAGAAGCATTTTAATCACAAGAAAGGGTAATACTTCAATAAATAAATAAAATCTTAATCTACGTGCCTGAGTCCCGACTTACGTCTTCATGTAGTCTCTCCAATCAATAGTCTATTTTGCACAGTGTTTATAACCTCTGTTACCTTGTTCCTGCCCTGTTTTTCTTGGAAACAGGTGTCTGATTTGCTGAGGAATTTTCACAAAGCTCACTGGTAATTAAGAGTTCTTTTGGGGTTGGTAATTGCAGCGCCTGGCTGTGATTAACACCAGATTTAGGGCCAAGGGTAGGTTTTTTAAATTGAAGTCATTGCTAGAGGAGGAGGGGGAGGAGCTGGCAGCCTCTGTCAGAACAAGTAGAGCAGGATCTGTTCAATGTCAAAATCCAAACTGTTCACAGCTTGTGTGTCTTACAGTGAAGATCTCCGAGGTGAAAATAGTGAGGAAATACTTTGTAAAGTAAAGGTTCGATATAGCAGAATTATTCCCAAGTGCTAGAGGGGAATTTGACTTAAAATAGTCCATACCCAAATTAGGATGTGTTCAAGGAGAAAAATGTTATTGGAATTTGGAGACTAATGGTGTAAAAATGCCTTTTAGGAACAAGAAATGTCTACCAGGCCTGTTCCCTTAGGACATAAACATCTTCATGTTAATTCGCATCAGCTGCTCTCTTAGTTATGTGTGAAACTGTATTTAAATGGTGCCAGAACAGATCAGTGGAATAAGAAGCCAAAACACCACATCTTTCCATCTAAATGAATCATTTGACCTTATGCAAAATAACCAAGTCCTTGGAAATGGGTGCAGATGGGAGTTTTTCAGTAGTATTTGGGGAAAAAACAATTGACCCTGGGGTAAGGTTTCCTTGGCTGGCTCAAATACTGTTGGTTTACTTGGGCTGCTGGGAGTCTTTATCAGTTTAACAAATGGTTACTAGGAAATTCTTTTTGTTTCTGGAGTAACTTTCATAAATCTAGATTGTCTAGTCAACTTCTTTTTATATCAGTTAAATGGTGTGAAGAACTTTTTTGCCTTCATACACTAATATCAGCACAGTTTGACTTCGATTCTACTCCATGTAGGCACTGTTGGGTTTTGATTTTTTTTCCCAGGAAATCTTGATATTTTTTCAAGACTTGCTTTATGTATATTTGTCTGCCAATTTGTTTTTCACCTTCCAGTTTTTCTGTGTAAACATACTCATTCACAGATTGTTTTGTCATTTATCCTCAGTGTTTGTTTTGTTTGGTTTTTTTTTTAATTTCTATTTTCTAGGAATCTCCTGTAAAAATAAAACAAAACAAAAAAAGCCCATAATGCCATGGTAGAGCTGTTGCATGCTCATCTTAGGATAAGCACTACGCCGAGGGATGTGAAATCCAAGCTTGCAAAACCCTCAGAAGCTGAGTCACAGCCATAAAATTGCCTGCAGGCTTCTTGCTCATGCTCAGTGTCAGGCCTAAATTCTCTTACTTTGTGCTTGACACACGCAGGATGATACAGATTAAAGCAGAGGGTACTGTTAAAAACAACCCCCACAGGAAATCACCAGAAGAAATAGTGGGATTAACTGAACCAAACCTTTTGCTCTTGATTTTGTCTGTACCTTGGTGGATGGTGCTGGGCAGTTCAGTTTCTGTGCTTGGCAAAGCAGGTTCCTTCAGCCTGTCCAGAATTCAGAATACATTCAGGGCCAACAATTGCTGCACTCCAAGTATTTTTGTCATATATTAGAACTCTTAAAGCCTTTTGTCTAAATGAGTCAGTAGAGGCCAACCTAGCACGACAGAATTCCCTTCCCACCTTCTCCTCACTTTCTGAGTCTTTTAGATGTCCTGTATACAATGGAAAAAAAGCCTGATTTGGATATTTTATGGATTTTCCAAGTTCTTATTTACACATGCAAATAAAACTTTATATAGCAGTGATGAATTTCTAAACACCAGATATATAATGGACGTAGTGTATCTTTTTATGGATGAGAAGGCTAGAGCAGGGCTGCAGCCCTGCATATTTTAAAAATGAAATATATAATTATTCTAAAAGGTTGTACACCTCTAATTTAAGGCAACAAATTTGTCTATTGTTCATAACAGCTTTTTATGGAAATACTGTTTGTCACGTGTTCATAGAGCTTTCAAGATTAATGACAGAATGGATGGAAAGTGACTAGTTTCTTTATACAGACACCCCTTTTATTTTTTGTTCTTAAAAAGTAATCTACCTCTTTAAAATTTGTAGTTTAATACTTGTTTGGTGAATTTGTGCCACTTTAACTTTCACTTTCACTATCATTCCCATTTTGTTACATTTCTGTTATGGGGACTTTATGTTGAAATATTGTATAAAGCATTTGTAGCAAGTTTAAAAAAATAAAATATTTAAAATTATTTAAATTGTTTTGGACACTTCAATTGTACTATATGTGATTTACATTTTACATTAATTTCATTTTGTTTTCATTTTGGGTTGTTAATCTTGGAGCATGTTCCTGTATTAAAGTTTGCTGTTAGTTATATTGTTACTTCTATTGGAGAGTGATATAAAGACTATTCTAATGAAAACATTAAAAATTGCAATTTGACATAAAAGTGGGGTTGTCCTTGCTTTTGAACTGAGCAACTGAAGAGGGATTTTGCTCCTCCACGTGCCATCTACCCTGTGCTGTGATTTCCAGTTGTAGTAACGAGTCCCTGATGTTGCAAGCACTTAATGACCAACTAGATGGAACTATCAGGACACATTTTCTATAACCAATAAAGGAAACTTTCTAAAAACTTGGGGAAAACTTGCCTTTTGTGTGGAAAGCAGATGTGCCAGGAAAATGAGATGATGTACATCTAGGAGGAGTTAAGTGTGCTTGCATCCTTCAGTTGTGTCCCCTGCTTCAGTGACATGAATTTATACCAATTGGCCACTTCTGACTTAGCATGAGGATTTTAGGTTTTGGTTGTGGGCACTGCTAATAAATTTAAACTATTGAAATGAAAATTACATACACTCTTTCAACTCCTTCTGATACTATAGTTTTCTGGTTTTCTGATATTACAGTGTTCTATTTTTATATGCTTTAAACTTGTTAAATAGTTCAATAAAAAAAAATGCAAAGATTTTTTTTGGCTCTTGAGAATTTTAGAATGTTGTATTCCACCACTAAGATGTGTGTTCTGCCTCTTGCAGTGGAGCTGGAAGCATCTGCATCCATGTTAGTGTGGCAGTGGGGTGGAATAATGTAACTTTGGTAAGGCTAAACAGCATTACAGCAGTTCCTTCACATGCTCCCTACTAATCCAGTAGTAAATTACTATTTTATATAGTTGTCTATTCAAATTAATGTTTCTGTCTGAGTAAGATTTTTTGGTAAGAACTCCCAGTTATTTTTCATGTGGGATGTCATTCCTTGAACGTGTTCTCTCCATAACAACATTTTCCATGAGTTTTAACTGATGGGGGAAGATCTGGTGGAATGATGCAGAGGTTCCAGCATTGTTCTGGAGTGTTTTTGCACTCGCTGCAGTTTGGGATTTGCACCACAATGGAAGAGGTGAATCCTTAGTTACTTACAACAGCAGTTACACCAAGGAGGTGGGAGGAAGCCACAGTGAAGGTTTTCAGTCTTGATTAGGTTTTACTATATCGTTTTACATACCCAGTGTTGTATTTGGATGTCTTATAAGAAAAAGGAAACATGAAAAAAAAGTGAAAAGTCATAGTTTTGAGATTGCTGAGGATGGGACATAAATTTGAATCGTTGTTTCACATCTTTTACTGACAAATGAAATGCCAGTTGGTGTTTGGTCTTGCTGCAGTCTGGGTATTTCAGTCACCTTGTAAGGATTTATTAGCCATGCCTCGCAGTGACCTGATGGTGAGTAAACCAACCTCATTCCATAATACCTTGGCAGAAAATGTGGTATTTGTGTATTTGTGGTTTCTCTGCTGTGATGATAAATCCTGCTGTGTCCCAAGGTTGTGCCACGCTGAGATGTTCTGTGTTCACCAGTGTTCAGGGAAGTGCTGGGTGATGGAGATCTCAGCTCCAAATGAGAGAGGATCATCAAGGAGTTTCAGTCCTAAATAGGTGACTCATTACAAATAGAAATGTGCAGCTTTCATGGTTACTATTGCTATTGCATCTCATCTGCATAATTGAATTTCTCTGGCTTTTATAGCTGCCTCTGTACGATCTGAAGCAACAATAAAGCTGTAATGTTGCCCACAAAGTGCTGACACATCTTGAAATTCATCCAGCCAGGCAATGAAAACAATTAAACTTGTCCTGTTTACAGAGACCGAGTGACATGCTGGGCGAGATCAAATGAGAGTTGGTTTAATAAAAACAGCGATGCTGGAGTTGTTGTGGGGACGGGAGATCTGACAGGTTGTGTTTACCTTTTTTTGTTTTCCATTTTCCAGTTTGCTGGAAGGCATTGGAGCCAGCTTGTGTCTGAGCTGTGTTCAGTCCTAGGTGTTAGAGCCAGTCCAGGGGATGCAGCCAGGCCCCTCCTGCTTTCCAAGCTCCTCAGCCCTGGTGGAAGCTGCCCGAGGGGACTGAGGCTGGGCTGTTTCTGGTTCTCTGGTTTGTCAGTATTTTGTATTGCAAGACTGTTACTTAAAATTCTAGTTTAGTTCCTGATGATTTTCTTCGGGGGGATGTCATAGAGTTTGATGTCTAAATGTTCAATATCAAATGCAAATAGGTACAGCACTCGCTTCATTTACTGTGGTTTGTGACTTCATTTCCAAAATTATGGGCTCAGCTCCAGCTTTTTACTGGAGTCAGGTTTAGCCAAGGAGCTGAATTGCTAGAGACAGACAAATAGCTTGTGAATGACCTTAAAAAGAGAACTTAGAAGACCTTACATACTAATTCTGGCTTTTATTTACTGAATGTGATCTGCACGAGTCACATGATGGTGTAGTTCTGCTCGTGATGAAAAGGAGCTAAACAATAGATTTTGAACAACAAGTACATGCTGGTTTGGAGCTGAGCTTTTGTGGTAAGTCAATGATGAGAGAGGGGTGAACTTCCACATCTATTTAATTAAACTGTTAAAAATAGCATCTTTCTAATGGAAAAGAGGATGTACCTTCCAGTACTTTGCAAGAGCATGATGGTGAGGAAAATATTTCAGAGGAAGATGCAAATAAAACACTCAAGGAAGGCATGATACATTGAGTGTTTAGTTAATGGTCCACTGTACACATCAAACGAGAGAGTGGGAATGTAATGTTGTTAAAGAGGGATCTTTTTTCCATGTGTATGAATGAGTTGCTGGTATTTCCTAAGATGTGGTGTTTTTTTATTTTAATTTTAATGTCTTACAGTATTTTTGAGTGAAATGAATACTAATGCAACAGACTGTAGCAGGAGCTGGTCCCTCTTTGTGCCCATGAGTCAGGCAAGGGTCGGATGCTTAAAATGCAAATGGATTGTTAGGGTGGGGATGGGTGTAAATCACAGGACCTGCACCCATCTCCAGCCACTACCTCCTTCTGACCCTCTTCCTAAGTTAAGAGAAATCCATTGAGTCACCTCCGGGTGCTGCTTCCCACACAAACTTCATCGCTTTCCATTCGCTTTTTGCTGATCCCACACCTTTACTTCACTTCCTAAGTCTTTGAAAATGCTTTTGGTGGCTGGTACTTCTAGAGCATTCATTGGGAAAAGAGCACTGAAATACTGCTTTCTGTTTTTTTCAGATACAAGGCAGTAAAACTGAAACTCAAAGGGAAGCTTGAGCAGGCATCAAGTTGGAGGGAGGCTTTTTCTTAAGAGATAGGTAGCTGCTTCATTTTCCTAATTTATTCAAAGCTCGAGTGGTTAGTGAAACATAATGTTGTAATCAGCAACATGCACTTTGTTTGTGTTTATATCTCTCTGTTTAATTTTTTAAGACTTTTATGTTTCGTGAGCCAAACAGGGTCTCTGAGTCATGTTTTGGATGACAGAAACTGCCAGAGGGTTGTGAGAAACAGCTTTGGTTATTCAGCGGGTGATGTTCCATTTCTCTGAAGTACAGGCTCAGCCTTCAGTCATTCAAGGTGCTCTGGCACACAGCAGGTGAGCAGCAAAACTGAGACTTGCACCACTCAATGCCCTGTGTCAGTCAAAAAGCAATAATCTCATATCTGGGGCTGTTTCAGCAAAGCCTGCCTTGATTCCAGCTGAGGGAGCTGGGGGGGCTCAGCCTGGAGAAAAGGAGGCTCAGGGGGGACAGTGTCACTCTGTAACCCCCTGACAGGAGGGGGCAGCCAGCTGGGGGTGGGCTCTGCTCCCAGGGAACAGGGACAGGAGGAGAGGAGGTGGCCTCAAACCGTGCCAGAGGCTGCCCAGGGAGCTTTGGAGTGCCCATCCTGGAGGTGTCCAGGGAAGCCCTGGATGTGGCACTCGCTGCTGTGGGCTGGGGACAAGGTGGGGATGGGGCACAGCTTGGACTGGATGGCCCTGGGGGTCTTTTCCAACCTCTGATTCCTTCTGCAGTTCGGGCCGTGCTGCTCAGCAGAGTTAAATGCCTGTGGTAAAGTCACTGCAAGGACTTTTTCAGGGAAGTGATTTTGTTGGGAATGCAGGGGATGTGCTTCCTGCTCAGGGCATCCAAAGGCTCGTTCCACACCGTGTGTGTGTAGCCCTCAGTCGTGTTCAAACTGTGACTTAATGGGGGAATTTATGTAGTGTTTCCTTTAGGTATTGAGATCTCTGCTAAACATTGCAGTGTTGAAGGAGGTGGGAAGATGAGAAATACTGAATTCTTACATCACTGAACTGTTTTGAAGAGTTTCACGTTTAAACTCCACTGTCATTGGAACTTGAAGTTACATTCTCCATTCATTATGGCAAATTCATTATGTCACTCATCTACCTTTTAAAATCAAAAGCACATTTTGTTCTGTGGTTTCTTTTTTATGTAATGAGATGTGCAGGGCCGAGGGCTCATCCTTGTTCTGCTGCCCTCCAGCAATCCTTTTGAACTCCTTTGGTGTCACCATTTCTGTATAAAGCTAAATAAAATCAAATACAGTGTTCCCTATGTGTGATGAAAGTTTTCTCATTCTGTTAGGAATGTGATTCAGTAGATACAAACTTTTTATCAAATCACATTACCTGCCAGTATAGAAGATCAGTTTGAGTACTGCTATTTTTAATCCAAAATTGTTCACTTTTTGGCTTGCAAAATACTCTGTGCTGCTTTAAAAGGGCAGGAAGATAAATTACTGACATGATACTGTTCATCTAAATTTATAGGTCTAGACCAAGACTTCTTAAGTGACTAATCATCTCTGAGCTCAACTTGAAGTACCTTCAAGGCAACTGATTCTCTGAAGGAGCTCAGAAGCCATCTCAGTGCTGAATTCCTTTCAAGTGGCTACTTTAGATCACTGCTTGCTTTGTAAAATGTAGTTCTATTTAAGTAAAATGTTGTTGATACATCAGTTTTAGAGTCCCCCAGGTGAGCTGTAGGCATGGTGTGAGATTTTTTCCAGCAGTTCTTGCTGGTGGTTTGGTGTCATCACCAGGGTTCCTCGTGATCCCCTGGGAGTGGAACTGAGCCAGCACTGCAGAAACTGGAACTGCAGAGCACGTGTGAAACAGAGCAATTTCTGAGTTCCTGTGGGGCAGCAGTGCTGCTGTAAAGGATTAAGTTCTTTGAAGCACTGTGGCTGGAGAGAGCTGTTAGGTGTCTTCTTGGAACTGGAGAATGCAAAGGATCTCAATAACAGGTTTTTCCAGTTTAGATTCATGAAAGGCCTGACCATAATATTCATTTTCTGGCCTTTAGCGCCTGTGAAGGAAAGATAAAATCCTGATGTGCTCCAGCTCTTTCTCTGCTTTCATGAATAAACACATGTAAATCTCCAAATATCCACAGTACAGCACATTAAGATCCTTTTTCCTTTCTGCTGCTCCCCCATTTTCTATACAGCGAGTCAGGACTTTCCCATAGAAAAGGGAGACATCCCTTTCAACAAAATTCTATCCATAAACCTTTTTGTCTTGATAAATACTTTGTTTCACTAAAACAGACACATGAAGGTCTTTTCTTTAGTGGTTGATGGTTTTGATGTTTTTTCCAAGTCCTTGTTTGTGTATTTACTTTCCCATTAAGCAATATTCTGCTGCCAGGGAGTGCATTTCAGTCAGGGTAGCAGCACTGTGGTTTCATTTCACTGAGAGCAGAAAGCCCAGAACTGGCATTTATCCACCCCCTGAACCCTCCTGCTTCCCTTCTGGCCTGTGAAATTGCTCAGCCTAATTCTGCAAAACCAAGAATTTGGGCTTAAACATCCACATATCTATTTCAGGCAGTCAATGATTTGTGTCAGCTTAGCTGTTCTTTTACTTAGGAGTAGGAAACACTTGATAGAATATGTTCCTGGCATGCTTATTGTTAAACATAATGTAGAATGTGTGTATGTCTGAAATTTTGGAGCATATCCTTGGGAGTATTTTAGATTAGGAGTGTAGAAGTAGAATCCTTGCAGGAAAAAAAAAAACTACTTTAATTGAGGGAAAAATGTGAACTTAAATCACCTGAATTTTTACCACATACTGCCATGACTTTGTTCACTGAATTTCCCTGGTGGGACCAGGAGCCACCTCGGATCATTCCAGCCTTCATTCCCACAAATACCATGGCTCCTTTTTCTGAGACGTTTCTAGAGAATTAAACTAGCAACCCAGGAGAATGTTAATTGCACAAGTGTGGTAGAAGACAAGCTAATTTGAATAAAAAATACCAAATGTATTTTGGGAATGTCTGAGGGAAGGGGGTGTGCCAGGATTTGGGATTTTTCCTGGCTTTGTAATTCATGTGTGCTGCTCAAGGCAAGGCTCAGGGGGCTGGGAAGGTATATGGAAGTAGGAACATGGTTTGGACAAATATTTAAGTATTCAGGAGACAATTTAAGCTGTGACAGTAATGCAGGTGGGGAAACATTTGCCTTTGTTCAGTCCTCTGCTTTAAAGCTGCAGATTTTCTGGGTGACCTTGGCAAATCACTTTCCACCTGGCTCCGTTCTGGATCTGAAAAACTGGGATTATGGTACTGACTTACACTACAAAACACTTTCAGATCTGAGAACGGAAAGCTTTAAGAGCTGGGATTTAGTGTATTTTTATTGTAGCGAGTCTCACCAAATTGGGTGATTTATCTCTTTTAGTTTGGGCATGCTCTCAGTTGTGAGAGAGAGCTTTAGGCCCTGTCTCCATGTGAAAAAATAGGCTCGTTTAACTTCTGTGTTAGCTTTAATTTATGGAATGCTGGTGCATCTACCAAACTGTTAAGTTTGGTTTAAAAGCCCTTAGTTGACAGAGAAAACTTGGTGCAGACAAGTCCTTCCTGCTACCTAACATTTGGCTTCTGGGCCTTTTTTTCCTTTCAAGCAGAGTATGTTTCCTGATGTTATTCCTTTTATTTTTAATAATTTTTTTTCTGGCTAGGACTATTCCCTAGCAGTGCTTCTGGCAGAGCTGGGGCAGCCTGGGCTGTGCTGTTGGTCTGGGCTGTGCACAGGGGTGTGAAGGGTTGGGAACAACCCTTGCCCCTGCAATTCCCACTGGAATCATCCCTCAGCAGCATCACACAGGGTGGCTCCGAATTCCTTTTTTTGGCCTGACTCCAGTTACCCAGCACTGAGATGGTGAAGGCAGGTGCAAAGTGACAGAGCTAAAAAAAGCAATTTCAATCACTGCTCCTAATGCTCCCCTCCCCCTCGGAGACCAGCTCCCTTTGCACACCCAGGAGTTTGTCAAAACCATCCCAACATCCCAGCTCTTCCTTAAACAGGCTTTTAAATGAGTTATCCATCACTTGAGGTTAATTTTGGGACAGAGGAGGGCCCTGGTTCCTGACGGCTTTGGCAGAGCAGGCACGGCTGTGGTTCTGCATAAAGAACTCCATTTCACTTTCTATTTAGAAAAACAGTCCTTTTTTATCTCATTCCTCTAATCCTCAGCTTCCAAATAACAAGCTGTGATCTATTAGCTTTAAAGCTTGAGGAAATTCTAGAAAATTCTAGAATTCTGGCATAGTTTGGGTTGGAAAGGACCTTAAAACCCATCTAATTCCACCCACACCTTCCACTGTCCCAGGCTGCTCCAAGCCCCATCCAGCCTGGCTTTGGACACTTCCAGGGATGGGGCAGCCACAAATTCTCTGGGCACCCTGTGCCAGCACCTCCCCACCCTCACAGGGAAGAATTTCTTCCTAATATCTGATCAGGGTGAGCATTTGATAATCTAGGTCAGATTTTCCCTGATATTTTGTCTCTTTGGAGTTCAGCTTTTCAATGTTTTTTTTTTCTTTAGGTTTTCCATAGGCTCTAGACCCTCACTGCATGCAAAAGCACACAGATGTCATTGATTATAGAAGAACTTTAAGAAGTTGTAATTAATATTTTGACAGAAAGCATTACTTACATGGAGACATTCTAAACAGAATGAAACTAAAATTTCCCTTCTTCTAGTTATAGTAAAAGTCTGAAGCCAAACAAACTAAACTTATTTTAGATATTCTGCTGTTTCCCTTGGTAACAGTCCTTATATGGAACAACAAAAATCTGGCTTTTGTTGACCTCCCCATTACCACTTTCTGGTTCTTCCACACTGGCTGAAGGTTTCAGGATTGAATTCACAAAGGCTGGAGCGGGTGATTTACGTAGAACAATAACAAAACTTTTGGCAGGCAATTTTAACCACCAATTTTAATTTGAAAATAATTGAATTGCTTAATTTTCAAAATTTCTGTGGTTTTGGTTTTCTGTTGTAATGGAAAGTTTTGCACTTCTTTATGTCTAACTTGCAGTTACATTGTGTGTGAGGACAAACTGAAATCTCCTTTAAAGGGTGTGTATTGAACTCTAAAAATAACCTGGAGAGAAACCTGGCTTTTAACTTTTTTTAGACGTGTTGCTGTGTAAGAAAATGATATTTCAAAAGATGTTCCCTTGGAAGAACATAAGTGGTTGGGTTTGGTCAGAATTTGGAAGAATTTGCCTTGAGAAGGAAGGTATGTAATTACCTATGGGGGTGCACAGGTGTGAGGGAAAGCAGACAAGTTTGTGCATGATAGCAAAAGGTGCTGAATTTAAAAACAAATAGGGGATTTTTTGGAATCTTTTAGTGTAAGGAAGTTTAGCTCGGGTGTACATTTGAATTGAGATTGTTTGTCTAGAATAGGGCAGAAGGAGCTGGACTTCCCTTGCTTCAAGTCATGTTTTCATTCTTTCTTCTTGAAATCACAATCAACTGAGGCATAAAATTAAAAATTTACAGTAAAAATCTCTGGTTTTCACTTTCACTTTGGGACTCTTAGTTTAAAATTTGAAGTGCAATAAAGGCACTGCTGTGACCTGTATGTGTCCTTGTCGAGTCTGTCAGGACAACAGTGACAGAAGTGTTCTGCCTACTTTGACCTGGGGAAAAATGACCAGATGTGCTATTTGTTCTGGTAAAGTAAAATTCCTTTTCCAAATTAACGTATTTTAAAGCCTGATACGGACTGTCCTGAGAGAATAGACCGTGACTCTTCCAGGTTCTGATGGAACTGTGGGTTTGTCTGTCCCCCCCGGAGGGTCTGGGACCTGGGGTGGGAGCCTGGACGCTGCTTCCAGTTGACATTATCTATTTCCTGCTTAAATAAACTCACAGGGTAAGTTCAGAACAAGGCAAAAAACCGCCTCTTGCCTTCAGAAGTGGCTCTTGGTACTTGCAGTGTGGGTGGAATGTCGTTTTCTTTTCTCACAGCTTACTAAAGCACATCTCTGGTTTTGTTTGTGGCCAATCCCTGATGCTCTTCTGCCTCTTTGCACAGCTACAGGCTCCGCATGGCCTCTAGATGTCCCTCCTCCTCCTCGCATAACCCCAGCACCAGGCAGTGCAAGAAATCCAGCTCCACCACATCCCACTTCTTCAAGGAATAGACCCTGGGCGTGTCTGACCAAACCAGGTACAGCCACACAGCCGGGGGAGGATGTGCAGGGCTCCCTTCTCCTGTGCTCCCAAACCCCTCCGTGTTTCTGGGAGCAAGGAGGGTGAGGCCCTTTGGAGATATGAGCCAAGACCCAGAAAAGCCACAGTGTCACTGCTCTTGCTGAAACTGGTGCAGTTGTGCTTTGGGAGAAGGCTGAGATGCTGAGAACTGGATGAGCCATAAAAAAGCTGCATCCCCTTCCATGTTGGAAGTGATGCTTCCAGTCCAAAACTGTGAGACCTCCAGGATGTTCGTGCCATTGCTGGCTGCTCTGTCTCATTCCTGGGGTGGAGAGTCCCTAGGGTTTGTTCCCTTTGGAGCTTTTAGCTCCAAATCTCCTCTTGAAATATGGGATGTACTAATTCTTTTCTAGTCATGGGTACTTAACAGAGTGTGGATCAAAAGGATGTGTTAGGGTAGTCAGCCCTTTACCCCTCATGGGAGGTTTAAGGAGAGTTTTGTTCATGATCTTTTAAGACCTCGGGTGTTGCTCCTCTGGATCCTGAGGACCTTGAAGATGGTGGTAATTGTTGTAAGGATGGGTTTTATCTCTGCCTTGGAAGGAGTGGTGTTTTTATCTGATTATAATAGTGGGCCAAGTGCTTTGGGATCTTTTAGGCTGAATGGGTGAACACTGAATAAATATTAACTGTCCAAAAAAAGTATTCCTGAGAATGTGCATTTTGCTGGCTGCTTTGGTGGTACAGCACAAGCTCAAAGACCAGCATTACAATGCAAATTTCAGTGCTGTGATAACATGCAAAAACCTCAGCTGAGGTTGTGGGGAGATAAACTGTGTAATGAAGCACTGTGGGCTTGGGCAAACTAATGATAATAGCCCCATAATAATAAAATTAAAAACAATAAAAAAATAATAAAAATAATAAGGCCCATGTATTGGTGAGGCTGAGTTGATTTTCTGTTGGTTTAAACAAGACACAGTTTTCTGCTCCTTCATTTCCCCACCATTAACTTGCAGATTATCATCTCCTTTATACTGATGTAACAGCTAAGGAACATGATACTTGAAATGTGTAAAGCTGAAGGTGAGAATGAGTCCCAGAAAAATCAAGACACTGCAGCCTGAAGTTTATTCTTTCTTAAAATCATTCAAAAAACAGCATTTGAGGGAATAGTTAGTAGAATTCTGAGGTTTGCTATCCCCTGAATAATGGCTGTGGTTGCTAATGAAATGTTAACATCCCTAGCTGTGGCACAGATCATTTAGTTGTGGGAAATCCAAGCAAAATTAAATCATGGGTGTCTCTTCCCTGTACAGTGGACACTGAATGACTTGTCCTGCTTCCAGCTCCATGAAACATGGAACTGTGACTCCTTAAACTATTTCTGATTAAATTCAACTCTCTGTGTATTTTCAGGTACAAACTTCTGACTGGAAAAGGTGAGGTGAAGTAATCCTCAAGCATTATCCTCTCCTGCTTGGCTCAGACACGGCGGGATGGGTTCCTCAGCAGACAACAGGGACAGTGGTTTCTTCTGCTGGAAGTGATGATGTGCTTCTGTCATCCCACCCTTCCTCCCCAGGGAGGGAGCACAGAGCAGGCTCCTGCCTTCTCCAGAGAGTGATGGACTGTGGGTGCTGGGGACAGGGTGATCTTGGGGTGCCCCAGTGTGTGGAGCCCACGTGCCAGCCTGGAGAGCAGCATGGAGAAGGGTTCAGGCATCTGCAGGCAAAATACCCGTGCTCAGAGGGTGGATGGGTCTGGATGAGTCTCCTCTTTCTGGGAGAACACAGAGGGTTTAACATACTATGCAATTAAACTCTGCTAAGACTGTTACATCCTTTTAGTTTCTGCTTTACATCCTAACGGGTGAAGAACTGGGCATCCCACAAAAAAGCACTGAAGGGAGTTGTAGGTTTTCCTGAGCTTTCCACATGTGAAGTCTGTGGGTACCCCAGTCTCTTACCTTTGTACCATTAGCTTTAAGGGGCAGATGCTGTTGCTTTTGAAGTGCATCAGTGCCATGTTTTTGGGAAGATCACCTGTTGCATGACCTCTGGGAAATGCACTGATAGCCCAGTTCCATGAAGGGACAAGCATCCATTTCTCAAAAGCTGCCATAACTTGTGTTGCCAGTCTGGTACTGTTTAGAGTCAGGATTTATTTATTTAGGGACAGTATCAAACATGGGTGTTGCTGTGCAGTATCAGGCTAGACTTGTCCTTAAATACAGCATTTGTCCCTAAATATGTGTGTTTTGTGTTTGTGTTTTTAGACACGTGTTTGGTTTTGGGAGTCCTGTCCAGAGGCCATCCATGAGGACAGCCAGTAAAGGCTAATTCCAGAAACACACAGGTCAGCTGGTAAAATGCAGGGCAGAAAGGTAAAATGCAGGGCAGAAAGGTCTCTTCCCTCCTTCCTGCCCCCAAATGGGGTCAATCACACCCAGGTGCATTGTCTGCCAGTTCTGGGCAGAACTTCTGCCCAGTTCACCCGTGAGATGAAGGGTTCCTTCTGCCAACACATGATTTTCCAGGATCCCTGCTAACCTAGCATCCAGGTTTGGAATTTTTTAAGGAGGCCAAAGGGGTTGATTGTCCTATTTCCTTCTTGTTTCAGTCAATTTATTCCTGTCCTTGGCTTTGCACTCCACACAGATAAGCACAGATCTGTGTATGCACACTTTACTTAGGAAAAAACAAGTGCCCGGTTGATGCTCCTTCCCACCACCCTGAAAAAGTCAAAAAAAGGATCAATTTTATATATATATCTTCATATATAGATATATATATATCTGACAGATAAAATATATATGTATGGAATTGCTGAAAGCAGTTAATTTTGTACAGTTTTGATGAAAATCAAATTGTTCAAAAAGCATACAAAAGCTTTAAAGAAGAAACATTGTTCACCATAAAAGTGTTTCAGCTGCATGTTGTTTGAGTTGGAAAGAAAAGGTTTTCAGGATCTTATATTATATCACTACAGATTTTTTGGATAAACCCCTCTTGGAGGCTTTCTAAGTGCAATTGTGGTTTGGGGGAAGGCTGAGATGCTGAGAACTGGATGAGCCATAAAAAAGCTGCATCCCCTTCCATGTTGGAAGTGATGCTTCCAGTCCAAAACTGTGAGACCTCCAGGATGTTCGTGCCATTGCTGGCTGCTCTGTCTCATTCCTGGGGTGGAGAGTCCCTAGGGTTTGTTCCCTTTGGAGTTTCTTGCTAGCAATAATCTCCTCTTGAAATAAATGTACTAATTGCAAACGAAGGCTGGAATTTTTCACAGCAGCCTTGGAAGACTGAGATTCTCATTAATCATTCAAACTAGTTGGAAGTGAGTATCCAGATCTGCTAGGCAGCTTGGTAAATTTTGGTCAAATAGCACAAAAAATTGAGTTTCCTGGCCTTATGTCTATGTCCAAGCAGCTGGTGTGCACACACGGCTCTCTGATCAGTTTGTCTCACTTTGGTTTTGCACATTATCTTTTTATTTTCTCTCCACATTTTCTCCTTCCTCTCATCATGGAATATTAGTATGATAGACCCTATTCTTTCCAACAGGAATGCTCTTCCTGTGTGTCTGGAGAGTATCTAGATCACTTGAAAAATAAGTATACAGTGCTTATAAACCCAATATACTCTGACTTAAAGCACCAATATTATTGGTGATTGATTGATGATGATTGATTTTCCCAGTGCAGTTTTGTAGGACACCTTGTCAAAGATCACAGTTAGTGTATAAATTATCACTTGAGGATTGTTGCTGAGGAAGAGTTTTCTTGCCATAATGCCCAAATACTACTTTAAACAATCCATTCTCCTCAGACCCACTCAACTTCCAGTCAGTTAAATTAAATATAGAGTTCTGGCACAGATGCTGCCCAGTTTAGTGCCTTTAAGGCATTCCAGTGAGGTCACTAGAGGTCACTCCTGTGCAATTTAATTTTTGCTGCTTTTTTTAGAGTGGTATCAACTATAATAACTGACAGACTCAAGGAGAGAAGTGTGTACATTGTTGTGATATAGGAACGTTTTTCCCAGAGAAATTCTGGTTTATCACACAAGCCTGTAAATATGTATTTACAATTTTAAAAGCACGTCTTTATGTCCCTGGTTGTAAATGCTCTGTTTTTAAAGTTTTATAACGTGTGACTCAACCAAGAGACCACAGTCCACAGCTTTATATTGTACTGGTCTGTTTGAAGGGTCAATTACAGTCTAGGCTGTAGCAGAAAAATATCCACACCACTGACAAGAAATAACCAGACTTCATCATTTTTCCTCAGATAACAAATGCAGTTTTTCTGGGAGGGTTGGGGGGAGGGGGTGACGGTGATTTTTCTTGCAGAAAAAAAGCATCAGTTCAAAATGGTGTCATTTCTCTGGACCAGTGAGGAGATTTCATTCACAGTGAATTCAGGAAAAGTATGCCATTTTTCTTCCCAAGGCAGAATTTCACAGTTTTGCAGCAAATTTTTAACCTCCCCCGTGCCTGCTGATGAAACGTGAAGTTTTGCCCTTGACTAATATCACAAGTTCTTGTGAAAATTCAAGGAGAGGGTGGGGAAAAAGCTCAGGTTTTGCATGTAGAATTTGCAAGGACGACACTGGCAGCTCTGCAGTGCTCTCATGGCAATGCTGATACTGAGAAGTTTATTAAAAATAAACTGTGTGGAGATGTGGTGGGACCTGGTTGGTGCTTGGGTTCTGAACATTGCTCTGGAGGACTGAAAGCTCTGTTGTCTGCCTGCCATGTAAACAAAAAAACCAACAATAAATTAATGTAGAAAACCGCATTATGGAAATATTTATTGTTATTTCAGCCGAGGATGTCTTAAAAATTGAGATTGAGTGTGTTCTAGTGTCGCCCTGAGTTTTGCAGTCTTTTGATGTTTTCGTTTCTGTGGATAGAATTCTCATGCACTTTCTGTAAACAGTCATGTTTTATTAACTGTTCCTATTGTTTTCATTCTTTCTCCTGAGGCGGAGAAAGTTTGATGGACTTTTCAGTTGACCAGTGTGGATGGAAGAGGTGGTAACCGCATCCTCCAATCCATGGTCATTCCTAGAAACACATATATATGAGAGAAATAAACAGCTGGGGCCCTTTCCTGGCTCTGACCTGGCTGAACTCGAGTCTGGCGTGCTTCTTTTCGTGTCCAAGTGTGACATCTGGCAGAAGGTGCGTGAGAACTCTATCCACAGAAATGAAAACATCAAAAAACTGCAGAACTCGGGGCGACATTCTAGCTCTGAAACAATGGTTTGGGGTTCTGCTGCTGGGTGGCAGCAGAGGAGGAAGGAGGTGGAAGTGTCACCTTGGTCTGACAGGTCCCGTGCACAGCCAGGGATTCTCCTGACAGCTCCCCCCGAGCTCTGCACCCTTGGAGAAGCAGCAGACGAGCCCTTTGCAGTGTGGGCTCTGTTCAAATCCAAACCTCCTGAGCTGTGGCAGCACCGTGGAGCTTCCAGGCTGCTGTCCTCAGTGGGGAGGGGAGTGTTTGGGCAGGGAGTGCACTGGGAGCCTTGGTTGTTTCCCTTCCTGGGAGTGGGCCCTGTTTCATACATTGTGTGCTTTTCATTATTATTATTATTTTATGCTTTCTTCAGGGCCGTGGGGCTTGGCTCTTTCCAGAGAATCCCAAAATGGTTTGGGCTGGAGGGAGCTTAAAGCTCATCCAGTTCCACCCCTGCCATGGGCAGGGACACCTTCCACTGTCCCAGGGTGCTCCAACCTGGCCTTGGACACTTCCAGGGGTCCAGGGGCAGCCACAGCTTCTCTGGGCACCCTGTGCCACGGCCCCACCACCCTCATTGTAAAAACCTTCTTTAAATCTACTCTAAATGGACCCTCCTTGAGTTTAAATAAGGGAATCACTGAGGGTGGCAGGCATCCATTGCCATGGCTGCATTAATCCAGCCACATTCCTTAAAAACAACAGCAGATACAATAAATAGGTTTGGGAACAGCTGAATTATATATATTAATATTAATTTCACAAGGGCTAAAAATGGCTCGTTCACCCCAGAAAATCTGAAGGTTCCTTATGCATTATAAATTTGATCTGTTAGAGAAAAGCCACTGCTGTCACTGTCGCCCGTCAGTGCCTGCAGCAGCCTCACAGGCAGCCAGGCTCCTCTGGCAGTGTCACAGCCTGTTTGGCTTTCAGTAAATGCCACCCAGTTCCAGGTAAGTTTGCAGGGATCAGATCGTGCTGAGCTGTCATCCTGTCCCTGCGTGAGAACCTTGAGAAATATCCTTTAAATAGCTACGTGCCTCCATTCTTCTGTCTGTGCTGCCACATGAAGCAGCGCTAATTACTCCTTTTTATAAGAGCTGTGGCTTTTTTGGGAGCAGGCTACATCCAAAAACAGAGCAGGAGGATCACTTTGTCATCACCAAGCTGCTGCCTGGAGGCTGCTCAGCTCTGTGAGTCGTGCTGCTGGCAGAAGGATGCAGACAACACAACACAACACTGCTGGTGGCTGGCTCCCCTCCCAAAGTCCCAGTCAGCAAAGCCAGGGAGCTGTTTCAGTCTTTGCTGCCAGTGCTGACTGTAAATGCTCTCCCAGGGCTGTGGGACACAGAGAAATGTGTAAGCTCAGGAGTGGACATGAGCCCATCCTGCTCGAGCTCATCCGAGACGCTGCAGGAGAGCAGCAGAAACGGAGCTGCGCATCCAGCCCTGCTGAGTAACATCTCCCTGGGCCTCTGTGCCTTTCCCTGGGCTCAGGGCCAGCCCAGGTCACTGCTCGGGAGCTGCTGCAGTGCTGTGACACCCCAGGGATGCTCCGGCCCCGCGGGCACCCACAGAAATAGAGCTGAGCCTGGTGGTGCAGGGGTGAGCTCAGCTGAAGCGACAGCGGAGCAGGGTCTGACCTGCTGCTCCTGGGCACTCCTCAGCCATCCCCAGAGAGGAACAGGAGGGGCACTGACAGCTGCTGGGGGCAGGGGACAATTTCAGGCTGTGCTGCACTTGGTCCCAGCTTTGCAGCTGCCTCAGAAGTTGTTAAAGATCAGTTCTGGGAGTATTATCTCAGATATGAGATGCTGATGCAAGCAGGGCCATCTCCCCTTTTTGTACTGCTCTGCTAAGTTTTGGGTCAGCCTGACTTCAGCAGCACTTTGCAGGGTTGGTTTCCTGTTCATTTTTTGTTCTTGTGTGCCAGTGTCAGTGGCTGTGCAAAGAGCTGGGTGAGGGGGCATTAACTCCAGGCTCATCTCCTCACTCAAAGTCAGCTTCTCTGGGCCTCCACACTCCTCCAGCTGAAGCTCTGGTGGATGGATTGTGTGGGGACAGGCATTGCTCCAGAAAATCTGTACTATCAAACCTATAGCTCATGATTAAACACACATCTTGCCATCTGCACAATGTATTTACTGTCTTAAATATTGAATTTTCCTACAGCAGGAGTGTTTAACTGACAGAACTGACAGACTCCCTGAATTTCTTCCTTGGGTTCCTCTGTCATGTGCAGTGATTCAGGCTTACCTGGGGTGTATTGATTCAGGAATGCTTCTTAATTTGACCTTCAGAAATGAAATATCCAAACTATTTCCTGTAGTACTCTGTCTTAGTAGATTCTGTATCTGATTAGAGTCCTTTCAGAGTTGCTACTTCTTTCCTAGAAGGATATTTAGATATTAATTAAGCCATGCTAAAGCCTTACTTTTGATGAACTGCCCAAAATATTCTCTTAGTCTTTTAGGGCTTTTTCTTTCTGCACCACTTACGTCATTTTCTTCTGTGCCTTTCAAACTTTTAATTTTTTTTGGAAAGAATAAAACTCAACCAAACAAAATTCTCTTTCAGCCAAGAGCTGCTGAAGATATAATCTGAAGGAAGGCAGAAATATGTTTAATTGCTGCCTCTGATGCCAAACCTTAAGTGCTTTGCTTCAAAGTGAGTTCTACAAAGTTCCATTTGCCTTGCATGACACAGGCATCAGAATTACAGAAACCTTCCCGAGCTGGTGTCAGTGGTGAGGTCTAAGGAGGAACAATCACATCCCTACATCCCCATGCATCCAGCCAGTGCCTCCACCAGCCTTCCTTGGACAGTGCTGTGCTGGAAAAAGAGGCAAAGATCCCTACCTGCTATTTTTCCTTCCAGAGTCTCTGTCTTGCACTGGTGAAATGCTGATTTCTGACACGAGAAATGAGTTCCCACTTGCTACCATTCGTAGCTGATGACATCTCATTAAGGATAATTTCTGAATGTTCTTTCCCGAGCCCTCCCCCATTCCCAAATCCTTTGCTACAAAGGACGTTGCTGTGAATAACCCCATTTCTTGCACAGGCTATTTCTAGAGCTGTGAAGCACCACAGCAATGAAACGTCTGTTCTTGTGATGTAATGAGTTTAACCGAGTTTCTCCTCTCCCTTTCATGCATTTTCCTGTGGCACATTGTTTGTCCAGGGGGATAATTGGGTAGGGAAGAGGAGCAGATCTGCACTGAGCTGCATTTTCCAAGGCTCTTCTGTCCCGACGTGAACTGTTCTGTGCTGCTGCCAGCACGGGCTGGGGTGGGAGGTGCACAGAGCCTCTCCCTCTGCATTTTGGGGGCTCCCATCATCGGTGGGGGGGGAAATGAGCTGCTACAGCCTCGTGAAATGTCCTGGGGAGATCTCTCAGCAGTCATTCCGGGCCAAGGGCCAAGAAAGGTGCATTAGATGGACTTTTCCTGGCACTTGGTGGTTTGATGGTAACTCAGCCGTGGTGTTTTTAAGCTGCTTGTGTTGCTGCATCTGGGTGAATCTTCTCATGGGCAAATCTGGCTCTAGCAGTGGACTCATCTGCAGAAAAAGCTCCCACTCAATGAGGGGCAGGGGTTGACTTCCCTCTCCTTTCACCTTCCTGCTGCACTTCCAGGGCAGTGAATGCACAGATTTCATTCACTGTGTGCAAACACAGCTCCTCTAAATTGAGCTCCAGAATCTTAACAAGGGGCACATTATTCCTAATGCTCATATATTTCCTTTTCACCTACAAAGAGAAGCTTTGAGTCAGGTTATGTGTTCTCTTAGTAGTTATTTTGTGTGCAGGGGCAGTTGCTGCAGCTGATGGAGTTCACAATGGAACAGCAGAACTGGAGGGATCTTCAGGAATCTTGTCCATGCTAAATAGACCTCAGGGTGTTGAGGTAAGCACAGAAGCCCAGAGGAGGAAATCTGGCATTGGATCATGTGTGGGGCTGGGCACAGCAACAGAGGTGTCATCTGTGAGGAAAATCCTCACCTGCAGTGAGGTGGAAAATGTCACTTCTGTACCTCAGAGAGGGTCATTTTTTTGGAGCAAAATGTCCTGAGATAACTGAGCACCCCTTGGAGCGTGTCCAGAGGGAAGGGGAAGCACTGCTGAGCTCCTGTGCTCTGGTTCTGCTCCCAGCGTCACCCATGAGAGAGAAGGTGGTGGGTGCTGCCACAACTCCCACTGCAGCCCAAAAAAGAGGGCTTGTTTTCTTGTTTTCTGGTTTTTGGGGATGTGGAGTGGCTGGATCCAAAGGCTGTGAGCAGGGGGGTGAGTGGAGCGTGGCCTCCTGAGCTGTGTCACTCCGTGCTGGGCTGGGCACGGAGCCCCACGGGGAGCTCAGAGCCCGCAGGAGCTCCTCCAGAAAACCCTCTGCAAACCCAACAGCAAACGCCTTGAACAGTTCCCCACTTTATTCCCTCTCTGGGAAGCTTTTTCATCCCCAGAGTGCCCCTCCCTCCAGTGAGAAAGTCCTTAGCACAGGACAGGTTTTTTAAGATTATTGGGTTGTTTTGCTGGTTAAGAACCTCCAATGCAGTCTCCTAATGCACCATGGAATTGGGGAGAAGGAAAAATACATCTGTGAGTTCATCTGCAACACTGAAACTCCTGATGTCTTGAAGTTGGAAAAGTTTTGCTAAGGAAGTAGAGTAAAAGGATTTGCAGGGAGCCTCTTGCATAATTTCTTTTTTTTTCCTAAATTATGCTTTAATATTTCAGAGCTGGATGCAGTACAGACAAGTTACCAAACAGCTCTGGGAGGATTTCCTGGGACGTGGTCAGAGAGAGCCACAGGCACAGTTAGGGAGGAAGAAAACACCCATAGGAACAAATACCTGAATGTTGAAGACATATGGACCAAATGGCCCAATTTTTGCTTTCCTCCATGTGATAGACAAGAAGGTCAAGTTGAATCTCCTGTTTGTGTGAGGGCAGAAATCTTTCCTGTGTCTTTAGTGACATAAACGTGCAAAGCAGTCTCTGGTTTGTTTGTTTGGACTCTAGAGCCATAATAATAATGATACATAATAATATCTAGAGCCATAGATAATCCGAGCCTAAAATCATATAAATCATAGAATCCTTGACCAGTTAAAGGATGCTTTAAAGGGCATATAGTCCAACCTCCTGCCATGAGCAGGGACATCTCCAACTTCATTACAATGCTCAGAGCCCCATCCAGCCTGACCTTGAATGTTTACAGTGATGGGGCAGCCACAGCTTCTCCGGGCAACCTGTGCCAGGGCCTCTCCACTCTCACTGTGAAATATTTCTTCCTAAATTGATGTAACATCTGAGGGAGCAGATGAATGAACCGAGCCAGCTGGGATTTTGTGGACAGCTCCCGGCTCGGTGCTCCCCTGGGCAGTGATGGAGCTGGGCTGCTGCAGCACAGACCACGAGACTCGACTTCAATTCCCTCTGCTCGGAATTTTCCAGGTGTTCCTCGGCCTCTCTCCGCCTCTTTTGGCTGCAGGAAGGGGCTGAGATCATCGTCCTGTCTCCCTCGGGTTGGGTTGTATCTGCAGGTACCTCTCATTCTCTGCTTTCTGCTGCTGTAATCTGACAGCTTCTGATTTCCACCCGGGTCACCGTGTGTTTTCCCAGCCGTGCGGTAACGTTTCTTCCCAGCAGACTTCCCAAAAAAAAGCTCTGATGACTCACGGAGGACAAATTTATGCAGAGCTCCCGCAGTCAGCATCCTTTGCATTGGCAGAGGGAATTTTTAAAATAAAGATGAATCAGCGCTGTCAGACTTTGCTGGGAGTTAACTCTTGGCCCCTCTTCCCTGGAAACAGCCCTGGCTGGTGCTTGCGCTGAAGGAATTCCAGCCTGGCATCCCTGCGGGATGCAGAGCCCTGGGCACCGCGGGCAGGTTTGGGAGCCAGGGCTGGCATCTTTCCCCTTTCCCTGGAGCATCCCTGCGGGCAGGCGGGCAGGAGGGGGTTAAAACAGGCGGGAGGGGGATAAAGCAGCAAGAAAGGGGTTAAGGCAGGCGGGAAGGGGTTAAAGCAGGCAGAAATGGGTTCAGGCAGGCGGGAAGTGGTTCAGGCGGGCAGGAGGGGTTCAGGCAGGCAGGAGGGGTTCAGGCGGGCAGGAAGGGGTTAAGGCAGGCAGGAAGGGGTTAAGGCAGGCGGGAAGGGGTTCTGGCAGGGAGGAGGGGTTCAGGCGGGCAGGAAGGGGTTAAGGCAGGCAGGAAGGGGTTCAGGCGGGCAGGAAGGGGTTAAGGCAGGCAGGAGGGGTTCAGGCGGGCAGGAAGGGGTTAAGGCGGGCGGTTCGCTGCTCCCTGCCCGAGCCAGCAGCGCTCCAGAAGCGCTCCGGGAGCAGCCGCTGCATCCGGGCAGGGGGAGGGGGCCGGGCAGGCGCTGCAGCAGCGCAGGGGATGCTCCCGAGCGCCGCTCCCGCCTCCTCCCCCTCGCCGCGGTGCCCGGGGAAGGGGGCAGCGGGCACTGGGCAAGGGACGGGCGGCGGGGAGTGATGCCCGCAGCCCCCGGAGCCCGGCCCGCCCCAGCAGCATCCCCTGGAAGCCTCCGCTGACCTCCTGAGCTGCAGCTCGGGCTCCGAGCCCTGGGAAGAGGCGGAGAAGGATCTGTGGGTGCTCCGGCATCCCCGGTGCCCGCAAGGACGGAGACTCCGCATCCCGGCGTGGGAAAAGCCCCTGTCCCCGGAGGAGATGTGCCCCAGCTCACGGATGAGATAGCCGCCGGCTTTGGACATCTCGGGAGAAGAAAAGAGCCTCATGACTTTGCTCTGAGCATGGCAGACAGCCCAGAAGGGGCCAATCCTCAGTGCCTGGTGCTGATTTGTGCCTGAAGCCACCAGACCTGCCCAGGACACCCGAGAACCTCCTGGAAGAGACCTTTGGTTTTCTCAATGAAAATACCGATGACACCCAACTGCAAACAGGAGTGCTGATCCTCTCCCTTGAAAAGAGGGAAGGGAGCACCCTGGGGTCTCGGGAAGAGGCTCCACCATTCCTCCCTGGGTGTCTCCTCCTGCCCTCTGAGGCTCTTTGGGGACAGGAGGTGTGGGAGCTCTGGGCTCTGCTCCATGACAAACGCTCAGCACTGCAGGGAAGCCATGGACTCCCCTCCGGTGACCTCCAGCCCTGCTGCAGGGCCTGTTACCTTCTCCCAAGTTTTTGGGCAGCAGTGCCAGCTGATGGAAGCAGGTAAGAGAGGAACGTGCACGTCCCATATCCCAGCTCCTGGTTTGCAACGTCCTTGCTGTCCCTTTCCCGTTCTGTTTCCCAAGTTCTTCCCTAAAATCTGGTGTTTTCCAAAGGGAAAATTGGGGTGACTCCTTTTGCATTTGCACACCTGCCTCGGCTACCCCTGAAACCACCCAAAAGCTGTGTGCCCAATTATTTACAACCAGGAGCAGGGGTTGGGATGACTCCGTGGGTTGGGGTTAACATGGGCTGAACGAGCTGCTCTGATGGTGGAAGTTACTGTTGGGGTGTGAACAACCCATGTGTTGTGATTTTTGCATTTCAAAACAATGATATCTAAAGTGGAGGTTGATTTGCTGCTTCGGAGGGTGACTGCTGCAGCATGTGGCTCTCTGCTTTGGTATTCAGCTCTGCGAAGGACAAAGTGGGTTTTTTCCATGGCTTTACCTGGCTGTTGGTGTTACTGTAGCACCTGCAAGCTCTGTTCCTTTTCCCAGCTGTTTTCATACATTTCTAACTCTCCACAGCTGGGCCTGGTTATTCCTCATCTGTGCCTTGTGGCTGTTGAGTAGGTGGAGTGTAACGTGACTAATCCCAAATCCTCTGTTTGCCCCTTGCTCCTCACAGGTGCTTTGAAGCACCAGTCCATGAAGAGCCCCAGAGCTGTGCACTCACATCCTCCTTCATACCTGGTTCCTCTCTTAAGAGATTGGATAAGGGATTTTACAAGATTTACTCCTATTTTCCTGTCCCTGCTGGCAGGTAGCTCTGAGGAAGGATGTGTTTGTTTACTTAGAGCCGTGGAGAAACCTGTTTTTCTGTAGTGATGCCAGAACAACACTTGCTCTGATTTTTTAGGGCTTGTTTTACTCAGTTCTACTGGTACTTTCTTATTACTGTTTGTGCTGGTGCAGGTATCTTGGCCAATTTGTCCTGCAAAGTGTCCCATCCTTTCCCCTTCTCTTTTCTCCCTCTTCTAATAGCCAGTTCTGTAACTAATGATGTTTGGATCATGTGTTTCTACCTATGTGGTGACATCAAAAATATTATGTATGAGAGTTTCCTGCAGATCTCTGTGGGACTTCTGCTCTGCCTCTCGTAGTTTCACAGGTAGGGCTGGGAGGATGACTCATTAGGTGACTAATTAGCTGACTGCTACCCAGTTAATCAAGTCTGAGATCATGCTGCTGCCTCCAAGAAAATGTCAGGCAGATCTTCAAGAGGGTTTGGTAATAAACTTTCCTATTTTTTGTCCTGGGATCAGCCCAAAGGCTGTGGATCCACTGTGTCAGGTCTTACCCAAAGAAGAGATGATGGAGAAAGCCCTGGTCCTGGGTGAGCAGTTTGTTTCCCAAATTAGCAAGACCAAAGAGGGTGGAAAACACAGGTGGTAGTTTTAGTTTGGTTTGTTTTCCTTTTCCTTTCTTAGAGGGAAATGCCCCAGAGGAAACCTGGGACTGCTGGGATTTTGAATCCCACCTTAATCAGTCAACCAGCAGATTTTCTTCCCTCTGCTGGATCACCTTGGTAGGATTTTCTGGACGTTTTCTCAGGTACAAGGTGAGATGGAAGGTAAGGGTGGTTGCCATGGAGGTCAGTGACATCCAGAGGGGTTTCAGGAGATTTTGTGTGTTTCTGTGAGCTTTCCATCCTCATGGCAATGACAGTGCACGCTCAGCACTCCTGGAAGCAGAGCTCTGGATGTGTCTGTGTGTCCACAGGTTGTGCAGTGTGGGCAGGAAGGATGCCCTGAGGAAGTGGATTCAGCTTTGGGACACCAAGCTCTGGTTCCTTGCTTGTGTCCTGTGTCACTGACCTGACGTTTGGGAGAGAGCCACAAAAGCTCTCCATGGCGAGCAGGGCTGTGCAAGTGACTTTACAAACCATAAAACCAGACCTGGCTCCTGGGGTTCCCCTCAACAACAATCTCTGAGGAGCTGAGATCTGACCCAAACAGCTCAAATCTCACAAGAACCATTTGTAGACACCCAGTACCACATCATTGTCACTGGTGACATTTGGGCTCCTCCATAACGCTGGGATGTGCTTGAATGATGAAGGTGCTGGCCTTAATTAAATGTCAGATTTTGTGCCAGGAGAATTGCTGAGCTTGAGGTAGATCACAGACCTGATGGCACACTTTGATGTACCACCTGCAACCATCTCGTGGTTTTTCTAGCTCCTGGCTGGGGTGTAAGGACACTTCTCCTCCAAAGCACCTGTGAGAAGAGCTGGGCTCTGCTCACAAAATCTGCTTTAAGTTGTGTGCAGTGTTCTCTGCTCCTGATTGGAGGAATCAGAGGGTGTGTGATGCTCCCCTGCAAACGTGTCCCCTTCTCCAGCACTGCTCTTCAGTAACTTGCTCTGAAAACAGAATACTGAATGTTTGGAAGTCAACTTCCCCCTTGCCAGCTGCACCTCGTCCCCACTGATGTAAGACTGGAAAAGCTGGGGGTTTGTGCAGCTGATTCTGCACAATTGGCTGATCATTCATTAATAATTTATGTGATTTCAGTAATCCCACTATCAGCCTGTGAGTGTGTTGGCACATGGGAGCCCTGCTCCAGAGCTGGTTTGCTTTTTGCACAAGTCCTGGCTCCACATTTAACCTCTGGAGCAGCATTTGCTGGCACAGCACATGGGATGCTCTGTGGAAAGTTATTTTTCTACCTCCCCATTTCATCCTGCTGCCCCTTACCTCACCAATTCACTGCATCTCCCCAAATTTGTCTGCTGGGATGTGTTCCTGGTGATCACCTGGGTGTTTATTTGCCCAGGGCAAATAATTTGCAGATTTGCCCTGGGAGCAGTGGGGATGTGGAGGCTGCAGCTGGCTGAGCTCCCAGCTTTGAGAGTTCACTGACAAAACTCTGGTTTCCCAAGGCAGAAAATCCTCACTGTTGCAGGTATTAAATTTGGCTGATGCCCAAAAGATCTGCCAGTGTCACCTGGGGCCACGGTCACCTTTAGAGACAGTGTAATTCCCAAAGAGGGGCTGTGATTCCTGCCTGGGATCACTCGAGGAATAAGGTTTCTGTTTCCTAGTAAGCCATGCAGGGTGGGTGGTTTTTTGCCTTTTCCATCCTAACTACAAGGCTGGTGATTCCCAAAAGGAGTAATTGGGAAAGAGGCTGGCTTCACAGCCCCATCCTAAATCTTTTGATCCCAGGAGAAATTCCTGCCTGCCAGGCAGTGCTGGAGGATCTTTCTTGTTTGAAGCACAAATTCAAATCTGGCACAGGTTCGTGCTATAAGTTTTGCTAATACCCAAATGAAAGACTCTAGTTGTTCATTTTAGAAAGAAAAAAACACCACCAACAAAAAAGAGTCAGAAGGATTTATGATTGTCACTACCAAACTTAAAAATGAGGGTAACTAAGAATTTGAAGGGTCTTTCCTGTCTGATGTCCCATGAAATATTGAATATATGGAGTGAGACCTGATCTCCAGGAGAGCTGAGCATTCTGTGGAAGAATTAGGCTTAGTAGAGAAACCATTTATTTTATACATGGGCAAATTCCAAGCAATTTGTTTGGCATAATGCAGTTTTCTGGACTTACTGCCATGCATTATTCTCTGACTCACTGCTCCATTAGATTAATTTTCATTTTCCATCCACTCCTGGGCTCTCAGATGCAGTGATTTGTTAGGCTCCCAATACTTTTTCTTTATATCTTGCCAGTTAATTTTCCATTGATATGAAATAAGGAACTTGATTCAAGATGTGACCAGAATGAAAAAGAAAGTAATTTGAAAATCATCCAGACTTTAGGATTTTGCAGTGAATCTCTTCCATATAATCTTTCCATTACATGTGTATTACCCATTGCATACATTCTGTATTCCACTCTGGTGGCTGCTCCCCAAATGGATGTGAGTTTGGTTTGGCTACCCAGCAGAAAATGAAGGATGTGATACAAAATTCTTAGGAGTTCTTCTGTGGAAAAAATTGTGTTGTGGCTCAAAGCTTTTGCCTTTCCCCCTCTAGGTCTGTAGTTTAGCTCTTGATCCAGTTCCTCTCAAGGGGAATGTGAGGTGAGATTGATGTGGCATTACCTAAGCAAAATATTTGTCATGCAGCATGAAGTCCCTGGAATCTCGTCTGGTCTGGCATCTTTTGCAAAGATTTTGTTTTGCAAACAAAGCATGGAATATGAAACATAGAACTCCTTCATCTGGTGCTTGAATACGGTTTTTAAACAAATAAAAATGTATCTTAAAAAGATCTGCTCCATACCCCCTGACTTGGGTGAAGGTTTGCTCAGGAGCAGAGTTCAACTCTGATGGGTGTTAGATCTGAAAAAAAGTGATTTATGGGAAAATTTCAGCCCCTGATAAGATGTAGAAGGAAATCTGTGACCTTCCAAACTGAGGCTGAGAGGAACATTTACCATCTGTGCTCTCGTGTTTTGTGCCCTTTAGTCCCTTGTGCATTTTTCCATGATTTAATTAAACAGCAAGCAAACAGGATCTGCTTTCAAACCAGAGCTGAGAGGTGCTGCAGTTTCACCTTCCCAAAAGCTGAGTCCAGCAGTGCCTGTCAGGCACGGAGAATCCCAGAATCCCAGACTGGTTTGGGCTGGAAGGAACCCCAAAACCCATCTGCCATCAGCAGAGACACTTTCCTCTCTCCCAGGGTGCTCCGAGTCCCATCCAGCCTGGCCCTGAGCACTTCCAGGGATGGATTCATCCCCAAACCTTGGTCATTCCTGCTGCTGGGTTTCCTGAATGACAACACTTTGTGAGCTCAGGCTCCACCTCCCAGAGCATCTGAGCAAATCTTTGGTGCCAGCTCTTCTTGCCTCCCGTGGAGAACACCACAAAACAGTGTTAAATTTGTCTGGATGGGTTGGGCTGAGGCCACACGGAATCAGGGCTGGGAATGTGTTCCCTGGCACTCGGCACATCAGGTTTCCCACGTGCCTCAGTCAGGAATAAATCTTTCATGGTAACAAGCTGTTTCATTTGCTCTCCCAGGAGAAGAGGGGGTGTGTGGATGCCGAAGATGTTTTCAAACATGGTTGCAGCAGTCTGGCTTAATCGCTGTGCCTCAGGTTAGATTAGCTGGGTTTGGGAAAATAACTGGAGCAGGTAGCAGGTGGGGGAAGTGAGATGAGTTTGGTGATGCCCAGGAGTCTGGGAGGGGAAGGACTGCCCTGCTGAGTTGAGGCATTGCTGACTCGTGATGATCTGTCATAGAATCCCAAAATGGGTTGGGTTGGGAGGGACCTTGAAGCCCATCCCATTCTACCCCTGCCATGGCAGGGACACCTTCCCCTGTCCCAGGCTGCTCCAAACCCCGTCCAGCCTGGCCTTGGGCACTGCCAGGGATCCAGGGGCAGCCACAGCTGCTCTGGGCACCCTGTGCCAGGGCCTCCCCACCCTTTAGAGGACAGAATTTCCTCCGTATATTTAACCTAAATTTCCTTTTTTCAGTTTGAACCCTTTCCCCCTTGTCCTGTCCCCGCAGTGCAGGCACCCGAGGCTGTTGTGCTGCTGGCCAGCCCTGCAGACACCTGGAAGAGGAAATTACTGACCTGCAGCATTACAGAATTGTCAGTTATTTTGCTTTGTCAGATTTTGTGTCAGGGGTAGAAATGTTGGGGTTTTTCCTTTGCTAAGTCTGGCTGCTCTTGAAGGTTTCTGCTCCCCGAGTGGAGCTGTGCTCTGGGTTCATGTGCTGGTGTTGCCAGACTTGAGCAGCTCAAAAACAACCACATAAATCTGTGCCCACCACTGTGGTGCCTGAGAATGTGTAGAAAAAAAGTCCCTGCCAGCTTTCTGTGCACGATATTGCCAGGCTGAATCGCCCTGTGTGTGCTGGTGTAGAAAGTGGTGTCACTTCTGTCAAAACCAAACCCATTTTTCTGAGATGACAGTAAGTGTATCAGAAACAAACTGCTTGAGAAGCCCCTGGAGTTTTGTGTTTTAGAGGAGAACAGGGTAATCTGATCCTCTCCAGGGCCAGCTCCAGCACTAGGAGGAAACATCATTTACCTCTTCCCAGAAAAGCAATGAGTAAAAATCCTCCTTGACAGGTGATGTGCTCCTGCCTGAGCTGAACAGATTCGGGGGCCACAGAAATGAAATGGGAAGGTCACTAATATTTTCCTTTTCCACCCAGTGGAATGAGCTGTTATTAGGGATAAAAAGAAATGACATTTATCTCCCTCTCTTCACTTCATTAGGTAGGACTGTGCTCCCTGGAGGGAAACTGGATGGAGTCCACTTGCTGTCTGTAGCTTTTACTGCTCTAGAACATTCTCCTTTTAATCACACAAACATTGTGCTGTTGTTGTTTTCTTGGGAAGCCTCAGGTGACCTGGGAGCTTCACTGGGCCCCGAAGGACAGAGACAAGCACTTGCTAATACTCTAAATATAACATGAAGTGCTTGAGAGAACCACGGAGGCCACGTTTCAGTGGGCAAAGTGGAGTGTGACAGGTTGGAAGTTTTGTTTTCTCTGAGAGGATCTCCTGCTTTGGTTTGTTTCGGGCTGGAAAAGCTCCTGGGAATTGCAGTGCCAGGCTGAGAACACGGGGCAGGGACCTGTTCAGCAGAGCTTGGGTGTTTCTGCTGCCCAAACAGCAGCTGCTGTCCTGAGGGTGATGGACTGTTCTGCTTGGAACAGGGGGGAAAACCCAGTATTTCCCAAAAATGAGGGTGTGAGGAATGTGGGTATTAAAGAGATGGTAAAAGCTGGCCTTGGGCTGGAGCTGAACCCCATTTCCTTGGTGGATCAGGTGCTTTTCTCCCCAGAGTGGTGATGCCTTAAGAGGCCACCTATAAACAGAGACCAGACAGGAGTAAGGGAATAAAGGTGGGTATTTATTTGAAGGGCCTTCAAGGTACACCCCAGGAGCCAGAGGCTGTTGCCAACATGGACCCCAAGATGGACAACAGGTCACGAGTTCTTTACATCTTTATAGGTTTGGTTCATTTGCATAGCCAGGGTTAACTCTCCAATTAAAGCTTCAGTTTAATGATGTAATTCCCCTCAGCTTGCCCCCCTTTCAGAGGCTTTTAGTTTACACTTTTTGGGCCTAGGACAGTCTAGGTGTCCTTGAAGAGCAGGCCCAGAGAGGCTTTGTTATGACTACTCAGCACGAGAGAACAGAAATTAACAGGCTACAAGAAACCTCAGAGCTACACACTAAGCAGTACAGGATTTTGAAAAATATAAAAGTCAAAATCTAAGGCATCAGTGGCCCCTGGGCTTGTGGGGTCTGGTTAAAGCCCAGTGTGGGAGCTGAGGTGCCCCGGGCTGTGGATCTGCATCCCACCCTCCCCAAGGCCAGGCAGCCCCTCTCACCTCACCCTGGGAGAGCCCCCTGTCCCACACGGGTGTGATTGGTGAGTTTAAAACCAGCCCAGCCACCGAGGGGGACTATAAAGTGTGAAATTATATATATATATACACCTACACTATTTATGTGATGCACAGCAGGAGGGGGCTGTTCTTAAAACAACAAGGAAAAGCTTTCCCCAAAGGTTATGACTGCTGTGTGCCACCAAATATCTGACAAAAAAAAAAAAAAAACCTCAAGCCAACAACAGAAAACAATATTGAACAATATTTTTTGCATAAATTAAATATAAATTGTTCCCTGTCATCTCAACAGACTCCATTATTACAGCGTCTGTGTACAAAGCACTTGTGAGCTGATTTACTCCTGATTCAATTATGGGCAGTGCTCATCTGCCCTCCTGATGGACTAATTTGGTTTTGTCAGTTAATGCTCATAGCAAAGTCTATGGGTGTAATAATTCCTTGCAATTGCAACCCTCGTGTTTTTATGACACCAAATAATGAACTGAAAACATGTGTATGATTAGACTTGCAGCTACACACAGGAATTAGTTATTATTCTTTCTTTGGAGGTCTTGGAGGCAGTTTTAATGGCCATGCATTAATAGAAAGGAAAAGGAAAAGAAAGACATGAAGCAAAGTGTTTGTCTTTGCTCTGGCTTTATCCTATTTTATGGTAGGTGGGGATTTTTGAGAATCGTGTAAATGTATATTTTTCCTAAATTCTGATATGAAATAATGAAAGTATTTTACTAGAACACATCCAGGCCACCATGAGTTTAATTGGTAAATCAGCTGAACAAGGCTGAGGTTCCTGCCTTTGTGCTTTACCCTCCTGGTTAATGCAATGGCTGCAATGATGGAATAAAAAATACGTGAACCCTTCCAAAATTAAACATTCCTAAAGAGCTGACATATGACACCCTCAAAATATCCATATGTTATCTTGGCTTGGGATGAAATACCATGTATGAAATTTAAACATGGAAAAACTATGCTTGAAAAGGGAATATATTTGATTCTGTTAATTTTGAAATGGAAGTGTGGAGTCATCAAAGCTCTGGTAACGAGCAAACAGGCTGGGAGAGAGAAATGGGTGGGGTTTGTTCTGCAGAAGAGAAGGACCCTGCAGTGTCCCGAGGGGTGTGGCAGATTAGGAGCACTGAATTTTTGCAGTATTATCCTGTAAGGTTTGACCCAAGGAGCACCTTTGAAAGGGCTCCCAGCACAGCAGCCAGGGCTGGTGGCCCTGGAGCCCAGCGGGGTCAATGACAAAAGTCACCCACCTGGGCCCTGCTCTGCCAGCTGGGCTCTGCTGCCTCCCGTGGGGACAGCAGGTCCCAGGGAATTCCATTTATTCCTATTTCCACTGCTCCCTTTGCTCCTGCTCGCCCAATCACCTGAGCAGTGCAATTATGGTTTGTTATTTTCTGTGTCCTTGGTGCTCATGAAGGGGCTGGAAGTGCTGCCCTCACTAAAGGGTTAAAAAAGTAAATAAGGTAAATTCCAGGCATTTCAGCGTGTGTCTGTTAAGGTTTGGCAAACCAAAAGGCATCTGATGCTGTGACTTAGAGCAAAATGAAGCTTCATTCTCCCTGCAGCGTGGAGAAAAAACACTCCCTGGCCCTCATTTGATCTGCTCAGGTTCTCTTACAGAGGTGCTTGCAGTGAACTCGGGTTTGCAGGTACCAAAACAAGGATTAAAAAGCTGCTGCCAGGGGCTGCAGCCCCCAACAGCTCATCCCCAGGTTTGCCAGCAAGGATGGATTTGCAGAGGATTTGCAGAGTGGTGGTGCCAGGGCTCCCGTGGAAAGGCTGGAGAGGGGATTTTTGCCAGGACAGGGAGGGTCAGGACAAGGGGGAACAGCTTCAAACTGCCAGGGGATGTTGGAATGGATAAACTGAAGGAATTTTTCCATGGGAAGGTGCTGAGGCCCAGGAGCTGTGGCTGTCCCATCCCTGGAGGTGTCCCAGGCCAGTTTGGGACAGTGGAAGGTGTCCCTGCCATGGAGGGGTGGAATGGGATGGGCTTTCACGTCCTTTTTGACACAAACCATTCTGGGACTCTCTGATTCCATAACCAACAGCTCTGTGTGCTCAACTGGGAGTAGGTTTTAAATAAGGGTTGATTTTTCCTGACTGGACTGGGAGCCTGGTGGGTCGGGGTGGTGCAAAGGTGCCTCAGTTCCCTTAAATGTATTGGGAATATTAAGAGTGGCCTGGCCATGGCACCACACGGCTCTGAGCACATAAATTCACTCTATTTATCCATCTTTCCCAGCTTCTGAGAAGTCTGGGAAGACTTGAGGTGTAATGGAGATGTCATTTTTATGGTTGTGAAGGGTTGGATCTTCTTCCTCTGTTTTTCACCCATGGGCAGATGATGATGGCAGAGGACTCTCAAACACCGGCTCTATCCATGGCTGCTAAAATTCTCATTAATAATCCAGCCCCTCCCCTGGACAGCTCTGCACGTGGCTGTGGCCAATTCCCTCAGGCTGAACGCCTGTGGTTTTCTGGAAAAGCTGGTGTTGGCAGCAGAAATCCTTTGTGCTGCGGTGCTGACCCCCGGTGGCTGCTGCCTGCTGTCTCTGCTGTGCTGGGGGAAAACTGCTTGGATCCTGATTTCCCATCAAGCACCTGGTTTTAAGTAAAAAGTTTTGGGCAATAAAAAAAAAAAAAAATCTGTTTCTTGAAATGTATTCTGAGAGAGAACACAAACATTCAAGAAATATTCAAGGATTCAAGAAAGCCAAGAAATAGAAAACTTTTTCTTTTCCTTTCCACTCCCTCCCCCTCCATTTTTTTCACTTTTCTTTCCTTTTTTAAATTTATTTTTTTCCTCATCTTGGGGAGCAGGTTCCAGTGGCCTGTTCCAGACCTGAGAGCAGTTTGTTTTTCACCAATCTATCAATTTTCACTTTTCTATCAATTTGCTGTGTGCTTAAGATGCCAATAATACACTGACTTGAAGAGTAATAATCCACCATCACAAATTCCTATGGATTTTTCAGGCTACTGGGATGGGCAGCCCCAGCTGAATTGGTTGCTTTAAAAAAGGAAAAAGTAGGAAAGATTTCTTGTGCTAGGATTTGTGATTCTGAATATCCTCTAATTCTTAATTCCATTTCTTAATTGAAAGCTGAGATTTTCTTGCTTCCCCCTTCTGAAAATTGAGGGGTTTAGTAAATAATGTGTTAAGTGCAGCAAACACATCAAATGATAAATGCCAGCTACACAAACTGATAAGGTGGGATTTGTTTCCTGCAAACAGCAAAATGCTGCTTTTGCAGATAAAAACAAAGCTTTTATCTTCAAGGCAAACTGTAAATGAACTAGAAGGGTAATTTAACATTCACAGTTGTTCAAATGGGATTAACTCCTGTGAAGATTTATTATACACATGTAGGAACCCCAGAGAAGGCATTTCAGAATAGAGATTTTTTTTCCCATGAAGTTCTGCATTTTAGTTAAAATTTGATATTCCTGAGAATCAGAGACTGATTAAATTAGTGCCAGTGTTTCGTGAGGGTCCACCTACCATTTCATATATTAATGTTCAACATGTGGGGGAAAAAATAAAGTCAACATAATCTCCAGCTTTGATGGCAAAAGGCATGCTAGAAAGTTTAAAATACAAATTGGTTTCTCCAGAATCCAACTGTGTGGATCTAATTACATCTAATGCTAATTATCCTATTGATCTTAGCATTTTACTGTATTCCAGCTACGTCTATTGCCAAGCATTAATCACACATTTAGGCTTATCCACATAAAACCTGAAAGCAAGCTGGAGCTGCTGCTTTGCCTTGGGAGTAGAACAGGGGGGTTTAGTTGTTTTTTAACTTTTTCCCCCTTCTCTTCCAACTTTTCTATCCCAGCTGGTCCCAGTTACCTGGGAATGCCCGGCGCTGTTTGCCGGCACTCCAGGAAAATTGTGTTTTCCCTGCGGAGAGAGGGATTTTGTTGAGCTTAACTCTCACTGAGCTGGGTAATGTTCCACTTGAGGTTTGCTGCTTTCATTCGTCTTGATTGAATTAGGGAATCGTGGCTTAGATGCCTTCCCTGCCTCGCCTTCCCCTTGGGGAGGGTATTTTGTAATAAATCTGAAATGATTCATGAGAGAGTGGGGCTGTGATTTTAAGAAAGGCTGGGTAGGAATGGTTGGGCTTTGATATCCCGTGATCTGAAGGGGATTAGGGCGCTTTTGGCTGGACTGGTTCTCTTTCCTTTCGCTGGGCCATGGCAAGTGAGGGTTTGGCAGCCTCCGCGCAGGGTCTGGAGTCGGGGAGGGTTTCCAGGGCTCCACTCTTCACCTGCGGGATTTGGGCACTTCAAAGGCACAAAAACCCCGGTGCGGCTCTGCTGCCGCCGCTGCGCACCAGAAGTGGCTGATTTATGGAATCCCTGGGAACAGGCCAGGAGAGGGAGGCAGAGTACGCGGCAAAGCTGGGCTCCCTCCCAGCCCGACTCGAATTTCCCGGAGTTTGTGGTGTCCAAGTGCCCGTGATGCGCCAAACCCCAGGGCAGGGCAGGGGCTCCCTCTCTCCGCTGCCGTGTCCCCAGCGCTGGGCTCTGCTGGGGACAGCGCGGCCCCAGCGCGGGCTGCTGGGGGTTCTTCCTCTCTTGTGGAGGAGAACGAGGCTGTTCTGGGCTCAGGTGACCCCTGCATCCCTCTATCCATCCCTCCATCCATCATCCATCCATCCTTCCCTCCATCCATCCATCATCCATCCATCCTTCCCTCCATCCATCCATCCTTCCATCCTTCCATCCATCATCCATCCTTCCCTCCATCCATCCATCATCCATCCTTCCCTCCACCCATCCCTCCATCCCTTCATCCATCCCTCAATCCATCCCTCCATCCCTCCATCCNNTCCATCCATCCATCCCTCCCTCCATCCATCCCTCCATCCCTCCATCCATCCATCCCTCCCTCCATCCATCCCTCCATCCCTCCATCCATCCCTCCATCCCCCATCCATCCCTCATCCATCCATCCCTCCATCCCTCCCTTGTTCCCTCCATCCCTCCATCCCTTTATGGGGTTTTTTGTTGTGAGAATTTTCTTAGTTTTATGAGTTGAAGCCTCCCAAAGTGAATTGTGCAATCTGGAGAGAAAAGTGATTCTTCTCCCAGCAATAGCTCTGCAATCTGCCATTTTCCTGTTAACAACAACAACCAAAAAAAGGCATTTTAAGGAAACTGAAAGTATTTTGGGAAACTGTAGCTCTTGCAAGAGTCACATCAAGGGCCTTTTGTGCTTCTGGGGATCAGTCCAAATTCATCAGTCAGTTTCTCCATAGCTGTGCCCTGTGTAAAAGTTTCATTTGATGTCCCAGACAACCTTGAAAAATCTTCTGGGCTGCATCAATTTGATTTAATTCAGCTTCATCTTGGAGTAGATGATCTCAAATCAGCCTGGAGCACCCACACTGTGCTTACTGCAGGATTTTGGCCGGTGCATGTTTAGGATTGATGCCAGGACAGTGTGACCAAGGCAGTGACAAAAGTCTTTGTGCCGTGGGTAAGTGCAAGGAAGATGAAATTCCTGCTGGGTGTTGCTTGCAGCACTCCAAGGGAACATGGAGCCGCCCGGGTCAGAAACAATTCACCCCAAAATAATTCTGTGAACGAAGCTTTGGGCAAGCTGCAAGTGGAAGTTCTTGCCAGAGGAGAGGTTTTAGCTAAATAAAGTTCTGGTGAGCAATTACTCTCCTAATTTGGTGGTAAATCCTGTCGGGGAATTGCTCTTGGTAACTCTTATATTATTAATTAGCTCAACTACCATGAGGCATTATAAAATATTGCAATGCTCTTGGTGAAGAGTTAGTTGTTTATTCCCATTTTGCACGTGGCATAACTGAGGGATGAAGGTTTTCCCTGGTTTTTGGTAGGTACAGAGACACCGTTTCAGTTTGCAGACACAGGGAAAACACGACTCGTGTGTGAGAGGAGCCTTTGGTGTCTGCTGGGTCTGGGCCAGGGAAGAGCTGCATTCAACAGCTCCTGTTGACTCCTGCCTCCCTGGCGTAGCTCTGTCTCTTAGTTAGGTTTTTCCCCCTAACGGGGGAGCGATTTTAAAGAAACTTTCAGCACTTTCTGCTTTAAGATAGTTCATTAAGTCTTATCAGAGAAGTAAGGTCACCAGCGTGACCCAGACACAGCACACAGCAGAGGAGTGCAGAAGAATGCCTGGAGAATGCTGAGAATGCTTGCAGAATGCCCCCTTATCAAGATAACACGGTCTTCTTCAAGGTAAATCATCCAATTAAAGCCTAAAACGAAAGATATTTTCACTTTTCTACCAATGTTAGATAAATGCTTTAGTCACCTATACAGGAACTGCGGAATTTTTCATCCAATAATTTTTAGGAAACTACTGCAGGATACGGTATACTAGAAGAAGAAGAAGAAAGCCTAGAAACAATAACAATCCTCCATTTTGGAGTTTTTGCTTTTTGTCTGTTTACTACATTAATAAACCCAAAACCTTTGAATTTTTCACCCTGTGATAACCTTACATAACACTATTATTTAGTTCTCACTGAAGTAGATTCTAGTTCTTCCCAAAGGTTGGCAGTTTTCTCCATGGATAAAGGTCAAATACAGCGTTGTCCAGGGGGTAGAACCCTTCAAAACAGGCAGGGAAATATTCTCTGCTTTCAGGGCTCCCACAAGCTCCAAAGACAGGACTCTTCCAAGAGGGGATTCCTTTAATCCACAGCCTGGCTTGGGTTGGAAGGGACCTTAAAGCCCATCTTGTCCCACCCCTGCCATGGCAGGGACACGTTCCACTGTCCCAGGGTGCTCCAAGTCCTGTCCAACCTGGTTTTGGACCAGGGCTTAGGGGTGGACCTGGCAGTGCTGGGTTGCTGGTTGCACTGGGTGATCTCAGAGGTCTTTTCCAACCTAAATGATTCTATGTGCAAACAAGGCCATCTCAATGCTGGTTTTATTTCCAGGTTTATCTGTACTCCTGGAGGGACTTCCATCACTTATCAGGTCCCTCTACAGCCAAGTTAACAAGTTGGCTGCAAAAAGCCAAATATTTCAGGTGATAAAAAGAGGTTTTCTAATTTTAATCCTTGAAAAAAAAACCCCTCAATATTTTCACTATTTACCAGGTAAATTTGTTTCTAAAACCTCAATCCTTTCTCTATTTGCCAGGTAAATATTCAGAGCTGAAGCTGACTGGTGTGTGTGGGAGGCATTTTTGTTTTACTCCGTGCTTTGAGATCAGTGGAAATGAAAAGCTGTATAATTACCCTCTGGCCTTTTATCTTTCTGTGATATCATCTCTAGAGAACCAACGATAGGGTAGAGAAGCCTCTGCACAGCAGATAATCACAGCCATTAGAGGAAACAATGCCAACTTGAAATCAAGAGTGTTTTGCTCAGTAAAACATTGGTATTGGAGTCTGTGTTGATCCATTCCTGAAATCACAAGCCAAGAAGCAGCCACGCTCGTGGCAGCACCCACACGTTGAACGAATTGTTGAATATTCTAGTAAAACCTTAAAATATTCACAGGATTGTGGTTATGAGATGGGGGGACACAAAGGATATGAACATCTGCTCCAAGTGAAAAATACAAGTCAGCCTTAATTACAAATTTGCAATCAATGCTGCTGTGTTTTGAAGGTGTTGGTAAATAATTAATGAGTGAGTGCAGCACAAGGATGGAAATTTCCTCTAAAACCTGATTTTAAGCAATATTGGTGCTTTTTAAAGGAGGGTGAGGAAAGGAGCAGATTTATGGTACAGCTGGGATGTAAAAGGTGAAATTGTGGTTTTACTCAGGAGTTGAATGCACGTGGAGCATTTCAGCAGCTCCGTTTGTCACTCTCCTGGTGCAGGGGTGGCACTGAGTGGCCGGGATTGGTGATTGCGTGGGGAATGTTCACTTGTCAATAAGATCTTGACTGAATGTCACATCCACTTAAAGGCGCTTAAAGGGGAAGGAAATCTCTGTCTCACACCCCTGAGAAAGGTCAGAGCATCCATTTATCTCTGTTTGTCTGAAACCAGCTGAAAGTACAATGCAAGTTGGCCACTTAAGGGTTTTTTTGTTCCAGTTCTGAGCTGAACTGGTTTTAGAGCTCGTGTCAGGAAGGAGAAGAAGCTGCCGTGGGTGGCAGTGGCTCAGGTAGCCCTTGGACCTCCTGTGAGCATCTCCTCTTGGTCTTTCACCTCCTGCTCAAATTGGGGGAACCGTTCCAGCCTTGTGGGGCTCCGTGCCCAGCCCAAACTCTGGCACATGGAGAGCACAGCATCTGCCAAGGGCTCTGTGACACCTACAGGCAGCCTTCTTTGGAAATAATAATAACATTTACGTGAGCTCAGGTATGCCAGGACTCCTCCATCTTTTTGAAACATCGTTAGATATGACTCACTGATTTTTAAAAAAATAAATTACAGCACTGACTGACAGGTTTAGGGTGCCTTTTTGGCTCTTTCCCATTAATGAAGTCATTTTTAAGGACCTTCAAAGCTCAACACACATCAGAGCTGCCTTGGAGCAGCCATAAATGCATTTTCCTCTGTCTGCAGGGGTGGGATGCCAGGATCTGCTGGGGCTGAGCCGTGCAGAGCCCACACAAGGGCTGTGATACTGGTCCCACTACTGATGCAATGCAGTGCTGAGTTGTTTTTGCAGTTCCCCACATCAGCACCAGCACTTCCAGATTTACTTCAGATCTCACTGCATTGCCCTCTCTGCTTAGAGAAAGAAAAAGACTCTTCGTGGCTGTTCTCAAGTTTTTATCTCAGTATTTGGAGCCCTGTTGGTGCAGTCCTCATCACTCGGATGGATTAAAACCAAAACCACACCAGCCTGAGTATGTTTGTCTTGTTTCTAACAAATATGTTGCTATGGGAACTTGATGTTGCTCTGGTTGTTGCACCAGATGCACCAGCTATCTGTCTCTGGGCTGGCTTTTTTTTTTTCCCTGTAAATTAATTGCATTTAAACTAAACATATTAAGTTATTTCATGTTAATTAATTTGAATGTTAAGCTGGGTGTTTGCAGTTTCCCTCTCCCTGCTCACCCCCCAGCATTAATTAACTGCTCCAGACCCTGCAGTCCCTCACCCATCGCTGTGGTCTTCCCCAGCTCTCTGCACTCACAGCACTGCCTGCATGGGAAGTAATCAGTGTCCAAAATAATTGCTTTTCACAAGTCTGCAGTCAGCTTCCTTGTCACATATTTAAGCTGTAATGAAACTGTTTCGGTTGCCAGGAACAAATATTCAGCTGAAATGTACTGTAATTGCAGGTGGAAAGCAGAGCTGATAATGGAGCTGGTTTTATTTAGCACGTCGTGTTTTCATTTGTTGGAGGCATTTCCTCCAGCGGTGCTCTCCTCTCCTCTCCTCATTCCTGCCGGGTTGGGAGGAGGGTTGGGATCCTCCCAGCATCTCTGCTTTGCATTTAGGCAGTGGAAGGTGCAGAACTCACGTGTGGTGCAGGGGGCAGGAAGAGCATCCTTGGCCCCGAGGCAGACAAGTGATACAGGATTAATCTGATTGCTCTGTGCTTTGCTTCTGCAGCAGTGGGGCTTTGGGAAAACACTTAAATTGGAGTTGGTTACCTAAAAATCTATAAATAAATTATCCGAGAGTTGTTTCTAAATCTAAACTTTCTGGGAGCTCAGCAGCAAACAAAACCATTGCTTAGGTGTGCAGCACACAGCAGCAGAGTTTCTCCCAGAATTCAGAATTCTTGGAGCAGAATCCTTGCTGTGGGAAAAGACAAGATGGTGAATGTGTGCAGCAGACTTCAGCATTTCCTACACAGCTCTGTGATCTGTGGTCAGAAGCTGTAGAGAAACTGGCTGATAAATTAGTAGCCCACAGGGAAATCTTATTTACAAGGAAGGCAACAGAAACATTAATGTATCTTTATTAGCCTTATTTAGGCCATCTGCTGTGTACATGGTGGGAGCTGCACAGTCCCCGCAGTCAAACAGCAGCAGGGATGTGCTGAGTTCCAAACTCTTCTCATTTAAATGTTTCCTTAGACCTCTTCAGCTCCCAGAACTTTTTGCTGCAGTGAAAAGTCAGCTGATCATCAACGAGGCAGGGAGCGTGGAATTCTCTGTGTGTCCATGCAGGTGCATTTTCTTTCTTCTTGTTTATTTTTGACTTGGATTTTGTTTGGTTTTTGGGGTCAAGTTGCCGTTGAATAAGCAAAAATTTAATGGCAAATTCCGTGCTTTGCAAGCCATTCATTGGGAAGATGGTTTTGGATCAACTACAGTTACTTGCTTTTTAGTGCACACACAGATTTTTCTGCATATGTTTAGATAATTTGAGTGTAGCCCAAGGAAAAGGAATTAAAAAGTTGATTACCATAATTTTGAATTTTATTTCCTATCAGCCTTTCCTAGTCCATGTGTGTTTCACTTTGCAAATTGTTTTGCTTGGATCGGGCCAGCTCAGTCCCTGCAATTTCTCACTGAGTAAGTGAACCCACTACACCTGCTGCTCTCAGTGGCCAGAGTTCTCTTGCCAAAGTTCTCTTCACACCTTTGAAGCATTATTTATTTACTTTTTTAAAGGAATGAAAGTCCCTGCACCATGGTAATTCCTTGCTCTCCTGTTGAGCCTGAATTTTTAACTGAAACCTAAGCCTGAGCAAGCAGCCTGTTAATTCCCAAGTAACCTTCTCACTGCAGCTGGGGATCAACAGCTTCCCCATTTTGGTGAAATAAATAAATTGGGAGGAATGTGTGGAGGAATCTTAGAGGCTTTATTAATGCAAAACACAGAGAGGCTCCTGCTTAGATTGTACTTCTTTGATTACTCAACTGAGTTATTAGATACATGAAGAACAGCCATTTAAATGTAAATCCATTCTCCTTCTGTAATAGATAAATGGGCTTTGCCTTGAATTTGTAAGCAGAATATATCACTTTGATATAGTAACTGGAGCTGAATAAAGCCAGTCAGTAGACCAAGGGAAGGATGCAGATTCCTTTAAAGTGAATGGAAAAGAGGAGACCATCAGTTAGTTAATTAACTTCAATTTCTATATTAATGAACTTTCTCTGGTGCTTGTTTAAGCATCCAGATGCTTGCAAATGTTTTTTTCCCCAACAACAGGCGTTTGTTGGCATGTAATAATTACAAATGAGGGTACCTGTCTTTTATATCCCAGATAAAATTTTTTCACACTCTGTGGCAGTCGCAGTGTGGGTGGCCCAGAGCTGCATTGTGCTGGGTGGGATGCACGGGGGCTCTCAGGCCCAGGGCACCACCAGTTCAAAATCTGAAAGAGGAGGGGGAAAATGGATTCAGTGTCTTGCATTTTCCTCATGAGCCCTGTGGAAGGCAGGTGGTCAGAGCTGGATGTTCACAGAGGTGGCTGCTCTGGCAAAGCTCATCTTCCCAGGCTCCTCCTGCACACAGGGCTCCATTTCTGCTCCAAATTCTCTCTGGATGACTCTGTTGGTTGTCACCAAGAACAGAGGAGGTGAGAAAACCAGCCCCAAGCTGCCCAAGGTGGGAGAAGACAACCCTTCCTGCAGGATGTCATCCTCCAGCCCCCAGATGTTCTGCAGGAGCTGGCTGTGCTCACCAATGCCACGGCAATCCCCTCTGCTGTTTGTTACAGACAACTCAGGGAGGAACTTTAATTTCAAAAGGACAGCACAGCAATTTTTCAAAAGGCACTTGGCTCCCAGAGAGGGGCTGGAGGAGCCCCTGGGGGATGGCACCAGGCCAGAGGAGCTCAGTGAATGACAGTCCTTGGTCGGATCCCTCGCCCCGGGTGGGATTTTGGAGGAGGCCGTGCTGGCTGAGCTCCTCTGCAGGAGCAGAGCTAAGCAGATTTGCAGTGCCTTGGAAAATCTGCCCCAGCAGCACTGCTGGAATAAGCACATCCAAAGTTAAATAAGTGGCATGGTCGGATTTCTGTCTGAACACAGGAAAAAGAGGAATTGTCCCACGGGCACAGGCTGGGCCGAGACGTGGGAGAGCTGCCTGCAGGGACAGGCTCCCACCCAAACCAGAGGCAGATGTTTTCCTCTTGCTGACTTTCCATCCCTCAGAACCCTCTGCGTGCTGGTGAGCAAATTGCTGCTTCTCTCACTCATCCAAATTCCAGTTTGCACTTCTGTTCCTGCACCCTTGGCTTTTGCTTCCTTATTATAGAAATGCTCAGAAAGAGGAAACATCTCTATTTTAGCAAAATGGGGCTGTGTTCTCAAAAACAGCTACAAAAGTACAAGAATCAGGAAAACAAATGGTAGAGTTTCACCTTGGTCATCTACAGGGAGTTTTCTATTTTCCTTATCCTGGACTCCTGGTGTTGTAGTTGCAAGTGTAGCCATCCTTGTTATCCACCTACTATTGGGTGCTATTAATGGGATGCTTAATTCTTCCTAACATCACAGCAACCTGTGAAATGGAACAGATTTAAATTCTACTAGTTAATAGCTGAATAAATACATCTGCCAGCCATAGAGCATCTCAACTATTGCTCACTGTAACTGTCATTAAACTGTAATTAAAGCCCGTTAAAGCCATCAGACATCTGTGTGGTGAGAGATTAGGTCCATCCTGCTGCTTTCATTACTTCTGTGAGAGTTTGAGGGCTAATGGAACAGTCCTCTCATCAAGGGAGTGTATTTTCAGTAATCATGGTGGCCAGATTTGCAGTGATGGCTACATTAAAAACACACTGGAAAAAAAATATTAAGATATTAGAGATTAATCTATTGCTGTTAGTTCAGGTGGAGGGAATAGTTTCTGGCTGTGCTCTGTGTGAGGAGTCCTATATGGAAATGAATTAAAAGTTTCAGAATCACAGAATAGTTTGGGTTGGAAGGGAACATAAATTCCATCTTGTCCCACCCCCTGCCATGGGCAGGAACACTTTCCACCAGACCAGGTGCTCCAAGCCCCGTCCAGCCTGGCCTTGCAATGGACCTTCTTGCCATAATACTTTAAAAGAAATACTTTAACATAGTTGTTGCAGTTGTTTTTGCAGGCTGGGAGCTAAAGGAGCAGAGCCCTGCTCGGAAATAAATGATAAAGGAGGGTGCCAGTCATATATCCCAGAAATACCCTTGCAAAACCTTACAGTTGTTTTTGGAAACTGCCCGGTGCTGCTTTTATTACTTATAAATGCCAAGGAAGAAATTAAATTGCTTTTTGTACTGTATCCCTCCAACCTGGGGAAGTTTCTGTTGAAGTCTCTTGAGGAGAAAGCTTTACTTAATCCCCTTAAAATTGGTGTGAGAGCTCCAGGTTGTTTTGCTGTTCAAGCCCTGTTTGTCCTTGGATCTTCCCTTGCTGTTCTGGGGGTGGGGAAGATGAGTGACTGGTTTTGGGGCAGTTTATTTATTGTATCATTCTGAATCACAGTGGCATTGGTTGTGAACTGACTCTGGTTGGGGTTTGCTGGTTTTAAACTCATTTTGGAGTTGTGGTACTGCAGACTTTGCTCTGCGAGTTACCTGCTCTTGAACATCTTTCCTTACATTTCTGATGATTCATTTGCTAGAAGGGATAATTAAAAATTACAAGTCTGGAGATATGGCAGAGACAGTGGGATGGAGGAAGTGATTTTCTTTGCTGAGGCTGCGTTGTGAACAAAACCTTCGACGCTTTGAGCAAAACTCTGTGTGGCAGAAAGAAAATAGGACAGTTTGACTTGATGAGGATTTATGTCTGTTGGGTTTCTCTGACTTTAAATACTGTCTCCCACAGAATGTGAGTTATTAAACCTCGATGACTGATGTATCTACACAGACCAAGGAGTGACCCTGAGCCTTTGCTAAACTTTGAAAACCCAAAGTTCATTTATTTAGATTTTCTGTCTCTGTCTCTAAAACTAGAATGGAGAAAAGGAATTGAGGGCTCACCTGAGAAGGTCAGAGAAGAGCAGGAGCCCTCAGAGGCGATGGAGTTCTTGTGAACATAACATTTCTACAAGTAAGACTCAACTTTTAGGCTACATTTTCTTGAAATCTGCTGGAATTAGCAACTGGGCTTTGTACTTTCATCTGCTCTTGTCTTGAATATTGAATATTAATACTGAATATTTATCTGACCACTCCACACCTTTTTGTTTTGGCAATCGCTACTCAATATTTCATCTTAAATTGTTGATGTGTACACGAAATACTCTCTGAATATGAACTGCAGCTGTAGGAGATCCTTTGGGCAGCCCAGGCACAGCTTTAGTGAGTTTTACCTGCATCAAGGCTGCTTTATCCAATGCTGAGAGCCTTGGGGAGAGGAGACTTTAAATAGTGCTGGACTTGCTTCCTCAGCTTTTGTAAACCCCCAAATTTTGTCAAGGTTTTGGATTTTAAAGGTAGAAGAGATAATAGACCCTCTACAGCCACGTGCTTTAGTCTTGAGCCAGTATAAAAACTGAATTTAACTGGGATGCCATGAGCCAGGTTTGCAGCATCCCAGGACTTCAAGGAGTACTTTATTATTATTTAAATAAATAATTAATATATTATAATGTTAGTTATTTCCTCCCCGATCTCTCAGGACGCAGATTCACACATACAGACCTCCAAACACACAACTTTTATATGTTGCACTTTTGCAGCATTCAAGGAGACACAAAGTAACGAAAGAAAGGAGTTAATTTCTCCCGTTTCCAATGAATTTTGCATAGGAAGCAGCCGTGTGCACTGGCATCACTCCTGCTGAAGAGCAGAACTCTGCTGGGTCAACCACTGCAGTTAAGTAGCCCCAACACACCCTCTGAGGCTAATAATGAGCTCTAAATAATAATATAATAAATAATTAAAGAAAAAAAAAAAGCTAATAATAAGCCTCTAAATAAGAGCACTCTTACAGGCTACTTTGGGATCAGCCTGCCAGGTCAAAAGCTATTTATTGTCAGAAATTGTGGCATTGCAGGATGCTTCCAGATCTGCCACCTCTCCCAGCTGTTTCCAGACCCAGCCAAGTGTGAGCTTGCTCAAACTGATATTAACATTTAATTTTTAGTGGACTAAATAAACCGACCACCACAAGTCTCAGAGGTCAAGGGCAGTTTTGGTTTGTATCAGTTTATTTCTGATTTTTCAGTAGAACTCTGACAACAGGCTGAGGAAATCATGTCTTTGTGTCAGGATTGTTCTATTCCCTTTAGTGTCTTGTGTATTTAAACTTCTGCTCAATATTATAAATACCATCTTGTTTCCCAGAATTTTCCAAGGGATAGAAAGCTTATTTAAGTTTTTTAATAGCTGTAGTAATAGGCAAACATGTCATTAAGATCCTAATCAAATACACACAATTATTTTATTGTGCAAGCTTCGAGTTTTAATAGAATTAAAATTACAATTGAATTCAAGTCCAAGGTAACATAATCCCCCTCTGTGGTTCTGCTGATTGGAATTTTAAATTCCAGGCAAGAATAAATGGAAATAAGTCTCTTTTGTAAAGCACCACGGTGCCAAAATGTGTCATCTGTAATGACATGCTCATCAGATTTGGTTGTATAATTTGTACCTTTAATTTATTGGGCAATGAGACTCTTAATATGTACTTCATGTGTCTCCAAAGGTTTTATTTGGCTGCCAGCCTGAAAAATATCAATATTGTAAGGATTAAGCAACCAAACAAAAAATCAAATAGTCCAACAGAGAGACTAAATCAATACAAAAGAAATGTTTGGGTTGCGTGGAGCCATTGGACAAGGCAGGGGGATAAAGCTGTGGAGAGATCGATGTGCCAAAGGACAGAGAGGCAGAAACAGCTCCTCCAGCTCAGCCAGGCTTGAAAAAACAAAAGGAAGGTCTGTGGTGGTGAGATGGGCGTTGGGGATGGGGTGCTTGTCCAACCCACCACAGCAAACCCCTATTTCCCAGGGTTTTACCCCAGAATGGTCTCAGCCAGTGGCTCTGTGGTGTGGGATGGTTCCACCGGGTCAGTGGTGGTTGTGGTTGTGTAGATCCAGAAAAATTCTGAAGTGTCTTGAGAAGGAGGAGGGTTAAAACACATGGAAAACACAACTTACGTAATTTATCCACAGGACGGGTTGGAAATGGGTTTTGAGTACAAATCTCTAATTAACAGCCCTATAATTGACTCCTGGGCCCGTCATCTGTACAATTAACTCCTTTCTGCTCATGTTGGACAAGCATTGCTTTGATCCAGATGGAGTTTGTAATTTCAGATCTATAGTTTTTAACTGAAAATCCATGTGGCTGAAGAAGATTAAAGTCTCCTCAAGGAGGACACTGCCAGCACACACAGGATTTCTGTCTGATTTAAGGTTTTGAGGATCTTATACCCTGAAGGTAACATGTTCCCTGTCAGACATGAGGCAAATCAAAAGTTGAAGCTTTTTAAAAATTTGTGAGTGGATCTGTCGTGGATTTTTTTAGTCAGCCAATAATCTCTGTGACCATGAAGCTTTTGGAGATCTTCTGCTGACACTGGACTGCTGCAAAGGTGGAGGGTTGATTTTTCCATGGACTCACAGAGCTGATGCCATCAGGGAAATCCCTGGAACTTGTAAATCAGGCAAAGAAAAATGCATAATTATTTCCTATGACACATTCTCATGCGTTTCACAGAGAGACTGTTACAGATGCAGCTCTAGCTGCTTTATTTTTACATTTTTAACTCCTTTCCCTTTCAAAGACCTGCCTTTCCATGAAAATTTATGGTGGGTGCAAAATTTCTCATCTCCCAAACAAACCAAGTAGCTGGAAAGGAGCAGCCAATTAAGATGCACGATGCTTTGCCCTAAGTGACAGCCCATAAATCAGAGCCCGTGGAATATTACATTTTAATGCACTGCCAAAGCCTCGTGCTCGGTGTATCCACAGCCCCCAGCATTGCTTAGGGATGAAGTCACTCCTTGAGGGAAGTGAGGGAGGTCACACTGATGCTATAAAAAGGTGTCAGGCCTTTGGTATGTTGTTTGTAAAAGTAAAAGAAACAAGATTCTGGGCGTCTGCTTGCTCTCACTGTGAGAGGAGGTGTTTGGGAACCTAAAGAGGGTTCCTTTCTTACTGCTATTTAATAAATGTGATTTATTAGGAGACTGAAGAATGCTGTTAGCAGAAAGGATTGTGAGAAAAATTAACAGAAAGCATGACTTGAAGGGGTGAAGCTCAGAGCAAACTCACTAAATTTGGCAAGGAACACATTGGCTAAACAACGCGCTTGGGCACTAAAAAATCCCAACAGTCAAGAAACAGGGTCAAGAAAAACACCCTTCTGAGTGGAAATGGGTGTTGGAGATCCACACAGAGCCAGATCTAAAATTTCCATTAAAATAACACAAGAATGTGCAGAGTAGCAGCACAAAATTTCCCTAAACTGTGTTTTATTCCTCTTTACTTTGAGGAAAGAGATCGGGACACAGGGGAAAGGGCTGTCTGAGCAGCCCACGCCGATTCCTCTGAATTTGGAGGTGATTCACAGACAGAGGAACTGCTCCTCTTTTGGGGTTGATTCCCCATCCTGAATGTGGGGGATCCTCCCCACAGGAGCTGCCGGGCAGTTCTGGCGAGGGGAACCTGCCCTGCATCCCCAAACTGCTCTGGAGCTGGTTCTTTCTTTGAGAAGATGCTCATCTCTGTCAATTCTTGCTCTTCCCCTCTCCCTCGGAGCTCCGGCGTTCTCTCTGTGCCTGAAGCATCCTCCAGGATGTGGCGGCTTTGTTATTTTTTTTATTTCGCAGGGGTCAAGTGCTTACAAAGCGAGAAATCGGGGGAGGAAAAAAAACCCCACCCAACCCCCAGAGCCCAACAATGCAGAAAGAAAGGGGTGACGCTGCTGCGAGTGCCAGCGCTTCTTTCCCTGCAGTAAATGAACTCTTTGTGGGTGGCAGGGGGACGGAGGGGACATCTCCTGACCTGTCACTGCAAAGGGCAGAGCATCCTCTGCAGAGAGGGGACCCGGCAGGCTCAATCCACCACGGGCTCACCCACAAATATCTCCTCAGGCACAGAGTGCTGCTCAAATAAATTAAAGGAGAAACACGCACCTTTGAGCTCCTCTCCGCTGTGCTGGGGATGCTGAAACGTGGGATGATTTATTCCCACCCACTCCAAGTGGTGCTGAAGATCAGGGGATGGATGCCCGGGCAGCAGTGGCTGGGTTTGTGGGGCGGGAGAGCAGCGGTGTGGGCGGTGTGTGTGCACTAATTTAATGTTCCCTCTGGATGTAACGCTGACCTCCAGATGCTCCACACAGGGTGAAATGCTTGGTAATGAACGGGGTTTGTAGGCTGATCTCAACACCTGTGCTGTCCCGAGTCCCAAATTTGGCTGGAGCCAGTCCAACAAAACCCTCCCCGGGTGAATTCCCAGGAAGAACCTTGCCCTTGTTATAAATACGTATTATAATACTGGCTCTTGGCAAATATTAAAATGGATGCTGTATGTATAATGTTCAAGTAGCTTCGCTAGGAAGATATAGTTTTGTAACAATAACTGATGCCTTTATTTCTGTTATTAACTTAGATATAATAATGAAATAACTGATATAGTTATGCTTGTGGTAATTGAACTGTCTGCTACGGACACGCCAACTATCAGCAACTCCCATCTGCAGAGACCAGAGATCCCAACCCAAACTGGAGAGGATAAAAACAACGGACCAAATCCACAGCCAGAGAATGCTCATGCTCTGAAGGGGCGGACCCAAGGAGGAGCCAGGCTAAATAGTTCCTGGAACATGTAAACTAGTTTGGGGGGAAACTTTGAATATGTATAATTGTTTGTGAATATGCAATAGGCTGATGCAATAGGAAAGGGATGTAAAGGGTATCTCCAAAATGGCAGGTGTGCTCTTGGCTGAGTGCCAGGCACCCGGCGCTGTAAACTTTTGCTTTATTGTCTTTGTCCCCTGTTGCCCTTTATTAAATTTTTAAATCCTAACAGGAGAGTGAACCCAGTTTTTCACACCCTCGTGTTTGGCAAACAGCAGCAGAGCCTGCCCTGCTCCTGCTGAAGCTTTGGTGATCTCCAGTCTGAACGGGTCCTCTCCACTTCTTTCCAGATTCTTTCCAGATGCAAAATTATCTCCTGCCTTCCAGCTTCCCCCCCAGAACTGGAGCTCAGCTCCACCTGTGTTTATTTATTCATTTTTGTTGAAATTTAATGATCAAAGCATGAAGTTATAGGAAAGTACCTCTCCCTGCTTAAAGATCCTTTCATGAATAATTCCTGTGTGCCTGTTCCTCGCTCATTGTCACACTCAGCAGCCTTGGCAGATGCAGAGGTCAGTCCTTGGCCTACGCAAATGTTAATTCAAAACTGAATTTCTTTTTTTTTTTCCCTTTCGGGTTGGCAGCCCTTTGTTTAAAATTAAAATACCTCCAATTCTCTTTAATTCCTTATGCACAAAAATGCACTAATGATAGGGCAATTTAGGCTACTTGAGCTTGTTTGACCTCGAAAGGTGTAGGAGTTAGTATGGGTTGTATTGCCTGAAATTATAATATAATATCCCACACCTTGCACCCTGCTATGTGTCCTGGAAAATCATAACCCACCAATCGAGAAATAATCTCTGGGTTTGCACCAGTTTAACCAGAGGAGAATATTTCACCTGTTTTGTTTTCCCATCACAATACCACATCGAAGTCCCATAATTAATTAAGCCACATGAGAATTTATGTAAGCAACTTAGGGAAAATACCAGAAATTGGTGATACTCTGTATAAAAGGAACTTGAATTTTGGATTAAGCCCACTGTAGTGCTTTTTATGAATTCATAACTCCTTCTGCCTTTCTTGTTTTCATTTGAGGCAACTTCAGAAGATAGAGTTGGAAGAACAATGAAGCCACATTCTCAGATTTCCAGCCAAAAGGGTGCCCTTCTCCTTTTTCATCTCATGTTTATTATTTTACCCCATTAAATAAAAAAAAATCAGATACTTCTGTTAGAGTAAAAGCAACGTGTAGGAGGAACCAAAGGAAAACAGGCTGGAGGCTTCCTCAAGAAAGGCAAAATCTTATTATTTGCTCCTTATCAACAGAAAGCAACAGCCACATTAAATGGAGCTGGATAACAGAGTAATTAATTCCTCTGTCTGAAACTCTGTGTCATCTCTACGTGTGATCAGGGAAGGGCTGCTATGAAAGGCTTTGTCTCTGGAGCTGCTGCTCTGCTTCATTTCTCCAGGTTATTGTGACAACATTCTCCTCCAGCCCACGCTTGGGGCTGTGCAAAGCTCCTCCAAACTTTGCTGTCCATCAGTGGGAGTCGGAGGTGGGGGTTTGGCACGTCTGAGCTTTGTGTGAAGCCAAAAAAAGGCCCTCACCCATCAGGCAGATGTCAAACCCAAAGCTGGGCAGGCAGGATGGTGCTTTTCCTCTTGGTTTCCCATTCCAAGAGGGGATTACCTCGGCCTGGGATCTGAGCAGGGAAGGAAAAAAACCAGCCAAAATGAAAGTTTGCCAGGAGTCACGGAGATTTCAGTGCAGGAGCAGAGCAGAGGGCTGTCCTGTGTGGTGTCACAGACCCATGGATGGCCAACCCCAGGGCACGAAGGGGAGCTGCAGTCTGCTCTGCCCTGCGGGTTGGATGGAAGGTGCATCATTTTTTCGTGAAAAACCTCATTTGAATGGCCTCCTCTTTTCCTTAAGATAATTTAGACCATGGGAATAACTGGCATAAGGAGCATCTGCGCTGCTGTTTTATGTTCTTACCTTTTGTTTCCCAGTGCTGGGGACCTTACCCAGGACAGGGAATCCCCTCCTGCAGTTCCTGTGCTAAGCAAGGAGTGTTCGTTTTTATTTTAATCATTATTATTGTTACAAACGCCCCTGTTCCCACCTGCCTGCACCTTTCTCCCAAGGATAAAGCCCTGCCTGGTGGTTCCTGGGCATTCCCAGCCAGGCTGCTGTGCCCCAGTGGCACTGCCCAGTTCATGCTGAGCACACAGACTTTGCAAAATGGCCATCGCTAATCGTTGCTTTTCCTAGATTTCCTCAAACCGTTTTAAGACCCATTCGAGGTCAGTGAGAGCTGTGAACTCTTCAAATTATCTTCTGAATAGCTTCACATTTGCCCTTTGTGTTCATTGGCACTAATCAGTCTCTTCCCTGTTACCTCTGGGTGAGCCACTCAGGCTTCCCCACTCCACTCCTGGAGTTTGCATAGTGTGGTCGATTATGATCCAGTTTAGGTAATTTGTCCTCATAATGATTCATTTATCACTATCCAGAACCCACTTCAGCAAAACACTTAAATGTGCTTTCAAATGCTGTACTTACAAAGAATTAAAATAAGCACTTGCATGAATGGTCTGGAGGTGGAGAAATTGTGTGTAATCACGCTTCTGCCTCACTGATAGTGCTGACAAATGTTCCACCTTGCAGCATCTTGCAAAAAGCAACAATTGGAGATAAATAATTTTGATAAGCAGAATCAAATAACAGCAGCGTGTCATTCCTGATTAGATTTGACATTGTGCTAACATCCATCTTCCCCAAACAGCTGCGTTGAAGCAAGGCTTTCCTGCTGGAATCTGCCTCTAAATTATAAAACTGTCCAAAATGTACAAAAAGATTTATTTCAATTCTGAGATCATTGATTTGCTAGAGAACAACAGAGGAAACCGCAGGATTTGGTGGATACTTTCGAAGCACATTTATGTAATTGATTCTTTTGCAACCAAATGCAGAAGAAATATTAGAGTTGCTTCAACCTGAATGCTGCTCCACATGGCCAAGAGTTCTGCAGCCAGTACAGTCGGTTTTATTTATATATATATATATATATAAAAATATATAAATATAGATGTGTTTATATAAAAATATATAAACACACACACACGCACATATATAAATATATATTTTTATATAACCTTTACCAGCTGAGTTGTGACAGTGAAAACTACCTGGATCCAAGCAAAGTTCTTACAGAAACTCTCTTCTACGTTTTTACTTAAACCACATTGAAAGTTAAATCTCGACTAAATAGGCTGGGGAAAGTTTTAATGTGTGAACATGTTGACTCTGAGTACCACTAAATACTTCGTTTAATTTGCATTTGTTAGAAAATTTTCCCATTAAAACTGCAGCAGAGCGTGAGCTGTGGTACCGTGAATGGTTTCAGGACAGGACTTTTACACCTTATTAGCACTGCAGTAAGGGAAAAATGCTTTAAAAAGCATTAAGGGGAAAAAAATGTCATTAAAAACATATTTGTCAGCTTCCAGAGATGCTAATGAATAGGAACATAATGGCATTAACAGCTGGAGATCGTCTTCTTTTCCAGGGAAAACTTAAACCTCACACACTTCTTTCATCTTGGTATGGAAATATTCACTAATGAAAGCTCTTCCCAGGACAGGAACTATCGGGAGGGTTTAAGATGTGGCAAAAAAAACCCCAACCCTTATGTGTGCAGTTCTCCTTTATACTTATTTATATTTAAATTAAAATTATTTCTATTTAACATATAAATAAAAGTCATTACAAAGGGTAATAAGAGGAGGCTGTGAAAGAAGCCAAAAGATTGAGGTCTTACACCTAAATTTTAATTTGTGGTGGTGGCAGCGCCGTTCTTGTCACACAAGGAGGAACACCCATGAGAAGATGTCTGATATTCTCCCTGCAAACATTTCTGAGGCTGAGGAGCAATCCTGGGGGGAGGGAGGCTGTTTTTGCTTTTCATTAGCCTAATCTCGTCAGAGTTTAATAGCAAAAACATGATAAACCTCATGTTCTTTTCATCAAAGAACCCTGTATCTCCTCTAGTTCCGTGCGTGCTATCTGCTGGCATTATTAAGGAGTTTATCATTCTGACTCCTCATGCAAATTACAAAGGGATTGGAAGGATTTGCTCCTCAGCTGAGGAACGTACCCGGTGGATCCAGTGGACCTGAGCACCGTAATTGGCACCTAAATATGCTTTAGGCAGATGGTGCTGTAGATTGTGCCAGCAAATTACTTCTTGACCATGGCTGCTTCTCTGTTGTGTGTTATTTTGGAGATTTAAATCTAGCCTTTATTCTTGTCAAAATACCAGTGGGAGTATTTTGAAGCGTAATTTTTAAGCTGCTTACTTCGAAAGGTATTAATACAGAGAAAGCAATCAAAATCACAGCAAAATTTTATAAGGTGTCTTTGTCTATGAATAAAAGTAACATCTGTGTGTCACTGAGGCTGAGAACTGCATCTGGGACAGGTTTCCCATTTGTATCAGAGGAAGGGCAAGAACTGAGTGCTAAAAATTGGTGCAAACAGAACAACCCAAAATGAGCTGACCTTTTAAAGGGAGGGAACTTTCCAGTGCACTGAGAAACCCCACAAATGAACTTACCTTGCCTTTTTCTCAGGCTGACTTCATAACCTCTGATGATAACTCAGTGATCAGCAGCAAAAGGGCCCCTTTAATGAGAAACACGAAGAATACGTATGGTCTGACTCGACTGTGAAAATGTGATGGTGAAAATGTGATGTTTAAAATGTGATGTTTAAAATACTACAGAGAGATAGCCTGGGTGTGTTTGTGCTTTCTGTGTGAGCACAGTGTCACCAACTCCACACATTCCAGCTCGGGGATGGTTCAAACAGAATCTGTCTCCCACCTCCCTGAGAAGTGTCTTAAAATCGTCTTTGAAATGTGGTGAAAGTACACACTTTGATTCTCACGGTGGTGTTTTCAGTCTGAGCTCAGTGGCGTTTAAGCTGCAGCTTTCCAAAACCAAATCAGAGCTGTTCAGGCTGTTGGGCTATGAGAAAATAAAGAGCTACTTAGGGGTGACATAAAGTCACCGGTTGCTTTCTGCTGCAATCAGAATAGAAATATTGCAAATGGTGTTTAAAAGGGAACAGGAGGAGCCTCCTGGTCTCGCTGTTGTTTGAGCTGCTGTGCCACCACTAAATCAGGAGTAGTGGCAATAAAATGAGTCAGTGGAGCCCCACAAATATGAAGCACTTTGCCGGGGAAAATCAAACTGCTGTAATACGTGAATCACTGCTCACCCTCTTAGTTTCTCTCTCTGTTGCTTTTTCTCTGTTTCATGAGCTGCTTTTTAGTTGCCTTCTTGGCCAAACCAATCCTCCAGCAGACCTGCAAGACCTGCTCCAGCTGAGGCAGCTGTAGGGACCTGCCACAAGCTCTCCATATCCCAATTACGAGCCAGCTGCAGGTCCAGCACCTCTGGGATATCCAGAGAAACCTCCCCAAAACGCAGTCATTTTTAGTCTTTGCTTTCTGCTGGCTACCTTTGATTTTTTCCCCCTTTTATCAGACTGAACAAAACGGGTTTTAACTCCAGCTATCCATAAGCGTCTGAAGGGTTTCCTAGCTGGGGATTTAGCAGGGAGGAATTCGGAGTTAATGGCCCTGTAAACGATGCTGTTGCTAAGAAACCCTGGCCTGGCTCCATAATGTCCTTTTGCAGTTTGGCGAGTTCCTCCCCAGTGGAAACGCTCGTGTTTCAGCCTCTTGGCTTGTCCAGAGCAGGGTGTGCTCTGCTCTCAGCTTGCCTGGCTCAGACCTGGGCCAAACGCAGTGGGAATCCAATTTCCCCTGTTCTGTGCCCACTTTAGCCCTCTCTTTCCGAAGCCATGAACCTCCTCCTGCCCTTGGCGGGTGCCCGCAGTCCATTGCGTGTTTGCTGGCTGGGACTGGCCGTGCTGCAGCGCGTTCCTGCTCCTAAATGTCTCGTATCCAGGAGATCTCATCACCTGGCTAGAGACACAGAGACAGTTTAAAAGCATAGCCCATCTGTTTTTCACTGGTAATACGCAGTTTTCTCGTTGCCATGGCAAACCTGGAAAGAAGAGCAGGGAGTGATGTTCAGGTGAGGGAACTCTGCCTCAGCGGGGAGGCAGGAAACAGCTTTGGGGTGGTTTTCTTTTTAATGGGGCGCAGAAATCCGTAGGGATGGAACCAAAAGCCTCTGTTGTGGGAGTTTCCTTCAGCCACCACCCTCTCGTGGTCTGACACTTGTTTGGGAGAGCTGAGGAACCCTGCACTGAGTCTTCACGGGCTTGGTGAGTCTTGGTTTGCAGGGATGGAGTTTGTCCCAGTGCCTGCTCTGGGTTGGCACCAGGCAAGCAACGTAGTTCCCCTTCCTAATTTCTTATGCATGGGTGGAAGGAAAATGTTTGGAGCTAGAGATGAAGATGGGATTTTAAAGAGCAGGGGTCCTCCTTATGCTCAGGTTTCCCAGGGCCTTTCCTGTCCCCAAGCTGTCAGAGCAGCCCCTCAGGTGTCTGGAGCCCAGCATTTCACCCCCGTGTTGCTGATGCAGCCTGTGTCAGGTTGGCCTTCTGAAATCATTGTGAGACCCTGAGAAAAAGCAATTCAGAGGAAAGCCATGTCATTCTGGTGTGTGGGCACTGGTAAGGATGAAGTCCACCAAAGAGCTTGAAGCTCCACTGCAGAGAGCAGAGGTGGAGCTGTTTCGGGGTTGCTTCTTCTTTACACAACACAATATTTTGGATTGGTATTGAAATTGAGCAGACTTGGTGCTGATCTCACCCTGACTTCATAAGACGAGTAAATAAATCTCTTGCACTGTGTGGTCTCTGGTCACACTCAATACAACACCAAAATTAGTTGATGGAGCTGTATTAATCACTTTCCTGTCTTCTGTCTTTTGGCAGTAATTAGCAGGGACACTTTCTGTCAATCAAGTGTCAAAATTAAACACTTTCCCTTCATCCATCAAAATGCTGTGCCAAAAAGAATGGTTGTTCCCTCGGGCAGCTGCTGGGGAGCAGAGCCAAGGGCTGGGATTTTAACAGAATTAACTTCAAATGCTAATGTTGGTGTTTACAGAGGTTCAGGAGCCTCGGGAAGATGAAAGGCTCTCAGAAACTGTGTCATTCTGGCTGCCACCAAGGGAAAGGCAGCTGGAGCTGCTGAGGAGCAGCAGTGAGGCTGGGGATGTCCCTCAGCCCCAGGGGTTGGGCAGGCTGGGAGGGCAGGTGAGGGTGGCCACAGGTCAGTGTCACTCCCCTGACTCATTTTGGGGCATGTCTCACCCACCAAGGGCTGCATCCCAGGCCTGGATGTCTGCCTTGATCTGCCCTTTCAGGAGGATTTAAGCCCCATCCTGAAAAGCAAGTTAGACACTGAAACACCTCAGTCACATCAGGAGCCCAAGAACTGAGGGCAGGTTTGGGAAAAAAACGAGTCCCTGAGTCACTTCAGGGGGTTTTGAATGTTTTAATCAAAACCTTTTCTATTTACCTGATTCTCCATGTCCTGGAGAAGAGGGAGGCTTTTAAATATCTCCTGCTCTGCTGCTGTTGTGGTTTCACCTCTTGCTGCTGCTGGGACACTGCAGTGGTCTCACCTCTCCCGTGCCTGGCTGCAGCCCGAGCTCCTCACTCAGACCTGGCACAGGGACACAACTTCTGGAAAATCCCAGTCCTTCCAAGTGCTGCCTGCAAAATGCTGCTTCCCCAGTCCCATCCTGGTGACAGTTACTCCTCTTGTCCTTTATTAAAACTTAATTTCATTGCTTTGCCAAACCATCCTGCTGCAAAGGCTACAGATGAAAGTGAGGAAAGGAGGTTAATGCAATATATGTTATCCCTGTCTACAGGGATGTTTGGGATTTTCACTGCCTTCAAATTGCTGAAATAAATGCCACGAGCAAAGTTTACAAATGCAGAGTGAGTAATTTAGATATAAAACCGCTTGGCCATGAAGTGAAGGTTCAAAGCTAAATCACAAAACCCAGGAAACCCAAAACAAAGAAGACATTGTTTTCTGCAGGTAGGGAAATTTAGAAATAAATTATTTCCCCCCTGGTCATCAGGAAGAAAAATCCACTCAGTGTCACATGAGGCTTTTATACAGGAAAAAAGTGAGGAGGTGCTGCCTCCCCACTGCACATCCCATTGGATACGACAGAGCTAAAAGCACCTTCACAGGAGCATCTAGAAAACCTAATAGATAAAAAATAATTATCCCAACTGAGACAAACATTTGAATACTCTGTAATTACTACTGAATGCCCTACTTGTTGTGGTTTTTTTGCTGAAAATGTCATAATTTTGACGAATGATCATGCTCAGGTAGAATGAAGACAACATGACTGAAAAGAAATGGGAAGTGGCCACGGAGTTCTGTTAAAATGCCATCCCAAACACTGGAGGAGGATGTGCTTAAACATCATCAGGACTTGCATGTTTTCTAAATGAAACCTTCCCATTGACATGCCCTTAAAAACTTGTGGGTTTTTCAGTGAGAAAAACAACCCAGAAGAGTTTGATACATTTCCCGTGCGGGCACCTCCCCAAGTGCCACATCTACTTTGAATGTTTCCAGGGGTGATGATTCCACCACTTTCCTGGACAGCCTCTTCCAGTGCCTGACCACTCTTTATGTGAAGAAATTTTTCCTATTATTTGCTGGCACAACTTTGAAACCTGCCCCTTGCATGACTTGTTCTTACTTATAGGGAACATTAGGTCTGAAGGTGTGGATGCAGACAAAACTGATCACAGGATAATATTCTTTAGGGAAAAAAATACTCTATTGCTGCATTTTATAGATGTAGTTTACAGAAATAACAAGTTTAAACACTGGTCTGAAAAAATCTGCTTTATTTTAGGAGGAGATTATTCGGTTCTGGACCCATAAAAATGAATGACACACTGAAGAAGTGTCTTGAATGTGAAGATTTTGCTCCAAAGAAATAATCATGTCAGGGTTATTAAATGCTGAATCTGGTCTCATTTTATCTTTATTTTCTAGATAGTTATTTTTGTTCCACTTCAAATAGAGTTGGGGACATTGGCTGCAATGATACAAGCCAAAATCAGGCAGCAATAGACACAGGAACGATGAAATTGCACAAATTGCAACTAATCCAAAATATCCAGGGTATTGTACATCCATAGGTGACATCATCCCATGAGTCAAATGGTTTAGATGCATGAAAAAGAGTTTAGATTTTCAGTTTTCAAAAGGAATTGACGCTGTTTCTGCGGATGAATAGGAATGGATGAGGAGGAAATGTGGGAATAAAACAATTATCAGGCAGGAGCTGCACGGGGGCTCCGCTGGCAGGGCTGGTGCAGATGGAGCATCTGGTGTGGTCCTCAGCATCACCTTTATCTGCAGCAGGAACTAAATCCCCCTCCCAGGCTCCCTGAGACAGCTGGGTTTGTGTGAGTGCTTGATAAAACTTGACCCTCTGATCCGCTGTACTCAGCCGAGGTTTATCAACCTGTGTTTCCACTGTTTGAATTTCAGCTTTTTCTAATGCTCTGCCAATAAAGGTTTTTTTTTTTCTAAGATAGAATTGCTAAGCCCAGCGTTTTGTTAGTGTCACATCCAAGGTTTTAAGCAGCAGAGGTGCTCAAGAAGGCAGCTCCCAAGGAAATTTAAATACTCGCTTTAACAGTATTCTCCATCCCTTCTTTTATCTATGAACAAATACAGACACATGCAGGGAGAGATTTGCAAGTTGCCAGTTTTCATGACTTTATTGAAGTCTCGGAATCATTGACATTTTTCTGACGTGACAAATCTGGTGCTTTGTTTTGGTTTGGTTTTTCTTTTGTTTTTAACATTTCTGGTTAAAAGGAGTGCCATCCTAAGGGTGAAACAAGGATCTCCAGGAGCTGATGTGAACAAACCCAGTTTGTTTGATTTTTACATTGTGGTTTTTAAGCCCCTTTCAGGATTTCTGGTGACTGTCTCTCATTACTGCAACCTGAGCAGATTAGCAAGACAATATTAATTGTCTCTTGACACTCACAACAACACTTAAAACACATAAAATTTCAGTCTCTTCCATATATTTGGTGGGAAACAAACAAAGCTCAGTTGTCTTCTAACACTTCCAGTTCATGGAAACCCTAGAAAAGCCTTTGATTTGTTAAATTCACTTCAGGAAGGGTTTTCTTTCACCTTTGCCACCAAGGAGATGGAGCATCCTGTTTGCTCCTTGTTAAAGCAGAACAACTCCCAGCTTGTACTGAGTGTCAGGAAAAGCCAAACAAGTCCCTTACTGGTGGTGGCATCTCCCCTTTGTGGTGTGTGACATTTCCACGGGCTGAGAATGCGTGTAGCAGATGGCAGCTGGAGTGCTGAGGGTTTAGGTGACCCACCCAAGATCTTGGAGCTCATTTTGGGTGAAGTGGGAACGCCATCCAAGACCTTTTATGAGAGCACAGATGGGCATTGCTCCTGCAGAGCCAGCTCAGCTGCTGGACGTCTGATCCTGGTGTTGGCACCCGGAATTCCTGTTGTCCTCTTCCTTCCCATCTAAACCAAGCAGCTATTGTTTCTGGGATAGAACAGTTGCACAATCAGCCACGGAGGTGACAAATGAGTGATTGGCCAACAGAAAGGAGCAGGCAGCAGCTGGAGGGCCGGGTGTCACCGTGCCGTGTCCGCCTGTGGAGAGGTTGTTTCGGTTCTTGGCAAGTTTGGATGGAGTTTCTCTTGCAGGAGTTGGGATTGCTGGTTTGGCGCCCTGCCTGCCGCATTTCTCAAAGTTTGACGTTGTTCCTGGCCTGGCAGTCTGCAGCTCTCTGGGGAATTCAGCATCTCGAATATTTCTGTAAACAGCAACAGCCCAGCCATAAAGTTTGGAGTTGTGGGTTCTTTCAGCTCAAGGCACTGCCCAAAGCAGCAGGACTGCTTCAGCCTCTGCTCCAACTCCATTTTCCCATCATAATCATAAACATAACAGGGGAATTTATACTAATTTGTTTGGGTTTTTTTTCCGAGGGTGAGTGGTATTTTTTTTTATTATAATGTTTATTAGTTTAACTAATACAGCTGGGGTGAATAAGCAAGTTTTTAAGGGCGGGATCACTTCATCTGGATGATGTTCTCGTAGCTCTAGTGAGATTTTTTCCCAAAGAGGAAAATATTGTTTATTTTCTAAATGACCTTGGCAGTGTTTTAGTGAGAGGAAACACACAAAAATTTTTTAAATTTTGGCCAAATTCTAGTGAACTTCATTTACTACTATCATTAGCTGTGATTTAGAGCTGAAGAAACTGAGGCAAAGAAAAGTCCTTTCCAAAGGGATGATTGAAAAAGCCTCAGACACAGCAAAATGCAACAGCTCTTCTTTCCCTACTCACTTCAGATATGTCTTGGATACATTAACAGGAATTTTTTTAGTTACAGGTGGTTTCTCCAAGGAGAATATGAACATCTGTCCTTGCAGACAGGGCTGGAACTCACATCCTTTTTCTGCTCAAATATAAGCTTTTAAACGGAGAGGGAGTATAAAGAGAAATTACAAAATTTATTGCTGTGTTGCTGGATCCAAAACATATCAAAACAATGCAAAATTGACATTTTAATTGAAGTGGTTCAAAGTCTAACTTTGAAAGAAGCTTCTGCACCATAAAGGAGATATCAATGAAAAACTTTGATTATTAAAAAGCTGCTCCCACCCTGCAGAGCTCCACTTCTGGATGTTATTTTCATTTCCAAAAAGGTCGGGTTTGTAAAGAGAAAGTAATAAGCTGAAAAAATGACCAGCTTTATTGCTGAGTATGTTTTCCTCTGGAACTCTAGTGCCATTTATTGCTCTGATGGCTTTCTTTTGCATCTGGGAAGCTCTGAACGCAGCTCTTTGCCAGTTACACACAAACCATTCACAGCCCAGAGACACCAGCTCGTCAGTAATTACTGTAATGGCTTCTTTGCAGTGTTTCTTGAAAGGTGATTGAGCCCCTAATGCAGACACCAGATATTTTTTTCTTCACTTAATGGTGTGGTAAATTATTCCTGCGAGGGGGCTCATTGAATGCCTCCTTTGAAACAAGTTAAAGGCCACAAAGGAAGGAAAAAGCTGTAGGTCTCTTCTTAGCAATAACAGAAGATATTTTATGGAGTGGTTCAGATTGAGATCTTCCCAGCGTTTCTGGGAGGCTGTGTCTGTCAACAGCGTCTGCCACAAGCACTTGGATGGGGCAGATGGCTCGGGGTGGATTTTCCAGCTGCAAAGATGCAGGAAAGAATGGGGAAAGGGGCTCCACGTGCTCAGAGTTTCTCCCTTGTGATCCTGATGCCCGTGGGCATTGCAGCTTTGCAGACCAGCTTCTCATCTGGGTGGAGGTGCCAGTTTGGNTCTCTCCCCCTCAGAGTTGGGCCTGTGGGCCCCTTCCAGGAGGCCTCAGAAAAGAAGTTCTCCCCCGGTGTGCTCTGATGTTGTAAAACAGTCCCGAAGAGAAGAAGAAAGACAAAAAAACCCTAAGTCCCAGGAAAACTCTCTCCAGAGAAAAGGAGCTGAGAGCTGGCTGGAAAGCAATGTTGCTTCCTCCACACTCCCTGCGGCCCAGAGCCCAGAGAGATCTGTGTGTGTCCTTGGGCAATTGTTTTGAAAAGTTCACTCAGTTTTTTCTCTTGTACCCAGTCTAAAAGACACAGAATTCATCTTCTGGGCATGGAGTGGTGATAGGGGATGCACATCATAAAGTCACCCCAAGACAGTGGAAGTGAGAGAGGGGAACAGGTTGGATATGAGGAAAAATTTCTTCGCTGTAGGGGTGGAAAGTATTGGAACAGGCTCCCCAGGCAAGTGGTGGAGTCACCATCCATAAAAATGTTTAAAAATGGAGCAGAGATGGCACTTTGTGATGTAGGTTAATGGACATAGGGGTATTTGGTTGAAGGTTGGGCTTGATGATCTTAGGGTCCTTGTCCAACCTTAATGTTTCCGTGATTCCACAATTCTATGACTCCATGAGCTTGGCTTTTACAAAAGGAGTTTTCTTATACTGCTAAATGAATAAATTAATTGATGTGTCCAAACGCAATTAGCAAATTCTACAGCAGGAGAGGCTTCCTAATCAGAATCATTAATCTGGCAAAAATGAACTGTTGCATGTCTTGCATGTCCTCTTTTTTCTAGACCCAGCAAAAAATGCATCAGCCAACCTCAACAGTATAAATAACACCAGGTTTCATTTATAATTTAGCCTTATAAATATCTTATTTTTACACATTGTAGTGTCTACATGCCATAACCCAAACTGCCTTGAATTTCCAAGGCTGCGGGGCTGGCTGTTTATTGGTTCCAAAGGCAGGATTTGGTGCTTTCACAAGACCATCCTTAATTTCTCCCAAAACCTGTGCAGATAGGAGAAGATGTTGCAGTATTTGAGAACTGGCTGTGCTTTAGAGAAAGCAGAACATGCTGCTGACCCATGTGCAGTCGGTCTCTCCAGGCTTTCAGTGCCCCAAACCTGTGGGTTGCCCAGGCAGCAGGAGGGGAAGTTCCCCTTCTCACCTCCTTGGAGGGAATGAGAGCATCCATCATTATTCATGGGACTGAAAACACACAGAAGGTTATAATTTCATTATAAAAAAAGAGTTAAAGAGATTTAGTCAATCACCTGAGCAAATCAGTTTTACCCACTCTTCAAAAAGAGGTTTCAACTGGGACTTCTAAATCCGACTATTCGATTGGGGTTGTCCAGCCTGGAGAAAAGAAGGTTCTGGGGAGACCCAGAGTGCCTAAAGGGGCTCCAGAACTGGAGAGGGACTTTGGATGAGGGATGGAGTGACAGGACAAGGAGAAATGGCTTGCCACTGCCAGAGGGCAGGGAAAGATGGAATATTGGGAAGGAATCCTTCCCTGTGAGGGTGGGGAGGCCCTGGCACAGGGTGCCCAGAGAAGCTGTGGCTGCCCCATCCTTGGAAGTGTCCAAGGCCAGTTTGGATGGGGCTTGGAGCACCCTGGGACAGTGGAAGGTGTCCCTGCCATGGCAGGAGGGGTAGAATAATGGAATGCTCTGTAAGATCTCTTCCAACCGAAACCATTCCATGACTCCATAACGTGGGAGATGCTGGAAGGCATTTGGACACTCGGGGCTCCTCATGTCACCGAGCCCTGCGCCTGGCTCTGGGGTGGCCCTGCAGAAAACACGGGGGGAGCTCGGACAGGGACGGCCTGAACTGCTTTGAGCAGTTTATTTTTCCTCACTGCAGAACAACCCCCGTGGCTGTTACTCGAGAAGCTCTTTGGTAACATTAAACGCTAATGAATTGCACAATTTGCCCACACACTCTGAGGGCCTCGTTAGCCAGCGAGGTTTCCCTGGCAGCCCGGAGCTCCCAACGCTGCTCCCTTGGGATGGATTTTCAAAGGACCCATCCACGCAGTGCAGCTTTCTGACTTTTCTCTCCATGGGAGCAGATCCCCAGTGGCGAGGGCTGACTGCTCCCACAGAAGTCAGATTTAAACCCTTTCCCTATTTCCGTGTAGCAGAGTTCCGAGGAGCCCAGGAATCCTTACACAGCCTCCCTTGATAAAATTATGATCGTGCCCGTCCTCTTTCATTTACTCACTCCTGCTGCCGAGAATTAATTTTAGACTCTGCTGGCTTTTGTCAGTAGATCTCAGGATATATTATCTATGCTTTATTTTATTTTGTGCTCATCTGGGCAGTAGCTGGAGTGTATAAAATGGGGTCTCCTGGAACAACTTTATTGCTTCAGCCTCTTCCTTGAATGAGTTTTTGGAGCAAGTATAATTTTCCCTCGTCTCCGACAGAAAGCAATTTCCTTTTCCCCCTGCATGTCCTTCAGGCTCTGGTGATTCTGCCCGGCAGAAAACCAACTTTGTCGATCCATTCTTTCTTCTGGGGGTGGGAAATGGTCCTCACCTGAGCACCCCAGCACAGCACATCACCTCTGTCAGCAGCAGGCACAACCCCCACCCCCCTAAGGGATTATTTGATCTCCTTTTGGGGTGACGTCAAAGCGCTACCAGAGAATTGTTATGGTTCCTTCACCTCTTGGAACTGACCCTCGCAGTGAGGAAATGATGAAATTGGAACGGGAAGAGCTGGGATGCTGACAGGACTTTGACAGCTGTAGCTTTTATTTAGCTGGTTGTCTCGCTTGCAGCGTTACTGATGTGATATCAACCTCGAGCCAAGGGAAATGACACAGCAAGGGAAAGGTGTTGTCTTCTTTTTTTGGTTTGTTTGTTTGGTTGTTTTGTTTTAGGGGACCAAGAAGTATCTTTTAGTCTCCACTGAACATACCTGTGTTTATATCAGAGGTCCATATTTTTTTTGCTTTAAAAAGAATTTTATGTTTTCACAAAGAACTGTCTGGGTTAGTGGAAGTGTTGCTCAGCAGAAATGTCTGAGCTATAACATTGTGAGAGATGAAGGGTTTGCCTCATTATCCTTCTCCTTTAGATTTTTAGTGGGCAAAAGGCAGGAAGTTTCTCTTGATTTAAATGAGAAATATCAAATTTCTTCTGCTTATAAGAAGGGCCCTTTGGAAGCCGTGTTGCAGACTGACACAGGACTTCCAGAAACATAGTGTCAGGAATGGTTTGGTCTTTTCAGCTTTGTTTTCACTGTGTGTGTAGGCTGGAGGTTTGGAAATGCCTCTTTTGCTTTCATGAGGAAGACTCAGAGGATTTTATTTTCCAATACAGTTTCCATTGTGTTCGTGGGAAAAGATTTGTTTTGCTAAGCAGAGTATAAACACAGCACTGTGGCAGATCCCCCTAAAAATTGGTTCAAGTCAATACTGATCTGCTTTTCCCACATTCTTACTGAAAAATCTTTTTTTATGATTTCTCTGGCATCTCTCTAAACCTAAAGAATTACAAATGAGTGAAGCATTTGCCCCCCTGAGCTTCATGTGCCACATACTGCTCCAACAGCTCTAAACTTCCCAAAGAGGAAGAGAAGAAATATTGGAGAATGTGGAGCTCTAGCTTCAGATAAGGAGGTTGGAATAATTTAGAATAATATAATTTAGTTTGTTTTGAATTACTTTAAAATCAGAAAGCCTGGGAGAAGTTCTCCATGTACCAGTTTCTGCTCACAGTCTATGTTAATCTGGAAGGGAGCCATCAGCTCGAGGAGGAAAACTCTGGTGTACATTTGTATTACTGAAAGCAGATGTGGGCTTAGGGCTCCAGCCAAAATTTCAGAGTAGGAAAAAAAATGATCTGTCCTCAATTCCTCATCGGTCAGAAAGGATGGGATGAATCAATACTGGTGCATTAGTGCTGGGGAGATGGCTTCCAGGCCTGAAATGTCTGATAGAGATGCTAGTTCAGTCTAGAAGTGATAAGAAAATCAAGCTGCTGCTGCCTGTGTCCAGCATTGTGCCTGCTGCTCTCCTGGATGGAAAACCTGCAGCTCCCTGGGCTCATTAAGAGCTGGATGGTGTGAGGACATGTGATTACAAAATGACAATTACAAAATGATTGGTCAATGGTGACCTGGAGAAGTTCAGCTACACGTGGTTTGCACCACCCCTTTGTGCCCCGCTGCTCCCCAGGCCCCGTGTCCTCCTCGGAGCATCTGGGAACCTCCAGCTCCAGGGGCCAGGAGCCACGAGCAGGAGGGGTTTGGGTCACACAGATGAGGCTGGGGTGGCTTGGGGCAAGAGGACTTTGGGGTGCACACGAGCCCCACCCAGCAGTGCCACTGTGACACGGGGTGCCCAGAGCAGCTGTGGCTGCCCCATCCCTGGGAATGTTCAAGGCCGGGTTGGATGGGACTGGGAACAACCTGGGGTAGTTGTCCCTGCTGCCCATGGCACGGGGTGGGGTGGGATGATTTTTGAGATCCTTTCCAATCCAAACCATTCCATGGTTCGTTGTATGATTCTATGATTTGTGGTGTGGTTTAAAATGGAGGCTCCATCACAGTGAGCCTCAAACCCCTTTTCTATCAGCAGGAGGTGCCTGAACACCCTGAGCACTGGGAATCCTCCCAATCCCCTCACCAGGCACTGCCAGGCACAGATTTTATTTTATTATTTTAATGAAAAATAAACCCTTCTGAGAGGGAAGGAGGATTCTGCTCTTTCCCTCCTGCATTTTGGAGATGTAACTGTGATTTGTTATGGTCCTTTTGTCTGGGGAAGATTTGCTCCTCAACGAGTGCTTTCTGGCTAATCTTTACTACTTCAAATTTTGTGGTAAGATCTTCTTTAGACAGAACTAGGTCGAGTATATTTCAATTGCCTCGTGTTCTTAAGATCAGTTTGTCAGAGAGTCCTAAATAACACGTTGCTTTATTCATAAACAGCCTGAGCAAGGCAGGATTTGCAGCACGTTCTGGGTGTGACAGTGATGTGTTACTCTGAGCTTATCAAAGGGCTCCACTGCCTGAGCCACCAGCACAAAGAAAATACACTGAAGAATTATTTGGGCCTCATTTATTTAATGAGCCAGCAGTAAAAATGAAAGCTCCAAACTCGCGATGGTTGAGAAGCAAATCGCAGCGCAGATTTTTCAAATCTGTGCAAGTCCAGAGCTTTTCACTGGGTGGAAATGAATGTGGCCATTGGTTCATATATAAATTGCAGCTTCATAAAGTGTGTGAAATTGCTGGGGGATTTCTGTGAGCCATGGAGGTGGTGATTTCTGATGTGCATGACTGGGAGCAGAATCTCACATATAATGCCATATAATTCTTGACCATAAACATATAACCATATAAACTAACCAGATAATACCATATAATACTTGAACCCATGAAGGAGAATTTAAAAGATTAAAAGCGATTCAAATACCAATAATTGTGAAGAAAGAAAATGAGAAATATTTTAGTTGTTGGTCTGACTCACTCCTACTCTAGCTGATAAAAAACCAATTTTCTCAGCTTCTATCCTTAATGTTGTCTGAAGTTCTGGGTCCCTGCACATCAGAGGGGCAGGTCTCTGGGCTGGGAGTCAAGAGACTGACTAAATTTTCTTTCCTTATTTTTACTTCAGCCATGACCTGTTACTGGAGATTAGAAACATAATCATAGAATCCTGGAATGATTTGGGTTGGAAGCAGCCTTAAATATCACCTCATTCCCACCCACCCTGCCACAAACAGGGACACTTTCCACTGGCCCAGGTTGCTCAGAGCCTCATTCCCCTGACTGTACGATGCCTTTGCTGGTCCTCTCAGGAGAATCCAGGGGAGGAAATGGGGACCAATTATTTCCAGATCAAATGGCACTCATCTCAAACTGAAAAAGCTTTGTTGGCTTCCTCCAGCATGGTTTCATTGCTGTTTTTTGCTTTCCCTCTCTGTTTCCTCAGCTGTTGAATCGCTGCATTCCTTGAATGACCAGATCTCCCATTTTATTGTCAACAAGTCAAAAACCCTGGATGAGGATGAAGATGCCTTTTTGCCCAGTGAGAAGGAGTCTCTGAAAAGTGCCATGATGCTGATGAGGCACCTCCTGATGGATGCACAGGTAGGAAATCAATACACACACGTGTGTTAGGATGTGAGGAAGGCACATCACATGGATGTGGAGGAATATGTCAATTTTATGTGCAGTTTTAGCAGTGGAGAACATTAATTGCTGACTTCTTTAAAACTGATTTTGGCTTCTGGAATCTGCAGCTGTGGGAAGGACATCTCAGAGCACAGAGTGTGCAGCTTGTGCTGGGGCTGAGCCTCAGATTCAGGCTTGAAAATGGCTCTTAATTTCAGGAGAAAACACAGCAATGTACTCATTGATGGGAACACAGCAATAACCCCATTGATGGGAATCCAGCGTCAGCACTACCAAAAGAAAATCATCTTTCCACTAAGCATCTGTGCTGAATGCCAGTTTCAGAAGCACCAGACAACTGAGCTGTTGGTTTAGCCAAGCTCTAAAATGCCAGTTAAAAGTCATGAAACGATGTGCAGATGTTTCTTTGTGCCTTTGCTGCTTCAACAAAAAACCTCTTTCTCTGTAGCTTTGCTGTGTTGCAGTGTTTCCTTCAGCCTACAAAAACCACCCTTTGAAATATTAATTGCATTTATCTTTTTATATTCCCTTTTGGTCTTTATTTGCAAAGCCTGGCTGGAAAAGGACAGCTTCTGTCAGAGGGCTCTTTTGAAACAGGGTGGTCTCCTCTCCCTTCTCTGGCAAGCCCTAAAATCAGGCAGAGGAGGCCTGAGGCTGTCCTGAGATCTTCTCAGCTCTCCAGGACTGGGGATGGTCTGCTTTACTTCCATGTTCTCCCACGTGGAGTCTGGTGGTTATCTTATCTTATCTGCTTCTCTCACTTTCAAAACCTTTGGTGTTAATGGTTTTGGCAGGCAGGGATCCTGTTGGATGTGGGCAGCGCCTGGGATCCCTGCTGGGAGTGGCACATGTATTTCCATGCTGGGTGTGCTTGCAGGAGGAGTCAGTCCAGGCTTTGGAGGCAGGAGCAAACCCTCCCTGCTGTGCTCAGGGTTTTGTTCCTCTGAGGATGGTGCTGATCTCACTTTGGCACATCTTTAGCCAAGTCACCCCAAGTTTACCCCAAACCACCAGAGTTAATGTTGTGGAAGAGTCATGGAGAACACAAGGGGTTAAACCCTGCTTTTGGATCTGCTTCCACGGTGGGAATGGATTCTGTAGATTCCCCTGCAGGTAGGAATAAAATCATAGAGTCTCAGAATTCCATAGAATCCGTGGAAATCCATGGAATCCTCCCAGTGCGAGGATCTGTACAGAGATAAGCTGAAATCCAGTGCTTGGCCCTTTTACTCCCCTCCCCTGGCATGGACCTGATTTTGACTGGTGGATAATCTGAGGAGAGAACATCCAGTTTGAAATTTTGGGCAGAAAGTGGGAAGGGACCTTAAAGCTCATCCTGTTTCACCCCCTCCCCTGGGCAGGGACACTTTCCTCTAGACCAGGTTGCTCCAAGCCCTATCCAACCCCATCCAAGTGGCCTTGGACATTTTCAGAAATTTGGAATACCTCTGGGGAGTCAGGCATGAGAGCAGGTAGATGCTTACAGGCATCTGCATGTGGCAGATTAAAAGAAAGATGGGGCAAAAAGGTACCTATTGATAATCCCCTTGTGCAGGAATTCTATTTTTAGCATCTAAGAATTGCTTTCCTACTTATCAGCTGTCCTGAATGCATATTAATTGGTGCCTGTGATAGAGAGACTGATTAGGAAATGCTAAGAACAATGGGGAAATGTCAAGTGCTCCTGTATCCTCATGATGCTCCTGGATCCCTTCCCAGAAAGGACAGGATGTTTTCTTGCCTGGGATTTTCATGTTGGAAGAATGACAAGGTGGGAACGGTAGTGGTGAGTAGAAGGATGGAAGTAAACAGGTGATAACATCCAGTTAAAAAAAAAAGAAACAATAAAATAAATCCTCTGAGGAATGAAAGAAACATGAGGCTGGCAGGAATATCAACAGGAATATCCCCACCAGTGTGTGAATATAAATAGGTGCTAACCCTGACTGCAGAGTGCCCTATGGCTCTAATCACACAGGAGGAAGAAATATCACCAATGCAATTATTTCCTTCCCCTCCCTGCTCTCTTTGCTTCCCAGTTCGTGGTTTTATGGGAAGATGGAGCCCTGCAGCTCTAAACAGTATTGATTGTGCGAGGCTCTGTACAAAGATAAGCTGAAACCCAGTGCTTGGCACTCTGACTCCCCTCTCTTGCCATGGACCTGATTTTGGCTGGTAGATAACCTGAGGAGAAAACATCCAACTTGAAATTTTGGGTAGAAATCAACTGGACTGCTAACCCAGCAGGAGGAATGGGCATTTCTCACTTCTCTGCCACTATAAATCTGCTTTGAAAAGCAGGGACGATGTGGGTGTGGTGCCTGCTGCCTGCTGCCCTCCTGGCATGGAGAGAAATTGGACACATTTTCGGAACTCTGCTGGGACCCACACCAGGAGATGTTGCTGAAACAAAGGTTTTGGGTCCACCACAGATCTAACTTTGATCTTGAGTCACTTTTTTGGCTTAAGTTGAATCGCTGAACCAACACACAGAGCTTTCCACTTAGGAAAACGCTGTGAGGGCTTTTAGAGGAGGCTGTGCTGGGGACCATGTGCATCTGCCTGTGAAGGGGCAGGTCCCTGTTCCCTCAGCAAGGTGTCACTGGGAGCACAGAGGACAAGGATGCTCAGCAGAGTGGAGAAGAGGAACCACAGCACAGAGGCACCAGGGAGCCTGCCTGGGCTTTCACAGCTGGATTTTCTATTAGTTAGAATGTGGACTCTGTGCCCCTGAGCATCAGCCCAGTCCCTTCATATATCAGGCTATATTTATTTCTCCCTTGGCTGCTTGGAAGAGCCTCTTTTGCCCATCTGTTTTGTCCATTTACTCTACTTTTCACTGATTTTAATGCCTCAGTTTTGTGGTAGTGGTGTACAAGCAACTGTGACAGCAGTGACGGTGGCTTTATAGGGGAAATCAGAGGTCACTTGTTGGTAAACACAACATGGAGAAACAGCTGGTGAGTGGGGGGAAAAATCCTTCTCATCTCTGATATGCAGTTGGGTTTTCTCCACGGAGAATGGGGCATATTTTGCACTGCAGGCTAGAGAAATGGCACTGGTGGCAGGCAGGGTGGCATTGGTGGCAGGCAGGGTGGCACCGGTGGAGAACGGTGCTGGGGGCTGTGGCGTGGGCTGGCTGATCCACCAGCCCTGTCAGCAGTGTTAAACTGCACGCAGGCAGAGGTAATAAGCTGTGTGGAGTCTCTCTGCAATAGGCTGTCAGCTCAAATTCAGCCCAGGGAAGACAGTGATTTAATGGAAGTCATTACAATCTGCAGGATCTCTTGACCCCGGTGCTCTCCATCCGTTCCGAGCCCTGGGTGGGATTTCCTCCTCACAAAAACCCCTGGCTGCAGGGTTTGTGCTCTGGCTGCTGGGCTGGCAGAGCTCTGGGGAGGGGGCAGTGCCCTCCCTGGGGGTCAGGGCTGGGATTTGTGCTCGGATCACACATTCCTGGTGTCCATCCAGCTCTGCAGCACCGTCCTGATGGCAGGCAGCACCTTCCCTTCCCTGTGTGAGTCCACAGCCCACCTGGCTGAGAGGAACGGGAGTTGTGCTGTCTGGGCTAAAAGCTGTGCTGGGAAAATGCGGGTGCACAAAATCAGGTGGAGAGGAAAGGTGCATTTATTCCCTGTGACATGTCCCATCCTCTGCCTGGCGTTGGAGTGAATAAACAATTCCACTGCTCCCAGACAGCCCCCTGCACGCGGGGACACGGCAGCCTGGGATAGATTGTCACTGCTGTCAATCATTTCTGACAGTCCTATTATGCTCAGAAAGGATGTTTGCTCTGTGCCTGTTGTTTTATAATCCTCAGAGGTGGAATTTTATAGCCTAGCAGTGCTTTTTCCTCAGACATTTCCCTAAGCGGGATTTATTGCTTCTGAGGCACACGTGACACGAATCCATTACACCTTCAAACTTTACATCACCCCCCAGCTTTGCCTAAATTACTTTTGGATTTGTTTTACTTGAGTTTCTGTTTCTAATTGCAATTGTGAGAGGCTGGGCTGGCGTGGAGCAGAAGGTACACAACATCCGAGGGCTGAGCCATGTGCATCAGCTCTAATCCAGCTGTTTCCAAAGGAATTTGGAATTTCTGTTCATTTGTCTAATGAACAGAAAAGGTGCAGCCAGGCACCAGAACCAGCCCTACATGTAGGGTAATACTCTCTTTCATAGGAAGGAACACATGAAATTTTGCTGGATGCCTGCCCTCAAAAGCCAAGCTTTCAGGAAGTTCAGTCCATTTAGTTCCTTCCATGAAGTGTTTAATTGACTTCAAGTGGATTCTTTGGGAGAAATACTCTCTCTTCAATGCCTTTCCCAGCAGTGTTGTGATTATCCTCAGGTGTTGCTCTGGAGGGAACGAAAAGACATCAAAACCATCTTTGGGTTTGAGTTGGACTTTTTGAATGAGATCATACCACAAATGATGAATTAAAAACAAGATCAGGTTTGTGGGGCAGCTGGCTTAGATTTATTGGGTTGTAGTTGCTGTCTTGGCATGAGAGTGTGAGGGCATTGGGATATTCAACTGCTTCTCTGCTGGGGAGTTCATTTCTTTCTTAGGTAAAGACAGAAAATCAACCTGTGGTACTTCTCACCTAAGTTATTAACAAAATAGTGTTCTCACTGCCCAAAAATCTCAGGGGAAAGAAAATTTTCATTTATATTTAGAAGTATTTTTTTCTTTAAAACCTGGTGTTGTAGCATTTCTGTGTGTGGAGTTTTTTTTGTTTGTTCACTTGTTTTTTTTTCCTTTACTCTGAATCAATGGCTCCAGCCCTCACTGACTCGTGGGACAAACCTTCAGCAGGTGTCTGCCAGGACAGGGCTGCAGATGAAGTTAATGCCACTTTGGACAGAGGATATTGCCTTGTTTTTCTTCGGAAAATATCTGAGTATTTGAGTTGTCACTGCCTTAAGCCTTTTCAGCCTGACACTGATACCCTGTAAATAAATCATTTAAGGTGAGAGTCTTTCAGTTTATGGAAAAAAGGAAAATGGCTTACATTTAGCTATTCAACATCCCACCAGCTGTTGGGCTTTGCCTTTTTGTATTACCCTCCATTTCTAACCAGACAAAATAATAATTTCTCGAGCCCTTTTACTTCATAACCTTTTCTCCAGCGGTTCCTGCTGCCTTCCCAAGCAGGCTCTTACAGAGACAGCCACGGTAATTGCTGCAGAACTGGTAGCAGAGCAGTGCTATTTCCCCAGCTGACCTTTAAAAATAGTTCTTATTTTCTACAGAGGTCTGTTGTATAAAACCAACCATGTTGTTGCAATACTTTGTTACTTAAACACTTCTCACCATCTGTTCTTCAGACTTTTAGCAGAGCTTCAGGAGCAACGCCCCACAACCTTTATTTTCACGCGAGTGGGTCCTATCAGTATCAACAGGAAGAACAGGGGAAGGAGGATTTGTTCTGTGTTGAAATAAACTGAAATTATTTGAGTTCTAAGAGCGTCCTCGCCACCCCGATGTGTTTCGAAGGCTGCAGAAATGGATATGATGCAAATTCTGTTATGGAGTATTATCAAAATGCAGCTGTAAATTGGTGTTCACATATCTTGGTGTTCATTCATCTCAGCCTGCATATTCCATGAGCTGGTTTGGCTTGGAAAACAGCTTCAGTTCAAGTCAGGGTGTAGCTAGAGGAAAGCCCAAAAAACAAACTTGCTGCTCTGCATGTTATATTTTTTTTACATTAATCTTGCCATCCCATTTCCATAAGAAGGAACCTTTTTTGGCTGCTTCAAGGCAGCAGCACACCTTCTAATGATCCCTCTAGGGCTAAAAGGGAGCACAAAAGATTGGCGTGTGTTGAGGAGGAGAAGATAAAAGGCAGAACCTCTGAAGCTTCATCAAGGACCTCGTTGTGTCTCATGACATCATTAACATGTGTTACACAGCCTGGCTCGTGGTGCTTGTCCCTGCACAGGTCCCTGACAACCTGCTACCTCCTCATGGCCTGGGAGGGGAGGGAAAACTCATTTGTGGGCTGCCTCTAGTAATTCAATGTATTTGGAGAATGATGTGCTGTATAACGAGGGCTCAGAGACACCCCTAACTCGGGTGAGCTCTCATGTGCTGCTCTCTTCCAGCACATCCTTAGTGACCCACAGGAGGTGGGTCCATCCCTCCTGGTGGTCATGCCTGATTCAAAACCCATGAATTGCCTGAGACAAGGCTCAGGAAGTTTACAAAATGATTGTAAAAATGAGAGTGGCAGTCTTGGAGAAAGATCAGCTCCTCTTTTTCCAAGAGAGATGCAGGATGAATTTTTGAAGTTTTTGTCCCAGAAGCAATCTGTGCTTTTCCTGCCCCTCAGGGGGTCAAACCTGAGCTGGAACCATGCACAGGATGGATTCTGTTGCCTACCATCACTGCCAAGAAGTATTTATATCACTAAATAATGGTGCTGAATCCCAAAATTCCATTTGCTGTAAGACCAGTGCTGATGGTGATTCACTGGGCACAGGGTGGTTCAGAACGGTGACATCGGGTCCGTTCTGATTTCATTCTCATTCTTTCTTATTTTGCTCTCCTTTGGAACTGGAAAAAGGCTTGTTATTCCAAATTGGGTTTGATATTGCTATTGAGAGCTCAGAAACGCTTTTAATATTTGCAACCCTGCAAGAGTAGAAGACAAAAAAAACCCGAAATAAATCACATGTACAGAGGAGAGCATAACCTCACCTTTAAAGGGTGCAGAAGCAAGGCTCTCAGCAGGTTTGTTGTTTGTTTAGTTGCTTATAAATTAATGTTGGCTTTTATGTTATATATGTGTGTGTGTGCATAGACAAGGGTATAGCAGCTGAGAAAACCTGATGGACACCTTTCTTCAATTCAGAGGGGAACCAGGGCTGCGTAAAAGAGAAAATACATAAAGAAGCCAAGATCTCTGCAGCCAGATCTCGGCAGATACTGGATATTGCAAATGGGATTCATACCCAGGTGATTCCAAAATTCCAGTTTCTGTGATTCCTTCACAAAAGGCCCTCACACCTCTGAGCCAGTGGTCCAGGACAGAGTGTTTCCTTTGCAGAGTCCTGTTGAACACAGAAGAAGAGGTGACAATTTTGTCTCACTTCAAACACGTTGTGTATTCATGAGCAGGGGGTGTGTAAGAGCTCTGCAAGATTTAATTGGAGTTCATGAGAGAGAAACGATGAGTATCTTCATAAATGTAGAAGAAGCAATTAGGGGAGACCAGAACGTATCTGCTATCGCAGCAGTTTATCAGCAATGCAGATTTTTCAGTTAATAACAGAAGAAAACCCCAATTGTGCAGCCAGCAAGTGAGACAGAAAATCCCAGTTAGCCTCACTCGGCGCTCGGGAAGCACAGGATGTGAAGACTCAGGAAAACGTGTTCTATTCCCTCAACGTGTTTTCTCCTGCCTGGAGAGTCTCCTGCTCCATTTCCAGTGAGCAAATGAGTTAAAGCACCTCACCTCAGCCCCAAGTGAGCTGCAGCTGGACCGAGTGCTGGTCCGAGCCACTGGTGCTGGTCCGAGCCACTGGTGCTGGTCCGAGCCACTGGGAAGCCCGAGAGCTCCATCCCAAAGCAAATCCTTCTCCTGGGCCAGCTGCAAACCTCCCCTCCAGCCCGTGAGCTCAGGGGTCACCAGGCTGAGCCCTGCAGGAGGTGGGAGCCAGCCAAGCTTTACATTTGTATTTCTGTCTCAGAAAGGCCAATAAATATTTAATGGTTCTGCGAGACAGAGCGAGCGTTTGCGTTCTCTCCCCATATATCAACAGTTGCTTTAAGCACTTGCTTGATAAAAATTAAGCTGTTTCTCCATATTCCTGCCTCGGATGCTGGGTAGGGAGCTAACTTCGTAAGCAAAAGCTGTCTTGTTTTGGAAAACAAATACAAATGGAAGAGCTGGTCTTTGAAAGTGAATGCTGGGCTGCTATTCCTGCAGAAATATCCCAAACAGCCTGGAGAGTTAACCCTGGCAACAGATCTTGTCCAGATGTGGGAATCCTTTATACTTTAACTCCTTCTAGGCTGTAGGCTTAGCTCCTTCCCAGGAAAGCATCCGTGGTAAATACATTCCATTCGATTTTGTCTGCACAGACCTTTGGCAAACTGCAGATTTTCTCTGGACTCAGTTTTTCCCAGCAAGGAGATGGATTCACTGGTTGCAAGGCGCTGTCACCACTTCAGATCTGCTCTTCCTTCAGGGAAAAGGTGCCTTTTATCCACTGCACAAATTTAGGGTGTAATTTAATTCCCATCCTCCTCATTTATCTGTGAGTTGGGAATAATATTTGCCTACTTCACAGTGATCGTGTGAGGCTCTTCATTCATTAATGTGTAAAAGCTTTGAGATCCTTAGGATGAAAATTGCTTTAAAAGATGCTGTTAATAATAAATATCAAGTAATGCACCTTGGTACCTCTTAGCAATAATTGGTGCTATCATTCCTGCCCAACTCTTCCATGAATTAAAAGGCTTTGAATGGGACTGGAACCACGAATGGGATTGGGACCAATTAACACGTAATCACATGTCAGTTTTTATATCCTTAGCATTCCTGTCATGGGACTCTCGGGAAAATCTCCATGGATTTTAATGGTGCAATGTCAGAATTCAGCCCCAGACGTGTTTGTGGGATAATTGCTGGATAACCTGCGTTCTTCTGGTAACTTGGTTGCTTAGTGATTAAGCTAAAAGCAAGAGTATGCTGGTTTAATATTAACATAAATGGAATTAGCCACCCTTTCTGTGAGTGAAATGTTACAGGAAAATTCTCATTATAAGAAAACCATGATTGTTTTCTTCTGATATATAAACTTAATTAACTATTTGGTTGATAGTTTTTGACCTGCTCTCTGTACTTAACCTCCATTCCAGCATGTGGAGACTGGCTTTTATGGAAAATCCAATAATTTGCTGCTCCGTCACCCAACTTGTACTTTTATTAGATTTCAAGCACACAGCCCTTCTAAACGGAGAGGCTCTGAATATGCATCCCAAGTAGACAAAGAGCTCACATAAAGAAATTGCCTGAGCGTTCAAAAATATCAACGTTATTTCTACGGAAGGGGAAAACACCAAAGCTTGGAATGGCTGGAGCCAGGACAAAGGACCGTGTGAATCAACACCGTGAGAAAGCTGGTGGCCAGGAAGGTGTGGATTTACAGCAAAGTGTTCCCCACTTGGGAATAGAAGCTTCCCCAGCCTCCTCCTCCTGGCTGGAGTGAATCCTGTGCTGTGAACGTTGCTGGTGCCACATGGGGGAGATATTGAAGAAGAGCTGGTTCACTCCACTCCAGCACGACTTCCCAGGGAAGAGCAGCCTCAGGGGTTTAGGAGCTTAATTCTTTCAGTTTCCCCCCACACATGATAAGTATATAAATATCCTGTATGGAAGGGATCTGTGCAAACCACCTGAAAAACGATCCCTCTTCTTCAGGGCGCATCCAACACCTTCCATTTGCCAAAGGTGCTTTTATAAGCAAGACCATGAAGTGATCAGGGAAGATAAAACAAGAAGTGATGCAGTCCCTTGTTTTAGCACCACTGCAGCTCTTGCCCTCCTGCCTGGCAAGCTGGGTTTGGGAAGGGGTGGTTTGGAGGGGCTGGGGGAATCTGGCTGGTGTGGGGAGCACTTAGCAGGATTTCTTGCTGCTGTTTCCTAATATCCAAAAAATAAGGATAAGCTCGTGCAAGTAGCATGTGATTTACTCAGGCCCACTGGCCATCTTCCTTGTTTCTTCTTAGAATAATACTTTTTATACTGTGAATTAGTGGTTAATGCTTATTTATGCATGAAAAATCTCCACAGAAATGGCCATAGGGAGAGTATCTGTACTGTGTGAAAGCCAAAAAACTAAGATTGTCTTTTTGAATTACCTTTCCAATATCTATATTTTTTCTGCAATGGTTTAAAAAGACATTTACTCTAGGACTCTGATACGTTTTATAATATTCTAGCAGCCAGGTTAACAGGTAGAACCAGTAATTTTGTAAAGGGGGTGAGCTGTGAAGCCGGGTTAGGTAGCCTGGGGGAAGTCAAGAGATCTTCATTTTTCAGCTTAAAAAAAGCAAAAAAAAGAAAGAAAAAACTACAAATGCATAGCTCATACCCCAAAAGCTGGAGTGCTGCCCCCTTTGAACACGGGCTCCAGCTGACTCCAGGGGAGCTCTGGCTCCTCTTTCAAGCACGACCTTTCCTTTCTGCCCACAGACAGCCAGAGGCTGTGAGAATATTGCAAATTTTTCCTCTCTGTCTTTCTGCATAGAGGAATTCAAAATCACTGCATGATGTGTGCCCCAATTAATATTCCCTGATTGTTTCCCTTTCCCTTCCAAATGATGTCAGTCTCCATTATTTTTGGCATAATGGTAGTGAGAGGAATGTCTGTTTTTCAGAAATATTTTCTCTCTCATTTTTGGGCTCGAAACAATCTCTACTCATCTCAGGATTTGTATTTTTCTTTTTATCCTCTTGCTTTTGACTTACATTGTAAAAGACCTACAGTAAAATAATGAAAACTGTCTTAATCTATCACTACTCAGTTTGTACGTTATTAATAATGAAGGCAGTGTAATTAGGCTGCAGAATGCACAGTGAACACAACACTAAGATGTCCTTAACTAACATCTGTGGCTACTGCTTGGCTTATATTGGCACAAGCCACCAGGATTTCACACGAAAACAGTGATTTGTGTCTGGCATTGCTTTTACAGAGCACAGGGGCTTCATTTTGTGCTGGCTGCCTGTTGAAAGACAGCGTGAAATCCATGGCAATGAATGCTCAGCTCTATCTGAGTCCTATTTAAGGTGCAGGTCCTGCTCTCAGTGTCATTGCTGTGCTGAAAACTTTTTTCTCTTGTGCCCTCGGTGGTTGAGCCGAGGGGGTGCCATGGACAGAAACTCATCTCTAAGAGGTTTCTTCTTCTCTTCTGCCCCTCGCTGTCCCCTTTTCCATGTCAAACCCTCGTGTGACGAGGAGACCAGGAAGGAACAAGGTGCTTTTCCTCTCTGCCATCAGCTCAAGCTGGTGGTTTGATCCTCTGCCCGTGCTGTCCTGACCTGTGACATGTTGGGTCTCTGGTGTCAAAGGCATCAAAGGTGTCTCTGTTTCAACTCGTTCCTGAAATGATTGGGGGGAATCTCACCCTTAATGCACGTGTAGGGCCACACCACTGCCACAGAGCTGGCCCTGTCCATCACAGAATTATGGAATCATTTAGGCTGGAAAAAAAATCTTTAAGATCAACATGTCCCAGCCCTCCCTCTTTGCCTGCTTCCAGCTGCTGGCAGGACACTGAAAAGGGGGGTTTAGAACAAGAGAGGTGTTTAGATCAGATATAAGGAAGAAATTCTTCCCTGTGAGGGTGGGGAGGCCCTGGCACAGGGCTGGGGAGGGAAAGGACTTTAAAGACCATCCTGTTCTAACCCTTCTGCCCTTCCACTATCCCAGGGTGCTCCAAGGCCCATCCAAACTGGCCTTGGACACTTCCAGGGATGGGACAACCACATCTTCTCTGGGCACCCTGTGCCAGGGCCTCCCCACCCTCACAGGGAAGAATTTCTTCGTTGTATTTAATCCAAAACTATTCTCTACCAGTTTACAGCCATTACCCCTTGCCTGTCAAACTGGGATGGGTTGAAGTGCTCCTCTTTTGGCAGCTTTCAAGCCCTTTTCCCCAGCTTGCCAAGCCTCCAGTGGCTGTTAACACAACCCCTCCTGTCAGAGCCAGAGTCGTGATCCCCCCCAAACCTTCCTGCTGTGCCTACATCGTGTGTATGATCAGTGATGACTCTGCACAAAGGAGAAAATAAACCAGCCCTACAGCTGTATGAACGCATCAGCTCTGTGGAAAACACACAGAAATGCAACGTTTGCAGAAGGAGGGAGGGGAATTGAGAGCGCAAGGGGTTTTATTGTGGCACATTTGAGAGTAGAGCCCACAACAGAGAGTGAATAAAGACCTTATAAAAATACTTGGCAGCAACTCCTCTAAATCTTTCAAGGTATGAGTTTCTTATTTTAGTTGATTTACTGAGCTGACAAAGAGGCAATCATCGTTAATCAAAATAACTCACTCCTGCTCTGAGTATGAGAGCTGAAGTTAGATGAAGGTCATGGAAAAGAGATGATAAACTAGCCCGGGGTCTTTAGTGGCTGGAGTTTATTAGGGAGCTTCTTCTAGAGGGGAAACAGATTCTGGCAAATGCTGATGGTTTTGAAAATGGATTTTTTTCAGGAAGTAAGAATTGCATCTCTCGCAGATTCACAGATGTGATGCACTCAAGTATGCATGAAGGGATGATTTCCTGACGGCTTTCAGTAGCAAGAGGTGCTGTATTGGAAAGCGTTTGGTATTCTCCTGAAGGCAGGGAGGGAAGCAAAGATTTGGATAAGATATGTAGGAGTTGAGAAGTGATAGGGGCCTGTCAATGCCAAACCACATTTTCTGGGGAAGCTTCAGGAGACCGAGCCACTGACACTGCTGAGCAATGTCTCTCTTGGGCATCATGGAGGTTTCTGTCCATGTCTGAGTCAATTTGTATTTAGGGAAGTGTCTTTCCTCGACCTTTGATGGTGCAAAGGTCCCTGCTGCTTTGCTCACCCACCAGCCCGTGCAGGACTCCCCGAGGAGGAGGGTGGTGAACACCTTGTTCAGCAGTTTGCTGATGGCTGAGCCCCAAATAATGCAAAACTGAACGGGCACGAGCCCAAGAATCCTTCAAAATTATGCTAATGATTCTTAACAAGTTCCATGTTTTGCCTTGAAACTCACTTCTTTAGCTAAAATGTTCTCTGCATTCTGTCTAGAATTAAGGGAAAATATCTAAATTCAAGCAAAAGTGATTGCCCGAAGCAGTGAGGACTGCCAGTGCCTGCAAGCAATATCAATTAGTGTTCTGGTGCCAGAATTATCAATAGCTCTCTTGACAGTAGCTTTTATTATCAAAAAACTGGGTTGATAACTGTATTTCACTTGGATAACATAACGCGTGACCTTAGCATGATGAAGGGACATGAGATCCCTTAGAAATTTTGTTTAAAGCTAAATGTTTTGTGTTTGAGATTGGTTTTCTATTCCCTGTTCTTCTTGCCCCATGGACACATCTGATGAGTCTAAACCTTGTCATTTAAACGCTTTCATGAGGTATTTGAAATTTCTAAATAATATGCTTATACATATTATTTTGTTTGCATCATCAGTAGCACAAACACTCCTGGGGACTGCAAATATTCATGGAAAGCCAACAGAAGAGCAACTCCCAAATACTGGGGACAACTCCACCATTAAGAAAGCTGTAAGTTATAGTACAAATAGCATACACCTATGTCAGCTCATGAATTAAATTATATTTCTAAGAGATCTCTTGTGGCAGCCTACTAAAATAATATATTACGTGCTCAGAGGCAGCGTTGGACTGATACAATGAAAGGGGGATAATTAAAGGCTTTGCAAATCCCAAATGTGCCAGCAGCTGCGGGTCAGCTCGGGAAGCAGCTCTGGGAGCCACACGTGTCCCTCCTGCAAGGATGGAAACCCATTACATGACACTTGTGGAGAATAAACCTGGAGAGGGAACAGCCTCTCTGCCCTGGATAAATATGTAGGAGAAATCCACTGGGAAGGATGCAAAAAAAAAAGAGTGGTAGCAGGTGGCAGCACTTCTTTTCACCCTACGAAATGCATATTTAGAGGCAAAATGGAGAGGAGGAGCCAATTAGTGGGATTACTGTGCTTCAAGAGGCAGGTGCTTGCATTCCAGCTAGGAAACTGCTGCTTCCAAAGAAATGAAATGCAGGTTCTTTGTATACAACAGAGGCTTTGGCCACGAAGTTTTGCTAATTACAGAAGCAGAGGACAAAAAGAGGTAAAGCTCGACAGCAGCTTGTTTGACAATGAACAAAGGACCCATAAGGCAGCGTTAAAACTCAAGAAAAAAATGAATTTTCAGAGCCGAGCAATTCTGCAGGTTCATTGTGGGAGCCATAAAGAGAAAGGGATGTGCTCCTTTGAATGGTGGGGAATAGGGAGATGGGGATAGCTTGGCTCTGTGTGGTGTTGCTCTGGGATGTAAGGATAAAATGGGATAAAGGGCTTGGCTTCGAGCAGAGTAATAACTACAGCCACACATTCCTACTTAAACATAGGAAAAACGAACATCAGAGAGCAAACGATGGGTGAGCACCAGAGAAAGGGCTAAACCAGGAATCCTCTGGCTCGCCTGGATGCAGCTCTGGCTCCATCTGAGCTGCGAGTGCCTTTTCCTGGCTGCAGAGCAGATGGTTCCTCTCGGCAGGGCACGGAGGGAGGCACGGGCTGCACAGGATTCACCCCCAGCCTGTCCTGGGGAGTGAGGGAGGGGCTTTCCTGGAGGTTCAAATGACGATTTTCTTGTCTCAGTCACAATTCAGGGCTGTTCACAGTCACTACAGGATCAATAAAAGAAGTGGAAGAGGGAAATAACCTTGCTGAGGTGTATTTTGGGGTGTTCAGGCCGTGTTTCTCTTAGAGAGGTGGTAGTGTTAAATATTTTGGGGGGTTTCAGCTGCCTGAACCCTTTGCTCCTGGCTGGGAGCTGTGCCCATCCCTCAGCTTTGCTGCTTTCTGGTGCGTGAAACAAAATCTCTTGGCCCTGCCAAGGATGCTCTTCAGCAGGTGACCTTCTTCCAGGACAGCAAAGCTCCTGAGAGCTCATTATTGTTGCATCCAAAGGATTGTTTCTTGCCATTTTCAAAACATGGTCACTTGGAACTCGGTGGGATTGGTGCTCAAATGTGGTTGCAATATAGAAATAACAGTTTCCTGGCGTGTCTGGATCAAAGCCGGAGTCAAGAGGTTTGAAATGGTTATAATATTTCTAAGAGGTGTGAGATCTAATGGTTGCCAGAAATAGATGTAATTATTTTTGTGGAAACACTCATTTTAGTACTATTTATGTACAGACACAGAGATACTGAAGGTCCAGGTCCCACTTGGTGTTCCAGATGTCAAAGGCTGATGCAGACATGGTGAAGGCAGGTTTTGTTATGAGCTTGGAAAGAAGAGAGCAGGACTTGGGGGGCAAAGACAAACTTCTGAAGCTTTGGGTGCCCCTCTAAAATAAATGGGCTCTTGGGTTCATTACCACCATATAACCACTCAAACATTAAAGGTGAACAGTGTGGACACAGAAAAATCTGCTGACAGGCTGAGAGGGTTGGGGCTGTTGAGCCTGGAGAAAAGAAGGTTCCAGGGACACCTTAGAGCCCCTTGCAGCATCCAAAAGGGGCTACAGTGAGGCTGGAGAGGGACTTTTGACAAGGGCCTGGAGTGATGGGACAAGGAGGAACGGCTTAAAGCTGAAGGAGGATAAATTTGGATAAGGTGTAGGGAAGGAATTCTTCCTTTCCTAGGGAAGGGAGGAGGATGGGCAGGCCCTGGCACAGGGTGCCCAGAGCAGCTGTGGCTGCCCCATCCCTGGCAGTGCCCAAGGCCAGGTTGGACAGGGCTTGGAGCACCCTGGCGTAGGGGAAGGTGGAATGGCAGGGGGTGGAATGAGATGAGCCTTGCAACCCAAATTATTCTGTGATTTCTCCAGCTCCTTGTCTTTCTGCGAGTGCTGACAGTGCGTAACCAGGATTAAAGAGCCGAGTCCACGAGGAGGAGAATGGATGGATAAAAGCTGCATCAGAAAGAAACCTCCTGGGTGCACAGGGACAATAACCGAGGTGTTTTAAACAATGCATCTCCGTGGGTGTCACAAAAGAGGGCAGCCAGCAGGCAGATGGGCTCTGGCACAGGCTGCCTGAGAAGAACTCGGTGTTACAGAGCTCAGCTGCCTCGGGCAAGGGAGGATAAGGGTGAATCCTGGGATAGAAACCTCGGCATTGCACTCTTCAGCAGAATGAGAGATCTGAGTAATGCCCTTTGAAACAAAACCTCTAAACACGGGAACAGCTGGAGGTATTTGTGAGCCATCCCAGAGTGGGGAACTGGCTGGAAATATTTCCGTGGATTTCGGAGGTTCTCGTAAGGAAGCTGGGTCTGGGATGGAATAGCCCAGAGAGCAGAGCTGGGAAAGAGCTGTAATTATCGTCTGACAAAGCAATTAAAACCGAACAAGCAAAGGCAGCAGAATGAAGCTTATGGAAGTGGACAGGGCTCCAAATGTGAGCTTGATAGTGAATCCAAAATACCACGGGAGGGGAAAAGGTGCCTGAGGCAGAAATTTGGGTGATGCTCAGTGGGAGTTGTAGCCATGGAGCCACACTTAGCTCCTCAAATAGCCACACACAGAGGGAATTGCCTCCTGCCCATGTCCTTCCCTAGGGACTTGGTGATTTTCCTTTCTGGGTTCTCCAGCCCTCCACACTGATTTAAATGAAACCTGAGGCAGGCTGTGTGTGTGTACCCAGCCAGGTGTTCTGCTGGGTTATTTTAAAGAACTGGTCTTATATAAATTTAGTTGTTACGTGAAGGTGTTTATTTGCTCCCTTCTACCTGAATTTTGCCATTTGCTACTATTTTAACTAAGTCTTGTTGGAGAAAATGCCTCTAATTTGCTCTTGTCTCTCAGATTTGACAAGAGCATTGCACACGTGTGTGCCTGGCTAGTTCTTCTCTGTGGCTGAGGCTCACCAGTCAGATAAACTATGAAAATTTTAAAAAAACCCAAACACTTAAGGACTGTCACCACGTCAGGCATGGATTTGTGTGAGAGCTCCGTGTTTTCTCACATTTGAGAAAACTGGCACAAGAACTCGCAAATCTGGAAGAAACCTCCGTGCAGGTTGACTGCACAAATGAATTTAATCGTTTGCACAGAATCTGTTTTGCTGCTGCACACTGTAATGACACCGATCTGATTATTTTTCTTTGCTTTAACCAGCAAAATGTCTCTCATTGGTGTTTGCATAATTAATGCTATAGGATTCGGCTTTGATCCAGCGCCATGCCAGGAATGACTGTGCTCTCCAATCTGCTGCAAAACAGCATTTTCTAGCACATTATTTTTATTCTAGTGCTGTAATATGGAAAGCCCTGCAGTGCCCTGGCTAATGTGGCTTCTTCTGTCTCTGCATCCCAGCAGTTGGCTCTTCCCTGACCTGGGAGAGCTGCAAATCCCATTAGTTGAAAAGCAACATCATCCTGCATGTGTTCCTGCTTGCAAACTCCAAGCTGCATTTGTCTATTAGATAGATCTGCACAGTCTGGTTGTAATTGGAGTGTTTTAAAACCTGCTGGAGCAGCAAAGCATTGCAAGGTGGGATGTCAGAAGGACTTACCCAAGCTTTGCACAGCGGGTTTTGTGATGCAGCTTCCCATTTTTGGAGGGTACCCAGGTCTTTGCAGGAAAACTCACCTGTCCTGTCAGAGGTCACATTTGCTGTGTGCAGGGTGGACTGGTTTAACTGGGGAAAACCTTGGAGGTCCCTTTGTTGCTTCTCTGAATGATCCATGGACTGCTGACCAAAAGGGAAATCCTTTTATTTTCAAGAGAAAGGAGTATTAATAATGATAACACGACCTTCTTGTTCCTGTGTGGTCACAGAGCAAGCAGGGAACATAAGGGGTGAAATTAATAATATCATCACATTAATGAAGCAGTATAATCGATAATGTAATCAATCAGATGATTATACCCTAATAATGAGCATATCCCCTCCTTCCCAGTGCATTCTGCAGCTTGGCTACCTGTGCTGCTCACCAGGCACACAGCCCTTTGTGCCAAATGGATTGAAAAGAACTCTTCCCCTGCTTCCTTTCATTTTATTTTTGCTCTGCAGCTTCCCCTTGCACACTCCAACCCCCAAAGCCCTTCCCCTCCATACGATGCCTGACCAAATCTGCATTATCTGGTGGGATGATGCACCAAAAATACTTTTAACCCTTCATCCCTCCTTTGGTGCCATCTGGCAAAGAGCTCTTGGACCAGCTCCTTAACCCCTCACTGTCTGTTTTCCACCTGTAAAGCACAAAGGTTGCTGTTCTTGGCCATGTGGGGTTTGCCTTGGGATGAGCAGGGTGTTTATTGATACAGAACCCCCACGATTGGAAGGGCTGCTCTAACCTCTCTTCATGGCTCTAAAGCAATGGTGGTAAAAAAGAATGGCTTAAATAACTTAACACACCTGGCCAAAAATCAGCAAGCATCCAGCTGTGCCAGGCCTCTCGAAATGCATGGAGGGGAGCTCTGGCCTGCCTGAAAACCTACCTTGGTTTTCTCTTTTTCAGTTCCAAAAATGACTTGCAGGGGTGGGGGGGGAGGAAGGTGGGTGAGGTTGTGCTAAGCAACTTTAGGTACGTTTGGAAAGTCTCCTCTTTATCTGGCAGCTGTACTGCTTTGCCTGATAAGCCCTGCAGCCAGCTCGGTTTGACAGGATAAACCACGGCAAGAGGCAAACTTAATCTCCTTGAGGCAAATGGAAATGATGGCTTCCTGCAGATTTGTCTGTGCAGATCCCAAAGGCAAAGTTTGCTCCCAGGGGCTGCCCCTTCAGTCCCAAAGGCTTCAGGCTGGAGATGAAAGTGGGGAACACCTCAGTGTCCCGAATTTCCATGAGCTACAGGAGGTGGAGGCTGCTGTTGCCACCCTTAACCCCGTGGGCAGGATTTCCCTGAGAGTTCTTGCAGGAGCAGGACACAGCAGCAGATTGCTCCGTTTGAGGTCTATTTCCAACTGGATGTGGTGAGAAAAGAGATGGTGGTGTGAAATGACCACCCAAACATCACCTCTGAAATAAAGGGAGGGGAGGCAGAGGGCGAGCAGTGGAGTTTCCTTGCTGGAAATCTGATGGGGTTTGTAAATCCGGGATAAAAGGAGGAGGAGATTAAGCAAGAACTCTAGAGGGACTTTGAAAAAAAAAAAACAACAACACAAAAAAGCCCAAAAAACTTCCCTAAAGTTCCTTCCCCAGACCTGAGTGTGTTTGTTTGAAGACCATCAGCAGAGTGAAGCTGCTGGTGGCACCCCCAGGCCATGCCCCAACCTCAGGAAGAGCAGAGAGGAGCATTAGTGCTGAAAGCCCCTACGGGTGGTCCAGCAACGCTGGCAGAAAGAGACATAAAAGCAAAGTGCACTTCTGGGTGATTTTCTGAGCTAAAAATATGGATAAAATAGAGATAAACTTTCAAACATCGTTGTCAATCACATAAGGACATGGGCAAGTACAGCTGGGAGGTGTGTGCCGAGGGCAGGGGGAGTTGTGAGTGCTGATGTCTGGCAAGAAATGGGGAATTTCTACTTGAGCAGACACTGGTTATACCTGGGGATAACTTTTGGGTGGAAAACACATTAAAAGCACTGTTGTTTCTACACCCCCGTGATGAGAGTTGTTCTGCTCGAGCTTCTTGGTCTTTTTCTTGTCAGTGCTAATGGGGTCACTTCAAGCACAGCCTCCAGTGATGGCTGTGGCTCCCATCAGAGCTGGCTGCAGTTTCTGCTTGTGATCCCACCGTGTATCTCCCATTTCCTCTCTTCCATCATTTCATTGTCTCATCCTATCCCTGTCTCCCACAGAGCAGTTACAGAGTTTTACCACTTGGCACAAGGAAAATCTATTTGATGTAGCACACCAACAGTTAATTTTTAAAGGCATAATTTACCAAAGCAACTTAAAATCTAGATCAGACAAAGTAAATAAGAATGGGATCTCTTCTGCAGATTTATAGGTGACAAACTAAAATGTCAGGGGGGTCGTGTATTCATCTGTCAATGTGTAATGCAATTAGACAAGATAATTGGGCCAACTAAGTTTTTACAGAGATCTGGAAAATGTATTAACTTTCCTTCATTAGCTTTGATAGCAGTGCAGAGTCATTGGGGGTCGGTGTAAGGTGCAAAACTGAGTCTGGATTTAGGATTAAGGCGGGAAATATTCCAATTTGGAACATACATCCAGTCTGCTTTCTCAGTGTCTCAGGCACAGCTTAGAGGAGGAACAGTTTGCTGTGTTCCCTTGTGTTGATTGAGGAGGGCTCAATAATGGAAATGGCAGGGGCAGATGTAAATATGAAGCCAGTAATATGTCTCAATTTAATCAACACTTTGACAAAAATCCCAAGGAAGTAAATAATCTGTTCACTTAGCAGATTTTACTGGGGTACATCCAAATTTTTTGTGGCAACAAAGCCCCAAGCTGAAGTGTAAACAGCAAGAATGATCAGAATTAGAAACCCTGAGTTCTGCCTCTATTTTTGTTTTTTCCTAAGAAAGGCTACAAAAGACATCTGGACATCTTAAACAGGGTCACAGGCAACAAGGAGCCCCAGAGACTGGGGCAAGGAGCGCATCCCTCTGCATGTCCAACTGCCCATCCATTTTTCCTCCTTGCCCATGTTTATGTGATTATATCTGCCCTGCCATCAGTTCATATCTGCCCTGCTATCACTTTAATAGCTGCCATATTTTAGGCATCGAGTCTGAAACCGTCGCAGGAAAAAGCAAAAGTAAACTCCAAGAGGCAGGTTTAGAATTACCCCTGAATTAAAAAGCAGGCTTCAATATTTAATGATGAGGTACTAAATGATGTCCTGACGATTTTATTAAACCAAAGTGAGGCAGCACATTTGATTTAGGCCATCCAAGCTTTCCATTCCCCCTGCCTAGGAAGGCTTGCGGCAGTAATCAACTCCCTGTATTCAGAGGAAATTGTTTCTTTATGGTTTAAAGTGTGAAGACTCTTCTAGATAACCATATATTGCATCCAGCAGGACCCTCTTTTAGCACGTTCAGCATTGGGAGAAAGGAGCAAATAGCGACAAAATTAAGGGAGAAATTGCAGAGCAATGGCCTTGAATTGATGCAGGGCCCTAATTCAGCAGAGCACTCAGGCACACACAGAACTTGTAATCTCTGTCAGCTTTGATGAGGGGGTTGTGAACCCGAAGGCTTTTCTACCTTTTTCTCAGATACATCAGCAGGTCTAATGAAACCAGGCTAAAACTTTTAAGGTTTTGTGTCTGCAGACCATTCCCTAGATCTGTATTGCTGCTGCCTTGCACCATTCAACCTGGATATTGATGGATATTGATGCCTCCAGCACAGGCTCCTCTCAGACCTGATTGCAGCACCAGGCCTAGGATTGTCTGGGATCCTTTAACATGCTGATTTTATGTTATAGCTGGAGGTAAGGAGTTATTTCCCACAGCCATGAGCCCCTGAGCTGGTCAAACAACAGGGTGTAGCGTTGTAGCAGGTTCATTACTGCAATTTAAGCACCACACAAAAACAGCCACCAGTGAGGGGAAGGATGATCTGTTTGCACGAGCCTGAATTCCCCCAAGATTTAGCATTTAAGGCAATTACTGCACTATTCCTTCATGCCTCATATACGGAAAGTTCTTGGATAATTATCAAGTTCAGGGGGGAAAACACACAGATAGGAAACGTGTGGATTTTTAAGCTGTGTCAGGGCCCTTCCCAGGAAAGCCCATGGCTCGGGCAGAGCTCCCAGGACACAGGGGCATTGGGAGGGTTCAAAAGGATTTGTGCCATGCACTGGGACCCCCATCCCAGGTTTGTGTGCCAGCTGACCTCGGGCACCACTGACAACGTGAGTGTTCATCAGACAGATGTCATCAGTGGTTGCTGATTTCTCCCTGAGGATGCAGGAATTTTTGGAAACCATGGCTTTAGCAAAGCTCTCCATAGGCATGGAGGGCTGATGCACAGTGCTGTGAAACCTAGAATTTGAGCATGCAAGGTTAATAAACACCAGCAAGTTACCATAACTCACAAATTAAAGGCCCCAATTTTCACAGTCGGGCTGCGGGATGTAATTAAGGCTGGTGGTGCAATTCAGTGTTTGGAGAGTAACTGCCTTGTTTAATTTATCCAAGGATTCTGCTGCCTTCATTTTTTTTTAAGTAGCAAAGGAGGATAAAGCAAGACAGAGACCTTTCCCTCAGGACCGAGCCCATCTGCAGCAGAAGGCTTCAGTTCCTCTGTGCTTTGCAGCTTATTATTACTTCTCACCAGTTATTTTCTAGGTAATAGAGGAAGCTGCTGGGTTTATTTTATCTCCTTCATCACTTTAAACAATGTCAAAGACAGCTAATGCCCACAATGGATGGTTTGCTGTTATAAATATGAATATTATTAAGTATAATTGGTGCATCAGTGTTATCTCACTGGTGTGTGCCTCAGGCTGGATGCCTCTGATGGATCTGCAGGCCATCGTGTTACATCTGGCAGAAGGATTAAACAACCCTGAAGTCACTCTTTGTTTCCAAATAAATGAGCAGCTAATTGCAAAGCCCACACGGGGTGAGGCTTTTGGGTACTCCTGCTTGGCCAGGTTACTGGGATGTTCCTGGTACACCATGGGCTTCTCCTGCAAATAGAGAAACAACAGAGAAAGGGAATTATTACAGCAAATTCATGTTGGATGCTTCCACCCTAGGGAACTAAGCCTCTGTGTCATGGCACCTCTGACTACCAGGATCCAGTGGGTTGGAGCGTGCCAAGAAATGTTCTTCATTGGGAAGGAATCCTTCCCTGGGAGGGTGGGCAGGCCCTGGCACAGGGTGCCCAGAGCAGCTGTGGCTGCCCCTGGATCCCTGGAAGTGTCCCTGGTCAGGCTGGACAGGGCTTGGAGCACCCTGGGACAGTGGAAGGTGTCCCTGCCATGGCAGGAGGGGTGGGACTGGGTGAGCTCTAAGATCCCTTTCAACCCAGACCACTCCATGATTCTATCATCTGTGCAGACTTACGTCCACAATAAACCATTTCTTAGCCTTCAGGTAATCAAATACCAGCCGTTATGTAAAAACAAAGTATTTTGAGTGTGGCCTTTATGTGTTTGTAACCACTTGCTTTTAATTTGTCGAGAACTGGTTCCCACAGAGGGATTAGGGTTTGACAGCCCCTTTTTCTGATATTTAATGCCATGCTCAACCTGCCCTCGGTCACTGTCCACACAGATCACTCTGGTATCTCTGTGCTGGAGCCATGGAGAGCCCTGCAAGGGACAGAGAAGCCCAGATTTGGCAGAAAAGCAGCGTGTGATGTTGTTATTCATCTGAAGGACTGTGTGAGTAGTGAGAGGATTCGAGGAGCATCTGCTCCAGGGGCTCCTCTGCCCACCCAGGGCCCAGCAGCTCCTTTTGGGGGCACAGTCCCTCTCCTGCCTTCCTCAGCCAATTTTGCTCAAAACCCCAGTTTTAAGTGGTTTCCTGCTTGGCTGCTCTCCTGGTTTGGCTCAGCAGCTGCTGCAGGAGCCGGGGGATTCCTCACCCAGGGTTTCTGTTTGATGGGAGACCCTCGGGCCCTGCTTTTACTGAAGGAACTAAATATCTTCCATCAGGTTTTTGAGCACCCACTGCTCCAGATGAAATCAGTGGGGAGCTGCATCCACTTCAAGTTTCAGAGCCCATTTAGCTTTGATTTGCATCTGGTATCTAGGGCAAACTCTGGGAAGTGTCTTATTTCATCCAGTCTCGCCCATGTCTGTGATTTTATCAGGAAGTCTCAGGGTATTTGGTGTGTTTTTTCCTTAACATCCCAGCTTTAACCATCAATTGATCACATCAGAACTGAGTCACTCAGTTAAAAATCAAAGCTTGTGTCCCCTGAAACGTTGAGTAAGAGTCAGGAAAACATAGAAGCTGCAAAAAACAGGGGAGGGAAAATGCAAGAAACCAGAATTTTCTATTGCAGACATCTTGTAAGGGATCCCTTGGCCAAAAAGCAGGATTTTGGGAGGTCTGGGTTTGGTAACCCTGCAGGAGGGCAGATGATGTGAGGTGCTGGGGAGGTTCCTGGGTGTTTCCACCTGAGTTGGAAAGGAAGGCTGCCCAACCTTATCTCGTTTTTTCACTGGTGAACAAGGAAAATACTGGGTTTATAAAAGGTAAATGATGTTGTATGAAAGCAGGGACAAAGTGGGAGAGTGACTCCAGTGGCACAGTCCATAGGAAATGTGGGAAGAACTCTCCTGGTGCAGCCCTTCTGGGTGATGCTCACGGGTGCTGTGTTTGTGGGAGCCCGGCACTGTTCCCTGGAGAAAAAACCTTAAAATGGAAACAGAGAATACATGGCTGAGTTCAAGCATTTTTCACTCCAGCCATGGAGCAGCCACCCTGGGGTGGGGCTCACTGGGAAGGCAGACAGGACAGGTGGGGTGGGAACACTGTTTGAGCATCTTTTCCATTGGAGGGGATAACAGAGCAGAGGGCTCTGAGGGCTTTGCAGCAGGGAGCAGGAGCCGGGCCTGGGGTGGGCACCTGAGGCACATCCCATCCCAACCAGCCACTGGAGCAGAGCATTGCTCATTTTCCACATTTGCAAAGCTGGCATTTGTTCTTTGGCCAAAGTATCCCCATCAGCATCAATATTCCATCACAGCATCCACAGCTCCCCCAGTGCTGCCTGGAAGAACCAGGCACCTGAAAAATGTTTGGCCTAAGCTGCCTTTCCCATTTTTTATTTTTTTCCTTCCTCTCCCTGCACACCCAGCACCATTTCTCACATCCCCAGATGAGTGGAAGGGAAGAGGCAGCTCCTTGTCCATGGCTTTTCCCTGCACCAGCCCGTGCCAGCTCCCCACCTGCTCATGCCATGCAAGGAGGAAAATTCCCTTTAAATACACCAGGTCAGGAGCTTTCCCGCACGGACACTGCCCTTTTCTCCACAGCCACGACTGCTGCTCGGGGCAGCTGGTTCTAATTACAGCCGTGTAATTGCAGAGCTGCACTCGGCCATCCCAGCGAGGGACTGCTGCTGGCAGGGCCCTTCCTCGGAGAAATGCCAGCTCTGGGCTCCCAGCTCCACAGGGAATGCTTGGGAATATTTCCCTTTCCTCTCTCCCTGCCCCAGCATTCCCCAGGCTCCACAAATTCTAACTTTCACACAGCCGGGGAGGAACAGTCATTGTTATCTCAGGAGTGTGAGCCAAGGAGAGAAATAAGAGGACAAAAGAGCAGCTTTTGTTTTGTTGGGGTTTTTTGTTTCCCTTCCCCAGCTTCATCATTCTTACGTTCCTAACTCTGTCTGCAATTTCAGCCTGCTTCAGGATATCTCTTGCCAGCCATGGATGCCCTGTGGGATTACCCTTTCTTCTCCATTGTCTTCGCCTGCTTTCCTGCAGATCATAGGGAATGCAGCATCTTGGATCACAACTGTTCTTGGAAAAACACTGTGTGCAGTGGCTCTGCTGGGTGACAAGGGATGGGTGCTGGGATGGCACGAAGGAAATGTCTGGGGTGGAACTGGTGAATTGGTGCAAAAAACCCCTTGTCATTGCTATTGGGGTCCCACCGGTCCTGAGCATGTGGCTGCTCCTCAGAGAAACGTCACAGACACCCCAGCTGCAGAAATGAAGGGGGAATTTTCATTTTAAAGCAGGTGTAACTGGGCTACACCTGGGGTCTGAACCCCCCAGACTGGGGGAACGGGCTGCAGTGCTGTAAGGTTTCCTTTAGGATGGGCTGAGCTGTGCCTTTAGATAATTCAATTATATCGATTATAGATTATTGTATTCGATAATCATCAAAGTCCCTCCCAACCCAAATAGTTCTCTGATAATTTCTCCCGAGACACCCGATAAGTTTGGTTTGGGCTGCTTTCAGCCATGCCTTGCCCAGCTGTGCCACAACAGCCACTTCACCTGGCAGGAGGTGACACAGGGACCTGCCCACACTGCGTGGGTTCCCCCTGCACTGATCCCTGGGCAGCCTCTCTCCCCCCTCAGAGGATGCCAGGAACGGTACGTGGTGTGTGCCAGGGCTCTGTTTGCCTTCTTTCAGAATCGTAGATCCTAAAAACAGTCATTAGAAGTCATCAAAAGCAACAGATTCCTCATTAACAAAGGCTTTGTGCCCCCCCCTGGGGTTTTGGGTGCCGTTCCCAGGCATGGTTTGGCTACCAGCCTCTCCAGCAGAAATCCATCCCTGTGCCCTTCCCTGGCATTTGCCCCTTGCCCGTGGCTCCAAGGACTCACCTGTGGCACAGTGAGATCTTGGGGAAGTCTTTAATTTAGAAACAGTTCTCTTTAACTTTATACAGCTCTTTATTTCTCATCATTTATTTGTTTTCATTACAATGAAAATGCTCAGGAGGAGATCTGAGTTTTTCCCCCCAAAAATTTCATCTACATTTAGTGCCTCGGGTGGAGCTGGGCTCCTGCTTTGCCTCGTGGTTTCTGACAGAGGAAGGAAGACAGGGAAATATGAAGAGGTCACAGGAATCATTTGCTTAATAAGATGTGTCTTCCTACCTACAAGCAGTTAATGTTATGCTTGGTCCCTGAACCGTGAAAGGTTATAAATTACTTGTTTATCTACCTCATTTCTGGATGTTTCCATTCTCTGCGTGACATTCAGATCCCTTTTTCTGAATCCTTCTGCTTTTGGGCACTTCAAATCACACAGCAATGGTTCTAATGGATAATTTTGAAAGTAAATTCAGGGCTTATTTTTCAGTTACATTTCAGTGGCTTATTTTTCCCCCAGCAGTCTCAGTTTCTGAGGCTTATTTTCTTTATTTGGGATGGTGTATTGGCTAGCAAAATGCCAATAAGAACTTGGGGGGATATTTAGGGGGAAAGTCTCTTTCCAAGGTGCATCCCAGATGTGAGGGCTCAGGGGAAACCCAGGCTGGGTTATCCCCAGGTAAAATTCCTGCAGGATTTGGAGGAGCCTGTACATTCCCATGCCATTTTTTTTCTCAGCAAGGACTTTTTCACAGTGTCTAAGTACCCAAGTGGGGAAGGAGAGGGGAAAATGGAGGAGTTTGGAGGATTTTGTGAAATTCAGAGAAAGAAGAGCAGAGGAGGAGGAGGAACAAAGTGCCCCAAGGCAAGGGAAGAGGCTCCAGGCAGGGATATTTTATCACTTCTTTCCTCTTTAAATCTTATTTCTCAAAACCCACCTGACAAGTTCAGCAGTTTCACTTAAAAAAAATCCTAAATCTATGAGAGACAAATGGCAACATTGGCACTGGGAGTTGTGAGACTGTTGGTCAGGTCATGTCCTGGGAAATCAAGATTAGAAAAAAACATGGTTTTAAATGCTGCAAAATCATTCCAAAACTATTCTAAAATTTTAATAGATATACTCTAAATTTTTTAAGTTCACCTGAACATCCCTATGGATGTATAAACCATATGAACAGAGGGTGACAGGGGCAAAAACTGACAAAACGGGTGGTTTAATAAAATCAGGGAAATTTTTCAGTGTCTGGTTGTAACAATTGGGTCATGTAAAAGGAGTCCCTGAATTTCCTAACCCTAAAACTAATGTGAGACATACCAAAATAACCTGTTCATCAAACTGAAAACAGAAAATTTGGCAAAACTTCTAATAGAATATTCGATTTTCCTCTGGGTCAGGCTACATCACCACAATCAAACCACCTGGTTTTTTCAGAGGATCCATAAAATTTTGCTAAATACGTTTTATTGCCAAAACATCTCCAAGCAAAGTTTATTTGCTCACATTCTGTTGCTAATTCCTCTTGTAAATATTGTGTGAAGTGTTTGTTGTTCTTTTAAACTGTGAGCAGCTGTAGTGGTCTGGGAGACAGCACTAATGAACAGATGTGTATGGCAGAAAAAAAGCTATTATCTTGCTTTTGTTCACCAAAACTTGTTAATTTGGGACTATTTGCATTTCAAGCTGCAATTTTGTTACACACCAAAGGTGTAATAGTGGTCTTTAGAAGCTGAGGTAGTTTATCTGCCTTTAATTTTTCTTTTCCCTTATTTACCTATCTGTAAAATGAAAATCCCTGAATTACCTACTCCAACCCAGCTTCCTACTGGTTCCTTATGGTCTGCAGGAAGCTCATATAAAAATAGAGTGGGGAAAAGTTGGCTGTAATCAGTGGAAAATGAGAGTTCCCAAAGCCCTGAACAGTTCACATGAGCATCACTTACATAAGGAAACATAATAAGGAAAGAGTTTGGCATCCCTGAACTTCTCTTTTCACACCTTTAACTGACTGTGGTCTAATTGTGGCCTTAACAAATTAAGAGAAACTTTTCTAGTTTTTCAGCAGGGGCAAACTTAGATATTATTTGGATGCTTGTGGTGGTTGCTGTTCTCCATGAGATGTTTGGAGGCTCAGGGAGTGCACAGGAGAGCCCTGCAACAGGCAGAATGAAAAGGTTTTGGTCAGGCTGGCATTGCTGGGGTGATTTATCTCTTTAAACCACCATCAAAAGCTGGAAATCTGCTAAAAAGCCATGTACAAGTGGTGTTGGTCATCTTAGGCCTTCAGCGAATTGGTGCTGGGAAACTGAGTGGGAAACTGAGTTTTTGAGATGTTAAAGTCATTGGGTGGAGATCAGGGGGCTCAGTCTGGGAATTGCCTGTTGATGGATTCATAAAAAGAGATTGTGGAAAAGAAAATCAAATAATCTCCTTGATAATCCAGAAAAATCTCCTGCAGATCCCTTTGTCCTGCCCCTGTGTGGAAGTGTGCAAATCCAGCTGAGCACCACGGATCTGGAGAAGTCCAAACCAGGGGATTTTCACTCCTTTCCTTAGATTCTTCTTGAAGATAAAATATACATAAACTTACAACCATATATATGTGTGTGTGTATGTGTACATATATATATTTATATAAATGTAAAAAATAAACATATGTGTGACTTTGGGGTGTATTTTCCCAGCCTGAATCTCACCTAATTTCATCCCTTTTATTTTTGGCTCTGTCCTTCTTCAAACTATTAATTTCCTGCCTTCCTTTGGCAGTGACACGTTGTCACCAGGTTCAGCCTTGTGTGTCACCCCCCTGCACCCCAGTACCAGGGATCCCTTTTAACCTCTGCTGTAATTGAGGGTTCCATTTACAGGTCACTGGGGTGACTCTGCTCCATCACCACGTGAAGGGGAGAGGATTTTAGGGTCACCCAAAACCAGGTGATGTCCCTCCCTCATTTGCAATGGGAACCTGTTATTATAGCTTGAAAACCTACAGACAGTTCATGCACCTCCCTCATGCTGCCAGCTCGTATCTTATTTATTGTCCACCATTTCAATTAAGTCACATTTACTGTGGCTCCAAGGCATCTTTTCCCCCTTGAATCTCTGTTTCCAATTATATTCCCCCAGATGTCATTAGCTGGTGTTTGCCAGGTTGCATCTCATTTTGTTTTCTGTCTTTTTGCTTAACAACAAAAAAACATGAGGGGTCACTTTGAGGCGGTGGAACTAATGGGCAATCATGGATATTACAGAAGCCTGAAAAATTATTAAGGTGATGAAATCTTTCTAGTGCTACATGCTAATGAAAACCCAGCATGGGGCTGTTTCTGAGATAATCCTATTTCTAGACTGATTGAAATATCATTGTGAGTGCTTTCTTCTAAATACATATATTCTGAGGATCCATACGTTTGGCTTTCCGTGAAATTGGAGTTATTTTGCTTTTCATGAACTGGCGTATGAAATAGATTAGATGGATGCTTGTAAAATCTTATTAAGCTGCTGTTGCTTGACATTTCATGGATGTGCTGGAGGGACAGTCTGGAGTGGGCAGTGGAGCAGGGGCTCTTTGAGCTGCTCCTCCTGCCCACAGCCACCCAGTGCCCCCCTGGCAGGGCTGTGCCCACAACACCAGGTGGGCACTCAGGTCTGCAAGGAGCTGAGTACAAAGGATTTTTAAACAAATCTTGCAAAATGGCCACATTGATGGCCCTGTCAGGGTATTTCCTCTTGCCAGGGCACCGTGGCAATGCGGGCACAGTGTCAATGTGGTGTCTTGGGGTGACTTTGTGATGTGTATCCCCTATCACCACTCCATGCCCAGAAGATGAATTCTGTGTCTTTTAGACTGGGTGTGAGAGAAAAAACTGAGCGAACTTTTCAAAACAATTGCCCAAGGACACACACAGACCTCTCTGGGCTCTGGGCCGCCGGGAGTGTGGAGGAACCCACCTTGCTTTCCAGCCAGCTCTCAGCTCCTTTTCTCTGGAGAGAGTTTTCCTGGGACTTTAGGGTTTTTTTGTCTTTCTTCTTCTCTTCGGGACTGTTTTACAACATCAGACCACACCGGGGGAGAACTTCTTTTCTGAGGCCTCCTGGAAGGGGCCCACAGGCCCAGCTCTGAGGGGGAGAGAGGCCTCACCCAGAGAAGGACTCTGAAATTTTTCCAGGTTTCTCTCCACAGCGAGAGATCTTTGTTATTTAGCCTTGTTATCCTTTTCTGTGTGTTTGTTGAATAAATAGTGTTTATCTCTTTCACTTTCCTTCGAGGAAATTCTTTTTTTCTTTCCCGAAACTGGTTTTGGGGTAGGGGTAGCAGTAACCTGCCTTCCCTCAGAGGATTTTCTCCTCCAATTTGGCCAAACCAGCACATGTGGGGAGGGAATATTTGCTGCATGAGCCCCAGCTGCCACTCAGTGCAGTTCCCAGCAATCCCTGAGCGATTGCTAAATACAGTTGTGGTGGTTTTGTGGCACTTTGGTGGTTAACAGGTTGTCCCTGCCATGGGGCTCACCGAGCTGTCACGAGGTGCCAGGCACTCAGGCTCCTCAGACCTTGGCTCACGGGATCACCACGGGCTCCTCGTGGGCAGGGGAGTATGAAATGAAACACAAGGGAAGAGCTTTTCTCTGCACGACCCCGTCTCTGTGCTTTGGGTGACTTTTATTCACTGCACGGGCTGAGTAAAATCCCAGTCTGGGCTCGGCTGGAATAAACATCTGTGGCTGAATAACTGCACTAATGCAGGGAACACATGATGAAAAGTGAGGGTTGTGAGCAGGGATTTTTTATTCAGTACAAGGCAAATTCTCTCCCCGGAATGAATGGCAGCTATTCATGTCGATGAGAGGAGAGATAAGGAGTCAGGACAATTTTACTAACCCTTAATAAGGCTCCCAATCTATTTATACATCTCCATCGATGTGTGGCTCCGCTTTCAGCTGAAGACAGATGGCAATAGTTTAGTTCAACCACTTTTTTTCCTTAGTGCTCTAAAGTAAAGCCATTCTGGACTTCCTTGCTGGTTTTACTTCGCTCAGATGCTGATGTTGCTGCAGCTTGGTCCCTCCTCACCCCAGGGATGGCTGCAGGGCTCTTCCTTGGGAATGCCTTCCCCACGAGGCCAAGTCCTCTCCTCCCCCTCATCCTCCTCCTCCTCCCGAGGAGCCTTTGTTGTCACACCTGATCAGAGATCCCCCTTCGATCCTCACCAACCCTTTCACCTGCATCGTGTTCCTTCAGCTTCACCTTTCCAGATACAGATCACCCTCCCTCATCTACTGAGTTTAAGTTGCATTTGAGGGACATCAGCACCTGGAAGGATGAATCCTGTGGGATTAACACCTCCAAGAGCTGCACCAACACAGGAGGAGATGGGTTCTTTCCAGCTTCAAGGAATTGTGAGCTCAAAACAGTCTCTGATAGTCCAAGCAGATAATTCCTGTTTATTCCCCAGGATCAGGTCCCTTGATATTAGTCTGACTCCCTTTAACAGCAGCTTTAACTTTCAAAGTAATCTATAAAATAATAAAAATATTAATGGTATGTCAAAATGTGTCTGTTCAAAACATCCCAATAATATCCCTGTTTTGTCCAGGTGGAGCTGGTGGGTGGAGGTGGTGTGGCAGTGCAGGAGCAGCATGGCTGGGGTGGGAATCGATGCCATTAGTGTGGTTTATTGACATGGAGAAAAATCCTTAATTCTAGACGTTACATGAATTCTTGCTGGTTTGTTGGTTTGTTGGTTTTTTCTTTTTAATATACAGAGCTTCATCCTCAGAAATCACCAGATGAAATCTCTGGCCTGTTCTCTGTCTCAGGCACCCAGAATGATAAATTTGGGCTCTAAAACTGCAATGCTGTTATCATGTGCATTCCTGCAGTGCAGTTTATTGGCTTCAAAGGGCCCAATTGTATATTTATTTTATTTTTTCTCTTTTTTCCCCATGTCTATTCACATTCTATATAGTGTAGAAAATGAGATTTGTACACCTACTGAACCAAACCCCAGGAGGTAATCCTGTACCTTCTGTAGACCCTTCTTGGGTGTTTTTTTGGGTGCAGTTTGAAATATTATGGGGAAGTTTAAGAAGAAAAAAGGTTTCTGCTTGGCTGCTGAGACAATTTTCTCTGGAATCATATTCCAGGAGGCTTCCCTTGATATTTTACATCACATGAAGCTGTGACCCCTTTGGCTTCATGGCATATGTGTCTTAAAAACACGCTCTGCATAAAAGCCTTGGAAATGCTCTGAAGCCTGAGACTGCAGCAAGGACCAAATCCATGTGATGTTGTCATAACAACAAACAATAATTTGAAATGCAGATTTTTCATCTTTACTCTTCGGTTGTGATTGAAAGCTGTGGAAAATGGGGGATTTGCTGCAGTGAGATTGTTCCTATTAGAATAAGAAGGTGATAATGGGAGTTGGTAGGATGCCCGAGGGATCAGGAGGATGATTTATGAATACTCCTAAACCATAACACAGCTAAACCAAGAATTAGTTGTTTTTCTGTGGTGGCCTATGCAGCTCTTTCTGTTGAGCCTGTAAGACTGGTGTGAGCACCAGGGAATCTCTGGCATCTCTGGAACAAACAGCTTTCTTGCAGGTAAAGCCTGAATGTGTGACCCTCTGATAAACCCGTGGAAATTGCAGTGTCTTTGGTGTGTGTTTCCAAACAGGTGTTACATCCCTCGGAGCAGATGAAGGCAGTTTGCTGGGTTCTTTACAAATAGCTTTTGCTGCTAAAATATTGTGTTTTCTTTTTGTGAGGAAGGGGTTGTGTGATTCCTCCACGTCTGTCGCTTCCTCAGCCACCGCTGCTTTCGTGCTGGTGCTGGAGGTCAGGCTCAGCTCCCAGCCCAACCCACACCCCCTCAGTAAATCCACAGAAATCCATTCCCTGGGCTGCCACTCTGAATCCGTGGGGTGCAGCCCTTCTTCCAGATGTGCAGGAAGCACTTTTACCTGAATTATCCCAGTTTTGGTGTGTTCCTGCAGGATGCAGGAAGCAGCCATGGCAGTGCCTGGGGAGGGAGGGGTGAAAGTACAGCCCAGGGCTGGCCACTGCCTCATTTTGATATTTTCTATCCAGATAAGAGAAAATCACACTCTGCACGTGAACTTTGTCCTGTTTCCTCTGCCCTTTCTGGCTTCATTCACACTCCCTTTGTTACTTTTCGTGTTTCATGATGCCTCAAATGTCAGAAACCTTCTTATTTTCCTTGATAGGTTTTGTGATTTCCTTAGTCATCCATATCTGTCCTCGCTCTTTTCTTGTACTAATATCTCTGAGAAGCCAACTCATTTCCTGAGCTTTACACAAGGGCTTTTTCTTTTCCTTTTTTATTTCTAATCTTCATTTCCTTTCTCTGTCCCTGTCCATCCTCTTTCCACTCCCTCATTTCTGCTTTTCCTGTTACACCAGCACTTTCCTCAGTCTGCCTGGGTAAAATCTAGCCAGTTTGATCTTTATAAAAGAATAATCATAAAGTGAATATGCTTGGTATGTCAACAGAGGCGAGATTTGTTCTGAGCAGTGTAAATATTCTTGAGATCTCAGAGCCCTTGAAATGAATCTTCCACCCTTTGGAAAAGAGGTGCTGATGGCATTTGTTGGTGCTCTGGAGATGCTGGGCCAAGCAGGAGGAGCACATCAGTAGCCTGCAGCTATGTCAGACTTCTATTACCACATCATCTATAGAAACAGCTGTAAGACAGAAAAAAGATGGGGAAAAACCAGACACAAGCCTTAGCTGCAATTATTTCTAGTGGCAGGTGCAATCTCCAAAGCTGCAGAGATTTCTGCTTGCTTCTGATAAGTCTCTCAGCTTTGGATGTCTTTTTTGGAGCCTCTTTCAGCGTTGCTCTGCTGCAGAGTGGTGGGACAGGCTGGTGGCCCTGGCCAGCTGGTCCAGGGTCCTGCCAGCACCCCTCTGCTTCCCCTGCAACACCCCACACTTTATTTGCACCCCACAAATCCGACTGCTCAGCTGCCTTTTCTTACTTCATAATAATTCTGGAATAAACAACTCTTATTCAGTAATAATTTGATGTTGAGGGCAAATCACTGTTATGGCTGCTGCAGCAAGGGCAGTGGTTTCACAAAGAGATTCCTATATGCAAAATTATACTCTGTGTTTTATTCCTCGTGGTGGAATTTATTCCTTCCTCCCTCCCTTGCCTGCAGGGTCACAGTTGCAGCCTTTCTCCCTCCCATCTTTCTTAGCAAATACCAAAGCAACACATTCTTAATATTTCAGCAACATCTATTTCCTCTGTCAGCAATCCGATCCCACCGTGTCTCCAGAGGCTACTTGAGTCTCTTTCAATGATCCTTTTTTTATTCCACACTTGGAAAAAAAAAAAAAAGGGGAAAAAACAGTATTTGTATTTGTCTTCAGCCTCAGTGCAATTCCCATTTTCTGTCTGATGCTGCTGCTCTAAACCCCCTGCACAGGCTCTCCCTTCACCCTGTGCCCCATTTATTTATTCCTATTAACTCCAGGGCTTAACTACTTTTTTTTTTTTTGCACTATTTTCACCCCTTCTATGGCCTCAGTTGTTTACCCCAGTAATTTCATCTTAAGGCTTTTATTTTGTTGTTGTATTTTGTTGTTGTATTTTGCTCATCAGGAACAAACCAGAGACCTTGGCTAATGAGAAGTGCTGGGTTTGTGTTACAGGAGGTGATGATTGGGCCAGGGGTCCATGAGCACAGGCCACTGTGTGTTAACCAGAATAACTCTGTGACACTGGGATTTCATCTGAGAGATGGACATGGATGGATAAAATCAGCCACAGAGACAGAAAAACCTGGCAGGTTTCAGGTTATGAAATACCTGAAATGCACTTATTCATAGGCTGCATTCACAGGCAGATCCCATCCAGCCACGAATTTGGACTCATAAAGCAAAACATCTCCTCCTCCCAGTGAATAAGGATGTGAACTTCTGCAGTCCTTCTCCCGAGGCTTGAACACGTGTGGCAGAGTTGGTGCCCTCTGCAATTTTACTCCATCTGTGCTGGGAAAATGGGTGTATTTTTCAATGGAAAAAATATCAACGTAAAATCCCAACACAGACAACACAAGTCAAGATGTATATATTCCTGTTAGTGGATCAAAGTAAGTACTAGACTCCCCATTAAGGCTTGTTTTAAACTAAAAGTGTGGTTAAAAGCCCTAACAGGTTTATTTACACAGTAGTTTGATAACACATCTTAAACCACATTCCTCTTATTCCAGATAGGATCAGAGAGACAGGGTTTTACAACTGGCCCTGTGCTCCTCTAGCATTTCACCTACCAGGATCAGATCAGCCAGCCACCAGTAATTCCCTTACTGTTAATTCTGGGCTAGGGGGCTGCTGTCTGGGAACTGCACATTCCGAGTGGGACACCCTGGAGGGGCTCACACCTCATCTGAACGAGCTGCACGGGCACCAGGAATGAGAAACAGTGCTTGGAAAAACAGTGTTTTCTGATATGTTCCAGGAATGCATCTGAATTTTGGTGCTTTGTCCTCAACCCAGAATTTGCAGTTGATGTGGTGCCGGGATGTGTTTGATCCCAGCAGGAAGCAGGACACGGTGTGAGGCAGCAGCTCCCAGCAGCCAAGGAGCCCGGGGCTGGTTTTCTTTATCCAGATCTCTGTTAATAGTCTCTCTTTCAGCATTTTGCCCTTTCCCGTGTAATCAAGCAACCTCTCTGGAGCTTCCTTCGAGTTTGTGGAGGAGTCCAGGTTAAAGCTATTAAAACTGGTGGGTTTTTTAATCTGAAGCAGCAGAATTCTCTGCTTCCTTGTGCCAACAGAGCGAGGCATTTGGAGAGGCAACGCTCCACAGAGAGAGGCAGCAGCTGGTCCAGGCCCTGCCGAGTCCTTCTGATTTTCCCTTGAAGTGGAGGGATGTGGAGAGCCATCCACTGGGATCACAGGCTGGCTTTCCACATCTGAAGCAGCCATGGATAATCCTGGCTGGATCAAAAGCCACGGCCAGGGGCTCAGTCCTTCCAGATGCTGGATGCTGCCATGGCTAATCTGCTTCTGGGCAGCACCTGCCCTTTGAACTCCTTGCTGTGTGCTGTGGGCTGCACGTGTGGTGTGGTGTTGGCCAAAGAGGACACACAGCATTCCCTAATCCGTTTGGAGCAGCATCAGGAGTCACTGAGAGCCACTTCACTGGGAGCCGTGACGAGAATTTTTAATTCCCCTCTTTGCAGCGTGAGATATTTTCAGCCTGGATGGCTCTATTATGATGCTAAGGAGTCTAAAATAGCACTTTTTTTCTGCTGATGTCATTTTGCATCAAATACAGGGCGTAATCGCTTTGGTGAAGAGCAGAAGGGGGACGGGGTGTGAAAGTCCTGATGCCCCCTGCAGCCTCAGAGTGCTCTGCAGCTACTGGGGCTCTGTGGAATATTTCTGGCACTGCCAGCAGGCCTTGAGCTTCTGCAGTTCAAAGAATTTGTTCATCACTTGAAAAGAGTGTAAAGTTAGGTGAGATTTAAGGAAGAAAGTCCTCCCTGTGAGGGTGGTGGGGCTCTGGCATAGATTGTCCAGAGAATCTGTGACTGCCCCATCCCTGGAAGTGTCCAAGGCCAGGTTGGACAGGGCTTGGAGCACCCTGGGACAGTGGAAGGTGTCCCAGCCATGGCAGAGTGGAATGGGACGAGCTTTAATGTCCCTTCCAACCCAAACCATTCTACGATCCAATGATATTTCCATCCAACCCGAGAGAAAAACTATTTTTAGGCTCTTTTGTTCTCACAGGTGTAGCTGAGCTGCAAATAGAAAATTCTTGGTGAGCCTGAGGCTGGCAGAGCTGCAGGCAGGAGGCTCAGGGCACTCTCACACGTTTCCCTCAGGCAGCCCCTGACACCACGGCTGAGACAAGCGTCGATTTGTCTGTCAGTAATTTTGGCAGCATCACAGCTCCTTTTAATCAGCTCTTTAAAGACTTCACGGCTGGTGGCCAAACTCCTGCTGCAGATTCAATGGAGCAATTTACTCTTCAGCTTCTCATGGTGCCTGGATCCACTGCACGATGGCACGGTGGGCTCCGAGGGGTGGGACAGAGCTGTGCTGTCCCTGCATCTCTGTCCCTGCACCTCTGACACCCCTGCACTGGCACGGGGGAAGCAAAGCTTTGGGGAACATCAGCTTTCTGCAGGAGATGAAGCCAAAGGAAGGGAGACAGCAAAGCACAGGGTGCATCCTCTTTGGTTTTTGGTGGAAATGGTCAGCCCAGCACAAAGAAAAAGGCCTGGAATAAGATAATCCTATCCATCCCTATCCCATGCACCAGGGCACACATTTTGGTGTAACTTGTCATTGTCATCAGCAGCACTGCTCTCTACAAGCACCTGGAAGGAGGCTGGGGTGAGGTGGGGCTCAGCCTCTTCTGCCAAGTCTCAAGTGAAAGGCCGAGAGGAAATGGCCTTAAGTTGTACCAAGGGAGGTTCAGATTATACAGCAGAATTTTGTTTTCCCCCTAAAAGAGTGGTCAGGCATTGGAATAAGTTGCCCAGGGAGGTGGTGGGGTTGCCATCTCTGGAAGTATTCAAGAGGCTCCTGGACATGGCACCTGGGGATGTGGGACTATGCTGTAATCCAGGCAACACCTAATCAAGGTCCAGACCCAACTCTGGCATTTAAATAGCTCTTACTCCATCTGAAAGGTATGCTGGAATTATCTTTACGTTTTTGAGGACCAGCCCTAATTTTTCATTTTGGATTTGCTAGGTTAAGCAGAACAACTGCAGTTTTCCTGCAGCTGAAAAGCTTAATTTCTCTGACTAAAACAAACCCCCAAGTGCTGTTTCTCTGATCCTGGGCTATTTGGCAGCGTGCTGGATATCACTCTATTCACAGGAGACATTATTACCAGGAATACAAGCAGGTTATTATTACTCATGCTCAGCCTGGGTTTTGATGGGCCTCTCCAGGATCTGTTTCTATTCACTGTTTATTTTCATTAGTGGTTTGAATGATATAAGAGATGATAGAGTTACAGAACCTGCAGCTGATAGGGGTGGGAGCTCTTTCAAGCCCTCTGGAGCACAGGATGGTGACTCAGGTTGACCTTGGCTCGTGGTATTTCTTCTCTGAACAAGATGAAATTCAGTATCAGGAGTAGCAAAGTCTTTCCTTTACTAGGGCAAAATCAGCTCTGCAAAGTGGGGAAAAGTGACCTTGGCAGAAATGTGTGCTAAAAGGATCTGGGGTTTACTGTGGATCACAGTAAATACATCTAAGGTTTGGCAACCCTCACCAGGTGGGTTCAGGTTGTGGTTGGAGTCTCCTGGGAGCCTTGGAGCTCCTTTGCAGGGTCTTTAGGACTTGAATAAGAAAAATTCAATGGAAACTGTGAAGGTCCACACACTGAAAAATGACTGCAAGGTTTTGGGTTGGGCTCTGAAGGTGTATTTAGGGTTTTATTTATTATTTAACTGCACTGTTGGTGTATGAAGGCAATTTTCACGAGGTGCACTGTGGGCCAGTGCTTCTCTCAGAATCAGACAGGTTTTTACTGCATTTCTTAGCTTCAGCCTGTTAGAGAAGGTCTCATTTAATCATGGCAGGACTGACCCTATTATTAGGCAAGTCCATCTTTGTTAGGTTTTCACTGGAATAAAATAGTATCTGACCCCATAACAGATTCCCTTTCAATGAACTACTGGCAAAGCTCCTTGTGAAGGCTCTTGTTCGAATAAATTCTTGGCAGAGCTCTGGATAATGAGATTTCCATTGAATAAACTGTTAGCAGAGCACCTTTTAACTCAATTCCGAGGGTTAGAGAGGAGCCCTGGGAGCCAGGACTGTCCAGTTTGGTCTCTGGCAGAGTCACTGGACGAGCAGCCTGTCCCTGTCCCTGGGAACAGGACACTGTCACCTCCGTGCTCAGGCCCATGTGGGGCTTGGAAATTCCTCAAAAATCATCAAAATATTTTATTGAGTGCAATGACATGACTGTTGAGGACAAACATTCCTGTCCCCAGGAGCTGAAGATGGTTCCAGGTTTGCTGTCTGAGATGTGAAGTGGGGTGACCTTGAGCATAAATTTTTGGGTAGCATCTCTCTATATAACTTCTTCAAAACCCTTCTTTCCTGTATTTCTGGACATTTCAGGATTATTCCCTCATTTGTGTCACACCTGCAAAGGTGGTAGCAGGTGTCCAGGCCCTGTGAGCAGAACATGCCTCTTTCTCTTCCCAAACACCATTTGTTATTCCAGCTCTCCATCTGAGTTTGGGATTATGAGTGGTCGGCTTTCATGCTACAAATCTTTGTAATGGGATTAAGGGGATAAGGACATGTAGAAAATGATTAGTGCTCTCCTGGGAGCCATTAATGGTTTGTAAAGTTCCTCACAGCAGTAACACCTACCGAGTTGGGTTGTGCAGGAAGAAACTTGCACTTCCTTTAATACTAATTTTAGAGAGGCTGCGGCTCTCTGGGTAATGACTATTGATTCCTTGGAGATCTGCTGAGAATTGTCAAGCAGATAGATTTAATCAGAAGTGGGATTCTGGTTGTAGTGCAGATAATACAAAGAAAATCACACATTTCATTAAGTTTTTTGGGGGATGAAGATAGGCAGGGAAGATGAAAAGCCTCAATTCCCTTCCTTTGGATCCTGCGCTCTCTGCTGCTCTGCAGGCCCAAAAGCTGCATCTTCCAGACAGCAGATTTTTGGGATAAAATGGCCTCAAATTCCCTTCTTTGAGGTCCCAAGCCCCTCTCCAGCCACACTGAGACCACCTGTGGGGGCTGCATGGGGCACCTGCACTGCAGAGCATCCTCTGATGTGGGTCCACGGCTCCCAGAGCAAACCAGCACAGGCAGGAGTGCAATGGGGACAAGGAGCTCCTCCAGAAAGACCTCATTTAACATCCCAAACTCTGCAGCAAGAGCCCTTGCTCTGAAGGCCCCAGCCATCCTGCTCTGCTGCAGATAAGAGCTGCAGGATTAGCCCCCCCAAAGGGAAACCCCCTCTTGCTCTGAGGTTTTGGTGTTTGGCACCAGCTGCTCTGCGAGGGGCGAGATCCGAGCTCAATCCCGTTTGTGTTGCAGCCAGCTCGGATTTGGGATATTCCTGGAGCGTGTCAGAAATCTGTGTTTGGTTGAGTTGTTGCTGTGCTGGCTGGGAATTACAGCTGAGCTCAGGCAGAGGGACAGGGACCCCTCTCACTGCCCGTCCTGACAACTTCCTCAGGCTCAGCGTTGTGTGAGCTTTGAACAGAGATACCACGTGGAGCTCTGTCATCTTCTGCAGGGGAGTCTGATTATCCCAATTGAATCTGGGTATCTCACTGATAAAACTGAATTTGGTTATCTCAAACTCTACACTTTTTATACTCCCTACTTTGTGGTGAAGGATGGACACACAGTAAATCACAGAACATCCTGAGTTGGAAGGGACCCAATAAGGACCATCTAGTCCATGTAACTTGGTGAAGAAGGAAAAGCTTTAAAATTCTGAAAAGTTCCCTGATTGGAATCACTGAACTCAAGTGCAAGGCATGAGGGGAGCAACAATGGTGAATGGTGAACAGAAAAAAATAAACATCAGGCCTCCAGGTTGGGTCCTTGATGCTGAAAGAGGAGGCTCCTTGAGGAAATTACATGGCTGGCAGCCAAAGGAGCTCTTGCTTCTTCAAATGCTTCCTAATTAAGTTCTGGCTATTAATCTGTATTCCTGGGTCAAAGTTCTTCTGTGAAATAACAAATGAATATGAATCATCTGAGGAAGAGGCAGGAGGTTGGTTTGATTTGAAATCAGGTGTCATCAGCCCATGTGAAGTGGAAACCAGCTTTGTTTGTGGTTGAGGCAGAGCGAAGGCTTTGGATCTTTTTTTAATTGATCCTAAAGCTGTACTGGCTGCCCTGTTCTCCAGTGCACTGATTAAGGGTGATTATAGAATTAGCTGGAAAAAAAAAATACAGCTGGATGTCATTGCCATGCAGAGATATTCCTGTGTTCCTCAGTGCCAGGCTCCAATCCTCACAGTGACTCATCCCCTCTAATATTTTTCATAAAGCCCCTGCCATGGCATTGTTATTTACCCAGATAACTCTGCTCACGGCATAGGAGGACATCTTCTCCACCACCAGCTGTGCCCAGGCAGGAGAAAGTCTGCTTTGGTGAACTTTGGGCTCAGCCTTTTGGGAATCTTCATGGCAAAGCCGATGGATGAAACTCATGCTTGAAATTAGAGACTTGCTGGAGCTGAGGGGTGTTTGGGACCAGGTCTTTCATCTCCTTTGGTACAGAGTGGAGCAGGAGCTGGATCTTGGAGGTGCCTCCTAGGCACAACCATAATTTGTGAGGGTGTAATGCGACTCCTACATAATTTGGAGTGAGTGAGGTGGTCAGGAGGGAGTGATTCAAATATCCCATCCTTTCATGACCAGTCTGACACTCTGTGCTCTGCTCCAGCACAGCAGCCACAGCTCTTGTCAGTGTGCCCATCCTTACTTCCCCTGTATCCTACTGCATGAAAAAAACACCTCACCACACTTAAGGAGGACCTGTGTGAGGGCAATTTTCTCTAAACACCTAATTTCTGAGCAGGCCAATTGCACCTCTCCTCTAATATGCTGCTGTGACACCCTAATGACTCGTGAAGAACCATTCTGGGTGCCCTCCTGTCTCCATGGGAGCAGCCACAGCATCTCACCACTCTGCTCTGCCTCACCTTCCCTGACACAAACCACTCACAAACTCCTCCTTTATTAGGCAAGAGAACCTGGCAGCAATATGGTTTTTAGCTCAGATGCTCGTTGTCCATTATCAACTGCCCCAAAGCTGAGCTCTGCCTTCCAGAGTAGCTGATCCTTCTGAACAGGCACTTTTATTAGTCTGAGATTTGACTTGGGAGACTCAGGAGAGCAAAGATGGACTTTTCCATAGGGTTGAAAGTATGGATGGAATTTAAAGCAAGTGAGGAAAGAGGCTGTGAAAGACCTCGGTGTTATTCCCCTCTATGGGGCAACACACGTGATGAAAAGCAGGGAGGAGGAAAATATATCACTGGTAATTGAGACAAGCTGCATGAAGAGAGGAACAGACAGAGGCCAAGAGAGATTCTCATGCTGGATTCAAAAAGCAGATAAAAAACACCAGCAGAGAAATGAAATTAAAAGTAGAAGAATTGAGGGGAGAGATTTATACACTTCTCGCTAGAAAATGAGCATTAAAATAAGATATTCTGGGCAAGTAAGCATGGGTACATTTAAGAGCAGCTTCATGGAGTGGTTCATGGAACTCATGGATCCCAGTGACAGTCCAGACTGTGGGACAGAGGGGTGGCCTTGTGGGTCACCACGTGGAGCTACCAAGGAAATCACAGTTAATAACTGAAGAGCTGGCTCTGAAAATCCTGCTTTTGTTTCCTCACCCCTCCTAGCCCAGCCCCAAGAAGAGAGGGCACCAGTCCCCTTCTCCTCAGCCCTGGAAGTCAGCTCACACCAGGGTAATCTCATCTTTCTGGACTTGGGTGCCCACTGTCAGAGCTCCCCATTTCTCCTCATTTTTCATGGGTAGGAGGGAGGACATGAATCTCCAGGCCAACCAAAGTCCTTTTGTGCCAAGCCCTTCTGCACATGCCCGTGTGCAGCCCAGGAGGGAGTGGGAAAGCAAACCGGTTTTCCCTTTTTCTCCATCTCCTGCTGCTCTCCCCATCCCTGACTGAGATCTGCTGAAGGAGATGCGGAGGCAGTTTGGGGGAGGCGGGTAGAGAGGATGGTTTTCATTAATACGACTGCTGAAGCTTCCTTGTGTTCTGCCTAATCCTTTGTTTGCCCTCGTTCTGTATCAACTGTGAACACAAGCCATCAGTTTAATTAGCAGGAAATAGGCAGGAGCAGCAGCACAGAGCATGGTGGAGCTTCCCCTCCTTGCTCTGATCGGATCACTCCCGTCTGGAGCTGTGTTTTGAACTCTGGAGGAGGTGATGGGAGATGAGATAAAATGCAGTTCTGCTATTTGATGCCACTTTCAGTTTCCACTGCAAAGCTGCAGCACTGGAACGCTTTGAGTTGGGCACAGCTGGGGACATGTGGATGTTCATGATCATTCCCTTCTGCTGGAATTTTATTTTGCAGGATATACCCCAGGAATATATTGCTGCAGTAAAGGAAGAAGGCTTTGGAGCCAAGAAAGGGATGGGAGCAGTTCAGAATTTCCCTTTATGGCCCCCTGGCTTTGGAGTGGAAGGAAAAAGCAGGGAAAGGGGGTGGTGAATCCATGCCCAGTGCACTGCTCCTTCTGCTGCCTTGATGTGTAAATAACAGATAAAGGTACTGGACAGAGTTTTCCTGAGAAAAAGGAACTTTCAAAGTCTGTGGTGTTTGGCTTTGATAACCATTCTTTAGCCTATGCCCAGTGTCCAGCACCACGGTGCCTCTCCAGCTTTAGCCCAAGGTGTGATTGTGTGATCAAAGCACAGCCTTTAACCAGCCTGTAGCAGAGAGTTGTTTCTCAGCACCTCTGTTCTCTCTTAGGCTGGGTTTGTGATTCCATCCATCCTTGCAGCAGGAAACAACCCAGGCCAAATCAAGTCATGGCTTTGCCCCCTGCATCCTCACCAGCAAATGACCTGTAAATCTCTTTCTTCTAAGTCAAGTTTTCTCCTTTTCGTTAATCCTATAGTTTAAAATAATTTTCTAATGGAACTTTTTAGGACTTCAGTTCATCATGATCTTTTGTTAAAGAACCTTAACAAACCCCCTCCTGATTGCCTCAGCACCTCCTGACTCTGAACCACGGGAGATTCAATCCAATGGGGAAAAACAAAGATGAAAAAATATCCCCAAAGGTGTCTGTGTTAGAGCTCACTTTTGGTCCCATCCAACTCAGAATATTCTGTGATCTGGAAATAAAGATTAAATATTTCAACCTCTGCAGCTGTAATGTTTTTTCCCAAGTAAATCTTTTGGCCAAGCACATGTTTCTGGATCTGCTCTGGCACAGAAAGCACGTGGGAAGATGCTGCTTCCAGGAGGCTCACGTGGATGGAGAAGGGTTTGTGTCATGAAATCCCACTCTCTTTCAGAAACTGCTCAAATGCCATTACAGACAGCACACAATTAGTGCTCTGACTCTGAGCTGTTTGGGTGTAGCAGGATAATTCCCAGTTGCCAACTTTCTTCTCCATTTCAAGGCTGACTTTCAGCATCTCTTTGTCTCGTGCAGCACGACTTTCTGAGTAATGGGAGATGATTTCCTGGATGTCACATCTAAGCTTTGATGAGCTCTAAGGTGAATCTTCAATAAATTAAATGTTTTGCAAGAGCACAAAGCTACATGCAAAACTAAACAACCAAAACCACCCTGGGTTTGCTGCCTGCCAAGCTCTTGACTTCCAGAATGTCAGTCCCTCAGCAAAATGATTTGCACTCCACAGTAATGAGCTTAGATATCCAGAAATGTTTATTATAGTTAATACGTTTGTTTTTAATATTTATACTTATAAATATGCACTATTTATTATACATTGTTCTATACAGAATTTATCACGGTTGTTTAATATAATAAACAATATTAAATATTATTTGCCCAGGGTTGCCTGTCCCTCTTGGAGACACCCAGGAGTGACATTTTGCTCCTTACAGCCTTGTGTGGCTTCAGCATCTGCCCACTGGTTTTTGGCATCTCCCTCTTCCTGTGAAAGTCCCTGTATTCCAGTCACTTCTTGCTCTTCCTGGCATAAACTGAACAGATTAAATAGTTTAAAGTCTGGATGACTCTTGAGTAAGACTTGCAGGATCAGGCCTCAAATACCCTCTCTCTTCCTTCCCAACATCTCCGTGCTGGGCACTGTGTGTGGGATATTCGTGGGATCACTGAACAGTTTGGGTTGAAAGGGACTTTCAGGATCCTGTAATTCCAATCCCCAGTTCTGGGTGGGTTAACAGGGTGGCAAATTCAAATAAAGGAATCGATGTGCATGTGGAAGGATCAGCCTCCTCCTCTCTGTGCTTGCACATACAGATTAGGTGTGTTACAATAAATCAATGGCCTCGATTCCTGCAGAGGCACTGGAGGAATGGCAGGGCTGCAGGGATGGATAAAGATGAGGTTTTATCGCTCTTTTATCAGTAAACATTGCCAATGATCGATTAGACAGGGAAATGTTCAGGACAGCTTCTGATTATCAGCTTTGTCAGGTTCTTCAGCCTCTCTGAACCCCACTGGGGCTGCCAGGGCTGCTCCAGCTGGGAGCAGCTCATCCCTTGGCATGGACCGAGGGCTCCCATCCCTCCACCACCCCCTGTGCCAAGGGTGGGGCCTTCCCCTCCTTCCATCCATTCTCGGGCACGCTGCAATTGTTGAAATCAAACAACTCGAAAATATCTCGGCAAACAGCACCGATTTGGAATTAATCACAGTTTTAATTTGACAGAAAGAGATCCCACTCCGCTCGCTGCGACGTCTCCTCTCCCCTCCCACCCACGGAGCCGCTGCAGGGTGTCTGAGGGAAATGAGACGTGCAGCCTGCCCTGCCTGGTAAAAGCCTATTTAAGTGATCAGCCATAGACTTGGTTGGAAAATTAGGCAGTAAAACAGGTTTTCTAGAAAATGAGATTGCCCCTGGCACTGGTAAATCCATTCAGAGATTCACGGAAGTCGGGTGGATATGGTGACATTTGGGAGGCAATAGGTATTTTTCTTTCTTAATAATTCTGATATGGAGGGACTATAAATTAAATAGTTTTCAAAGGCAGGACCTGATCCTGCTGTTGCTGTCGTTTCCTACCTGCTTTGGTCTCAGTGATTTCACAGGTTTTAATACTGGGAGAGAAAGCTTGGGTGAATTTTCCGAAGTAACACTAAAATCCAAGCATCTTTCCTGCTTTCTGGTAAGGTCCATGCACATAGAGAGTGACTGGCTCTGCTCCATCAAAACCCTGATGGTTTTATGGGAGGAAAAAGAAAAAATTAGTGTTTTACCCAGGTCAGGGTGTGGCAAGAGTGATGCTTTTGGCCTCAGACATCTTTTGGGAAGGATCCTTATCCCAGCAGCACATGTAAGACCCCTGGGATGGGTCCTATCCAGGCTGGCTGGTTTATCCCAACACTAATTTCTCTGAATGAAGTGAGATGGGAGATTCTGTGTCGTTTTAGTAAATTAAGCGTTACAAATGCTGCTGCCACCCTTCCCCCCTCGCATATGTTCCCACTTTTCTCAGTATTAAAAAAACAAATAGTCTGCAGAGCAAAACTCCTGAATCTTATTGCCTCATCCACTGCTTCCCAGCCCAGGAGAAGTCTTGTGCTGTAGATACCAACTGGATGCTGTTGGTGCTGGTGGTACAGAATGGCACCATAATAACAAGATTCTGCTTGTCCTTGCTAGATTTGCTTTTACATATTGCTGTGTTCCAAGAGGAAGAAACAAACAAACACAGGGCTTTTCCCCAGGGCTGCCACAACAGTTGGGAGGATTTGGATTACTGTTGGCTGGGATTAAGTGTCTGGTGTGGGCTTGGAGAGATGAACCCCGGCAGTGGCAGAGGACGTGGCTCCAGTGGCCCTTGGGTATAGAAGGGGGTGAGTTTGGGAAAAGCAGGGTATTTCTGTTCCTTTCCTCCAATATTTTATTCAGAATTGGGAATGAAGAAAGGTGAAGGGGTGCTGCAGACTGGAGAAGAGATGGCTCCAGTGAGGCCTTAGAGCCCCTTTCAGTGCCCGAAGGGGCTCCAAGAGAGCTGGAGAGGTGGAACAACAGGGAATGGTCTCCCACTGCCAGGGGGCAGGACTAGCTGGGATTTTGGGAAGGAATTCCTGGCTGGGAGGGTGGGGCAGAGAAGCTGTGGCTGCCCCCGGATCTCTGGAAGTGTCCCAGGCCAGGTTGGACAGGGTTTGGAGCACCCTGGGACAGTGGAAGGTGTCCCTGCCATGGCAGGGGTGGCACTGGACGATCCTTAAATTCTCCTCCAGCCTAAACCATTCTGTGATTCTGTGACTTTCCAAGGGTGCCAAGCCAGGCCTTGGGCAGGGAGGAGAGGACAAGGTGCAGGAGGAGAGCAAAGGACCTTTCTGGGTACGAGGGGGCTGCAGGGGAGCTGTGAAAGGCAGCCCAAGGCTCCCGCCTTGCACAGGGGGAAAAGCAATTCCTCAGGCATTGCCCCCAGCTTGCTCTGCATTACCCACTGGCAAACCCCGAGGAGCTTCAGCTGGGAGCAGGCTTGGCATCCCTGATGCTCCCAGGGAGCACTGATGCTCCAACAAACCTGTCAGAGCACATGCCCTGGCTTTTGGGAAGTGCTGAAGCATCTCTGGCTTCCGAGGGAGCTGCGGGTGTTTGCATCCCTGGATCTGACAGAGGGAGATGTGCTGGCTCCCTGTGCTGCCCAGCTTCCAGGGATATTAAGAGGCTGCTGTTAAGCAAACTGCTCCAGCATCATCCTTGGGATGTGTGCCAAGGTTCAGCCTGGTGCAGTCTGAAAAGGGAAGATAGAGAACCTGGGAAACGGAGATCCATCACGGAAGCACTGACAGTTGCTTAACTGAAATATTTTCAAGCCCTGATGGCAGGATAATTTTGTATATCTGACTTTATTTTTAGAGTTTGATTGATAGTCGCAAGGAGGGAAGAGGGGAGCTGGAATTTTCTTCCACAGGAGTCTGCAAGCCCAGGTTTCCTGTTGTGCCATGTTACAGTAACTTTCAACACGATTCTTGTTCCTGATTAAAATAATTCACCACGTTTCTGCAGCCAGCAGGAGGCTGAGGCAGTTTGTGGAATGCAAAATGTAATAAATGTTTCGGAAGGCAGGGAAAAATATTTAGCAAATCTGGAGTCGAGTCCCATCTCTCTTAATTTGGCTAAACAAGGCGGTAGATAAGGCTTTTGCTTTTGCCGAGCGGGGATTTCAATTACTTGCAGGAAGTTTGCAAATTAAGAAGAAGGAGGTTAACAATGAAAATAATTTCCTTAGGTTTGGAGCTCTGCAACGTGATTTAGAAGTGATTAAAATGATAAGCAACTCCGTGGTCCTTGCCAGTGCCTGTGCACTGCAGTTATTTATGGCAGCGAGTGCTGGGGAGCAGCTCTGTCCTCTCCCAGCAGCTGCTTGCTGCTGTTTTGGTGCCTCATGTAGCATGAAGGAGCTGTTGGTTCCCATTAGGGTTTTGGCCAGGGCCAGTGCAAGCAGGGAGAATATTTTAGAAGGAGAATATTTGGAGGTAAAAGCTGCAGGAGGAAGACATCAGCCTGTGGGAGCAGGTCTGACCCTCTGCCAACCCAGCGCTCTGCTCAGGGGCAGCTCCAGGTAGGGGACAGGATTCAGGGAGGCAAAGGATGCAGATAATGCTGGAGTTATTTTTCCTATAGCACATCTTCATTCCTCCTGGCCTCTCACCATTCCTGATGCTCTGGGCTGTCCCAACCTCCTTGCAGGTTCCTCATGTCTGGTGGTAGAAGTGGGTGGCACAGATCAAGCCAAGAGAAGCAGGGATCTTACCTCCAGCTGTGCATGTAAAAACAGGTTTATTTACTTTTTCTGGGGTGCCACTGGGCCTGAGGAGCCAGCTCTGCCTGGGGTGTCACCCAGGCACGGGAGGGGGGCAGCCAAAAACAGGCTCGTGCCCACCCAGGTTCTGAGGAGGTGCCATCTCCAGCTCTTCTAGAGCCTCCTGGACTCACCTGGACATATCCAACACTCTGGTCTTTCCAAGGAAAAACCAAGGGCACGAGATGTCAGAGGTGACTGTGTTACCAACCTTCTTTCTTTAGTACAAGCTCAGCCCAGGTAGAGCTGCTGATACCAAAAAGATTCTGAGGGGAGCTTGATCCAAGCCTGGATCCAGCCAGGGAGTTCATATTCTGTTTGATCTGATAAAGAGGCTAAAATAAGTCTCGAGTATTGCTCCAAAAAGCTGAACATGAGCCATCCTATTTAAGAAAAAATCACCCAGAAATAATCAGTATTTACATTGAAATGGAAATGGGGTGATTATATCAATGCTACAGGGATGGGGCACTTGAGGAAGGTGGTTTGTTAGAACCCAAAGCCCAGCTTAGTCTACAGTTGGTTCCTCTGGATGCTCCCAGCAGCTTTTAACAGGGATGAGGCAATCCAAAGGGGGCTGGGGGGCCCAACAGCTGCCCCTGACCCACTGCATTGACATCTCCAGCAGCAGCAGCTGGATTTTTAGGCATCACATTTGTGCATAAAGCCCAGGGATGGAAAGCTCATGGCCAAATTAAATAAAGTTACCGGTGTTTTCAGTGTTGTTTTATTTATTTTCTGTTCTGTTTTTTCTCACTCTCTCATTAGGCAGCAGCTATTCTGTGGCCACTTTCATTCTCTTCCCATCAGTTGGCTGCATTGATAATCAATCTTTTGAAGCACAGGGTCTTTTCCGGGTTTGAATTCTTTGGATTTTATTAAATAAATGTGCATTTGTGTAGAATGGAAACTTTGCTCCTTATCAGGATCATCTGTCTTGGTGAAATGACTTGGAACAGCTGTTCCATGAAGCAAAATCTGATAGAAACACAGGGACTGGATATAAACACAAACATTAGTCACTATGGAAACCAAAGTTACTGCAAGATGCCTCCAAAAAGCTGTGTTTCTATATGTTTCTCATCCTAACCAAATATTCCCAGGGGATTTTGCCAGCCACTTCATTTAAAGCCGTCTGGGAATGTTCTGCTTGCGTGCATATGGATCACTTGGGAGCAGCACCACAGCTTTGGGTACCACAGAGCTCTGCTGTCAGAATTGATGGGTTATTGATTTATCCCAATTCCTGGAGGCTGGCAAAGGACAAACCAGCATTTAAAAATATCAGAGGGCAAAGCTGAATCTAGGGACTTGTGGAAATGAGAGCTCGGGGTTTAGGCTGTGGGTTTAACCCACTTCCAGCCCCGTATCCCATCCCAGCAGGTATCTCTGTGGTGTGGAGGGTCTGTGCTGGGCTTTAATCTGGATAATCAGGGGGCTTTGCTCCTCCATCTGCCAGTCCTGTGACTTCTCCACGCATTTAAAAAATATACTGATGAAGGAAGGAGCTCCATCCCCCTGCCAAAGGGCTGCAATTAAAAACCAGCTTCTCTGTTGACAGAGGAGCTGCATCTTCAGACAACCCTTGGAGACTGCAAAAATAAATGTGATTGCTGGATGAGACTGGCACCTTGCAGAGATGAGCCAGCACAGGCAGAAAACGAAGTTTGCAAGGTACAGAAATCACCACCACAGGGCAAAAATGGGTCTGTTTGAAGGGAACAATTTATGCAGCCACGGGTGGTGCGATGGCCCTGGGGTTGTGCAGCATCTGTACACAGATTAAACCCCTGCTAAGGAGACATTGCCCCTCTGCTTTCTCGGGCCTTCGTCTCCTTTTTGCAGGAGTTTTAAGAAAATCCTGGGTCTCCATGGCAACTGCTGGCTCCGTGGCACGTGTGGCTTCCCGTGGCACACGGGGGGGACTGGGGACCTCCAAATTGGGGTGTGGGGCTCAGCTCCCAAAAAGAAACAGGGGCTGAGGCCCTGCCTGCTCTCACCCCTCAATCCCTGCTCTCTGGGCAGCCAGAGGGATGCACTTGACTGGCACCTTCTCTCCCTTCTGTTGACAAAGGTTTGGGTGCCTGTAGGGAGCAGAGATGCGATTTCTTGTCGTTAATGCACCTTATGCACCCAATCCCCATCCTCAGGCTGTTGCCATCCTTCCCCATTTGTCTGTCTTGGGCAAGGTGGGAAAATTTCCCCACTGACAGGATGGTCAGGCTGCCCAGGGAAGTGGTGGAGTCACCATCCCTAAAGTGTTCAAAAATGAGCAGATGTGGCACTTGGGGACAAGGTTTCGTGGTGCACAAGGCAGAGCTGGCTCAGTGGAGGAACTCGATGATCTTAGGGGGCTTTCCCAACCTAAATGATCCCACGATGATCATTAGTTGCTGAATTCCTCCAGTGGAGCTCGGAACACATCACAGCAGAGCAATGGGTCAGGCACGGTGTGTGAAGGTCTTGTCTCTCCCTTGACCAGCAGCTGCTGCCAAAACCCAATTCCCACTGGAAATTTAGATGTTGGGGTTTCTTCTCCCCCTGTATCTTTCTTCATTATTGTTTTATCACTCATTAGCTTTACCCAAAATCCCCTTTTAAACAGAACCCCTCCTCCACTGATCACCCACACGATTTAGTGGCACTTGAGCGAACAGAAAACCCGAGAAGCAAAACAATCCCAAGCTGGCTGAATAGCCAGTTCCTGCTGAATCCGGCGAGATTTGGGGATCTGATTCCCTCGGACTCCTCCTCCTCTCTCAAATCCCAGCCTGGCTGTTCCTGTGAGCCTGTCCCATGCCAGACTGAGCCCACTTGGCAGGCACTGGGCTCAGCAGAATAAATTATCCCGGCTTTTCAGCTCCTTCCCCCCACTCCTTGCAGGGATTCATCATTCCTGGGGACAGGGGCGTGCGGGGCTGGTGTGACCAGGGTGGCTTTGGCCGAGGGGATCATGCCATTACACCCACATTTGGAATAAATAATAAACAGTCCCACAAAGTCAGAGCCTGTTAGCAGCAGCAGCAGCCGAGTGGCTGCGACACCCGGGAGCGCAGGGGGAGGAGGTTTGGGCCATTCAGCCTTTCCAGGGATTGAATCGCAGAATCAGAACGGGCTTGGGCTCATCTGGTTCCAGCCCCGGGAGATGCCTCCTGCATAACTGAAGGTGTTTTCTGGGCTTTTAGGATGCCCGAGGCTGCGGGGGCTCCGTGTCCATCTCCTCTCCAGCCGGCAGCAGCAGCGGGGTGGGATGGGCTGGGAATTCTGCTCCGTTTGCTTTGCCTTCTCTCTGCATTTGCTGGCCCTTGGTGCCCCCAAAGAGCTTCCTTTACAAAACAAAACCAAAAAAAATTAAGCTGAGAGTGTAATAATAATTAGAATATTATCAAGGTTAAGGGTAATTATTAAAAAATGGGGTCTTTTTCATTTACCTCCGTTTTTTTGGAGTTGTGTTAAATCCCCAGGGCCCAGCTGAGCCAAGCACTGCAGTGCCTGTTCAGTGCATCCCTAAGGGCAGGTGCCTGCAGTGAGCTTCCAGGTAGGGTCGCAGGTAATGAGACAGAGGAGAGAAACATCCCCTGGTACATCAGGAGAGAAGAAAACCCCGTGGGAGAAGGGAATTTTTTCCAAGAAAATGATTTCATAGTCGTGGCAGGTGACCAGCATGGTGGTTGGGCTGACTGGGGGCTCCCGAGTGTTTAATCCAAGGTTTATAATGATGCTTTCGGGTTGGACAGTAGGCAGCTTCCCCAAATCCAGCATAAGTGGGTCTTTAATCTGCTCAAGAGATTCCTGAGCTGGATACTGAGGCTGTCTCCTCCTTTGGATGAGGGATGGTACAAAAAGGAAAAGGAGGAAAAAAAGAGGCACATGATGTGAATTTATTTGCATCTTCCAACAATAATCCAGTCATTCTACCTGGGAAATGCCTGTCCTGCTTAATGCCCCTTTATGCAATTTTTTTTAAGATGCCAAGAGTTTGCTTATTTATTTATTTACAGATTTCTTTTGCTGGGGTGGAAAATGAGGGGCAGAGAATGCCACTCCAATTTTTTTTTAAATTCAACTTTATTATGATTTATTTTGTAAGCAGTGGCTTGGCTGGGGGTGGTCTGAGCCCCTGGGAGGTGGGAAAATGCCAGGTCCTGAAGCCCCAGCTCTGCTGCTGCAGAGATCCATCAGAGCAAGTCCCAGCAGCTCCAGAGAAATTCCATTTCCTGCAGCAAGAAATGGCAGTTGTTGGGGTGGGCTCTTCCATCCCACATTTATAACAGCCAAGACTTCAGCTCCATCCTCAAATGCCCCCGAATCCCAGGCAGGAAACTGCGTGTAACACTTTGCCTCTTTTGCGTAAATTTCGTCTGGAAAAGGCAGAATTGTGAGGATTCTGGAATGGGTGCCTTATTTCAGCTTCGCTTGCTAGAAACGATGCTGTTGCTCCGAGTAATTACACAATAAATTTGTGAGAGGGATATAAAGCCGTAAAAGCAGTGGTAATGGTTTGCAATTTAATAGCTGAATTGTAAATGAATTTTCCTACAGCAGCTTTAATGCAGTGGGCTGCTACAATTAAGAGAACATTCTTTGGGGTGCCTTTAATTTTTTGTTGTTGTTGTGAAGTTCAGTGCCATTAATTCCCTGGTTTAAAGAAACCAAATCGTTAACCACTTCAAGCCATAAAAGCCAACTTTGACTTCCTCTGCAGCCAACAAAATTTTGTCTTGGAAAAGGTTTTTTTACCTCATTTGACTCTTGTATTTTCTTATAGTAGTGAGTGTGGGGTTGCACCACGTATTGAGCTTATGCCCTTCATCCTCTTTTCATCATCATCCATCTTTCTCCTTTCTGACATCTTCTGCCATTGGGTGGAAAGACCTGGCCATGAAGGGAGACCCTGCTCACAGCATTTAGCATCTCTTTTTAATTTGATATTTGGTAAGGGATTGTATCACAGCAGAGCAATGGGTCAGGCACGGTGTGTGAAGGTCTTGTCTCTCCCTTGACCAGCAGCTGCTGCCAAAATGCAATTCCCACTGGAAATTTAGGGGTTGGGGTTTCTTCTCCCCCTGTATCTTTCTTCATTATTGTTTTATCACTCATTAGCTTTACCCAAAATCCCCTTTTAAACAGAACCCCTCCTCCACTGATCACCCACACGATTTAGTGGCACTTGAGCGAACAGAAAACCCGAGAAGCAAAACAATCCCAAGCTGGCTGAATAGCCAGTTCCTGCTGAATCCGGCGAGATTTGGGGATCTGATTCCCTCGGACTCCTCCTCCTCTCTCAGATCCCAGCCTGGCTTTTCCTGTGAACCCATCCCAGGCCAGGCTGAGCCGGGGTTTGTGTGAGCTGCAGTGCTCTGTGTGCCCCCTCTCCAGCCGTGCTCCCACCGTGAGGAGCAATGCAGCCCTGTTATCCCTCTGTGTGAGAGCCCATCCCCAGCTCCCATTCCTTCCTCTTCCCCTTCCCAACCCTCTGGATTTCAAATGTCACTCCCAAGCAGCTCAAGCTTTTGGAAATAATCTTCCTGGAGTGGGTGCCCCCAGCACTGCCCCTTCCCACAGCGGTGCCAGCAACAGCTCTTGGTTTTCATCAGGCTCCTCTTCTCCTTCTCCCATTCCCCTAATTACATCTTTCTACTTCCATACCAGCATCCCCTCGGTGGCCTGTGTTTGAAGGGAATGCCGTGAAATCCTGTATCTGATCTTGGAAGCATCTTTGGGGCAAATGAAATTGTTGATAATTATTGATGGCGTGTAATTCTGTTGCCAGTACCACCTGCTGTCTCCACAAAGGAGCAGGGAACTGGTGCACCAGGGTGTGTTACAAATGCAAACTGACACAGGCAGCCCTAATCTGACTATGCTGGGTGATAATTAAAAGGCACAGCCGTGTGTAAGAAGCTGATGGAGACCTGAACCTGCCCCAAGGGGTGGCTCCAAATCCCCTCCTCCCATCACTGAATCCAGATTAAGGGGAATGTGTGCGCGTCCTAATGCAATTTTTCTCTCCTGTGCATCCTTGTTGTCATAACTTGAGCCTCAGTTCCAGGGTCTTTTTCATTCAGCAGCCCTTAAGATTTGGCTGTTTGTGCTACAGTCCATGGGTGCAAGGTGTAGATTCCTGCCCAGCTCCCTGCAGGGCTTTGACCTTGAAGTTACTCTTCCATAACCATAAAAAATCTGCTCCCTCGTTGTGCTCCAGGCCAAGGCAGGTAACAGAGAAAAATGATTTAGTGAGGATTGGTCTGGAAGTGTGGTCAGTCAGTGCTGGATCAAGCAGGGGTAACCTGGCCTTGCCGTGGGGCACAGATTTGTGGGGTGCTCAGTGATCGAGCAAAACGAGGTCTCCCTGTTGCAGAAACTGCTGCCCATCTCTCCCAAAAACCCCAGAGGTACCTTAGGATGAGCTGGGAGCAACAGTGCCCTGCCCAGCTGCCACGGAGGGATGGGAAGGGTTAAGTGGGGTGTGAGCAGGGATGGGATCCCTGCTCCAGGGCCGTGGAATCTGCCGGGGGAGGCAGCGGCCGTGGGTGCAGCTCATGGAGCGTTTGGAGATGTGGGAGCAGGGGAAGGGAAGGGGAGAATGTAAGGATCCATTGTAAAGCCCAAAGGCACTGCTGGAATCCGAGCTCGGAGCCAGGGATGGAGTCTGTGCCTACAATTACATTCCCCACTAACCTGTGAAAGACCTAAAAATACACCTAGATAAAGTTTCAGCATTGAGAAGGCAGCTGAAAAATTGACATTATATTTCTACATAGACATATTACTTTAATGACAGTCATGTTTTAAGGTGTCAGTATGGGTTCTTTGATTCTGTGAATTTGGGGACTGCAGGCAGTAAAAAAGCTTCAAAACCATGTTCCTGATGAGCTTTAAGTCTGATTCTACTTCTGTGTGAACACACCCAGGTGAGGCGGTGCCGTTCGGGGGATCCGCTGCGACTCCCTCGATGTGCTAAGAAAAACTGAGAAAAACTTTTCTGATTTTTCACCCCGAACTTGTTGTTGACCTTGAAATTTGCTGCCTGCCACATCAACCAGCCTGGTGAAACCTGTCCCACCTCTGTGATTCCTGTAGCCTGGGACAGTGTTTGAACAGCACCCAGCAGAGGAGCATCGCGGCCTTTTTATCTAACAAGTGCTTCAACAATATAAATATTTAAGTACAATAAACAATTATGATCAAGTTTCTTGGGTGACTGCACACAGCAAGTGAATTTGAAATTCATTTCCCATGGGTATTGAGGCTTCACATTCACTTTCTGTGGATGTTCATGCTAATAAAACTTCATTGCACAGAAAGAGAACACAAGAGGGATGCAAATATGACAAGGGCAAATTTGCTTAAGAGTTCAAATGAATATTCACCAACTTTTTATTATTTTTAAGTATTCATTCCTATTTGCTATAAAAAGATTATTTTATCTTTACTCTCCAAGCTCAGTGAAGCGTGTTTGAGGTATAATATGTATTTCCTTGTACTAATGGAAAGTTTTGTTACCAGCAAGTAAGGAGTGCTTTTAAAACATGCTTTATCTTCAGGAAATGTCACTGCTGAACCCACGTGAGTTACCACCGACCTGATTAACATCTGTATTTCAACACATCTTGCACCCTAAGGCTGGGATCTCCCTGGTTTTTCCCTCCTTTAAAGCTGCAGATCTCAGATCCAGATCCTGACACCATTATTTTCCTCTGATTTTCCTTGCTCCTCTTTCATCTGGTGCTGCCCTCGGTTACGAGGATGCCGGAGATGCTTTTCCTTCACACAAACTGAGCTCCCTTTTTGGAAGGACTTGGGGGTCACCGTGGCTCCATTTTGCCTGAGGCAGAGGGAGCACAGTTTTGACATCTTCATTTGATTTCTGTCCTGGAATTGAAAGAGATGCAAATTAGCAATAATGAATATTTTCATTAAAAGTGTCTAGACATTACATCTGAGAACAGGATAATGATGCTTCTGCTTTATATAAAAAAGTCTGAAGTAGACCCAGGATGATTTTTTTTTTTTTGTCAGAAAAGATAACATTTATTAAAAAAAAAAAAGTAATTTAGTGTAAGTGAAATTAGGGTAATTGCTAATTATGTAACTGCAAACGAGGCAGATCCTTATCTTGAGTCAAGCTGGTCTGGTGCAGATTATGAACCGTTACTTTTATGAGGTGGCATCAGAAGGGAAAAAAACATCAGCAAAACAGTCCTAAGTCATTTATTGTGCTTATCATGACCTTTGGAAAGTGAGGGGTGTGAGGTATGAGGGATGGAGCATCACTCCCTCTCATTGCAGGTGTAGCCTAAAATTTAGTCTGGAAACATAAATGTGAATGTTAAAATAGATATCGTGGGTTTTATCACAGAATCCCAGACTGGTTTGGGTTGGGAGGGATCCTGAAGCTCCTCTCGTTCCACCCCTGCCATGGCAGGGACACCTTCCACTGTCCCAGGCTGCTCCCAGCCCTGTCCAGCCTGGCCTTGGGCACTGCCAGGGATCCAGGGGCAGCCACAGCTGCTCTGGGTACCTGTGCCAGGGCCTGCCCCCCCTCACAGCCAAGAATTTCTCCCTCACACCTTCCAAACAGATAGAAAGATGTCTTTACCCCTTTTCCATTTGTCTTCTGCTGTGTCAGAGCAAGCTCCCACCTCCAGCCCTGCATTCCCCACACCCCAGCTCACATCTCCGTCAGGTTTGAGGCCTCAGGTTTTTCCAGGCTTATTGTCCCACCCTGGGCCTCCAGCACTGTGACCAACTGCACTTAACACCCAACAAAACTTCATCCCAGGGTGTTGAATGGGAACAGGTTTTATTTTCCACGTGTACTGGAAGGAAGTTAATAATACAAAACCCACCCTGGAGTCAAGTACTGCAGAATGAAGTCAGGAACCTTAGAGGATAAACATATCATCCTCATACAAGCTGCAGTAGGTGGGTATTGGAAAAATTAAATGCACTTGAATAGCTTTGCAGATATATATCTCTCTCTCCATAAAACCTACTGACAGTGAGCAAACACAAGAGCTTGGCATTTGTCCTGCTTGGTTTAATTGCCTTTGGTGGGTTTTATATTCATCACCTTCTTAAAATCCCTGTGTCAACAATCCTGACATCTTCTTGTCCTGAAGACTTTGGGGTGACAGATGTGCTGTACCCACAGAACCTCCTGCACCCACATGAGCCTCCCAATGCGCTTAGATTTTTGTAAGGAATCCATCCAGCTGTGCTTTTTGAAAATTATTATTTATTTGGCCTTTGGGGGAAGGTGAGAGGGGCATTACATATCTGTCCTGGCTTTCTCTGAGACCACTCATAGCAATCCCTCTCCCCACCCTTCCCTGGGAGGCCCTGGCACAGGGTGCCCAGAGCAGCTGTGGCTGCCCCTGGATCCCTGGAAGTGTCCAAGGCCAGGTTGGACAGGGCTTGGAGCACCCTGGGGTAGGGGAAGTTGTCCCTACCCATAGCAGGGGTGGAACAACATGGGTTTTAAGATCCCTTTAAAAGACTTTAAGGTCCCTCCAGCCCAAACCATTCTGATTCTATGACAAGAACATCAGCTTTCCCTTGGACCCCTCTTGCTCCACCGAGCCATCATTTGAAAGCATCTCCCCATTCTCTGGAGAAAACTTCCCCACTTTCATGAAAAGCTATTAATTTAAATAACATTAATATTAATAACTCTCACCTGCATTAGCAGAAGATAATGCTTCAAGCCTTCTCTCCAGGAGGACTGAGCTCCTCGTGGCATTCCAGCTGATGACCAGTGGGATCCCTCTGGGCCCACAGATTGCTCCCAGCAGCAGCTGGGATTCAGCCACGGGGATTTGGGTCTGGCAGCTCAAGGCTCAGCCTTCTCTGGTTTTTCTCCAAAGTGAAGGAAGTGATCAGGAAGCTGTGGCAGCCTTGGGATTCCCCCCAGCCGTGGCTGGGGAGTGATGCTGCAGGCTGGGAGGGAAGCCTGGCTGCATGGCCCTTCCCTGGGGCCAAAAGTAGAAAACGCAGGAATAATGGGAACCGTTTGAGATTATTTCAACTGTCAGATATCAGAAGCAAAGTAAAATGCCCAAATGAGTTGACAGCAGCTCAATTTGATCCCTGCCATGAACTGACTTAGAGCCTGAATTTTTCAAAGGCTGATAATCGCCTGGGAATTGATTTTGTACCAGGATACTTTATCACACTTGTGTGTTTGGTGTGGTTTGATGGGGTTTTTTTAGAATAATCTATGTCAAAGTTAAACAGATTTTGTTAGAAGACACATGTTCCCTGCCCTTCTCTGGCTGGGTGTTCCTTTAGGGTAAATCATGGTGAGATGAAGGAATTGTTCCTGATTTCACTGGAAAGCCTTGCTCTGTTTCATGGGCTGCAGGTGCCCTTTCCCACTGGTCCTTGGTCACACCCTGTTCCAGCCCATCTGCTCCTCAGTTTCCCCATCCTCTGAGATGATACCTGCAGTATTCTCCCACCTAACCCCAGAAAAAAACCACTTGTGAATTATCTGATGTAGAGGGATTTCTCTCAATCCTGGAAAAGTGCTATTTTTCACAGAGTAGCTGACTCTGGCCAACCTGGGTTACAAACCCTTAAAGAAATGGACATCAGTACACTCCAAGCCCCAAATTCACAGAATCAAAGAATCCATACTGACACCTTAAAACACGACTGTCATTAAAGTAATATGTCTATGTAGAAATATAATGTCAATTTTTCAGCTGCCTTCTCAATGCTGAAACTTTATCTAGGTGTATTTTTAGGTCTTTCACAGGTTAGTGGGGAATGTAATTATAGGTTTGTAACCTTATGCAATACAGGATTAGTCCACCCTGCTGGTAGCATCTTGAATAAAAACAGGGAAAAGGGGGAAAAAAACTAGTTTTATTGTTCCACACTCCCCAGCACATTCTGTTGTTGTGAAAGGGACTGGTTTGGCAGCGGGGTGATGCCCAAACCAGGCGTGACCCAGGGCTGGTGCCACTGACAAAACAAGGGAGGGTGATGGCACTTACAGCACAATGTGTGTTCTTTCATCTGAAATAAAAAGTGAAGGACTAAATTAAGTTTCACTCTTGTCTGGATTGGGCTGTTTGGTCCCTGAAACACCTGTGGGAATTTCGTGGATGCTCATGTGCTCTTTGCCTGCTGGGTGCTAACAGGGGACAGAGTGCTGTGCATGTCAAACCCCCTCTCCAGTACAATCTGGAGTTCTCCATTTCTGCATTAATATTAGGATTATTTTAGAGGGCTGAACCACCCTTGAGATATTGTCTCTCACTCACTTTACAAAATTATAATTTAAAAAAACCACATTTCTCTGTAGCACCATCCCTTCCCAGGATGCTCCAGCTGACCCTTCCCATGGGCTCTGCCCTGCAGCCCCCGTTTCCAGTTTTGTTTTCTGGGAAGGGAGCAGAGGGCTGCTCTTCCTCTGGTTCTGCCGGTGGTGTTTATTGCCACAGCTGAAACAGAAGGGTGCAAATATTTATTTCTGCCTCCTGCCCAAATCAGGACAGCGATCTTATCTGCAATCCATCAGGCTAAAGCATCTGGAGGGTCATGAAAATGCAAAGGCGTCTGAGTTTCATCGTGCCTCTGCTAATGTCAAATCTTCATCGGAATTGACTTCCCAGGACAAAGGAGCTGTCAGACGAATGCTGATGCTCCATTAATGACAGGGTAGGGTGACCCACCCCGGCGTGTCATCATTGTTGCTGAGGGAAACACAGAAGCAAACCCATAATCACCTTTCCTGCATCTGTCCCACTAACACCTAATTTAAGTATATATTTGTCTGCTGATTGATCACAGGATATTTTTTTTTTCACGGCACCTATTTATCCTGCGATCTGAGTGCTTCACATTCTCCCTGTTCATTGGAGTTTTCACATGATCTCCTCATGGCAGTGTCAGAGCAGGAGGTAAATTGGGGCTGCAGGGCCAATGTCTCTGCAGGCTCCCCATTCTCCCCTTCCCAAGAGGACAGGGGATGTCTTGGAATAAGTCAGCAGGACCTGATCTCCCAGATCACCCCGGCAGCTCTGAAAAAGCCCAACCACATCTTTGCTCTATAATTTGTGGTGGGGAAAGGAGGGGGAAATGGCATTTCATGCAGACTTCACCTGAAATGACAGGACAAGGGGGAATGAATGGCTTCCTACTGCCAGAGGGCAGGGTTAGACTGGATATGAGGAAGAAATTCTTCCCTGTGAGGGTGGGCAGGCCCTGGCACAGGGTGCCCAGAGCAGCTGTGGCTGCCCCTGGATCCCTGGCAGTGCCCAAGGCCAGGCTGGACAAGGCTTGGAGCACCCTGTGACAGTGGAAGCTGTCCCTGCCCGTGGCAGGAGCTGGAATGAGATGGTCCTTAGGGTCTCTTCCAGCCCAAACCATTCTGTGACTGTAGAAACTGCTCCTGGGGTGGAGACCACCATAAATCAGAGGTCTATTGCAGGAAAGCAAAATGATCACAGCACATCACCACTATTGGCTCTACGTGCCATGAAAGGAGCACTTCACGCATAGTTTGCAGGGGAGAACGCGTTAAAACAGGAGGGTGAGCCAGAGTTAATTTTTGGTCGAGGTTTAGAGATTGACTGGTGAGGCGAGGGTGGGGTCATCCTGGAAATGGCTCCAGCACATCAACCCTGCTTGAATGTGTGAGTTTTAATGGCTTAATTCACCCTTCAGTTGCACGGACCAGCCCCAGCCAGGTGGGAGATGCACAATAATTTATCCCTCTCACACTCTTCACCACCAGGGAGGAACCCCCCAAACTTGCACTGAATTCAAACAGTTTTATGCTTAGCAGAGACGCTGAACCTCCTGGGTAACCTGCTCACGATAAGAAAGCAGAACCCAAAAAAATGTTCAAATTTGGGTCCATTGCAGCAGGAGCTCATCACTGAGGCCGATACCTGATCAAGCAGAGCTGGCTGCTGACGTCTTCCCAATAAACATTTAAACACAGGCCGAGCACACACGGATTCAGGGACTGCTGTAATTCATTAAACAAATGTTGGGTTTAATAGCCCCACGTCCAAAGCTGGTGCCATGGATGCTCTCAGCTGTGAAATATGCTGTGGAAGTCATTCCTTTGCAAAGGGGTCTAGAAATCTGCTTCCTATTAACGTAAAATGGGTTTACTGCAGGAAAATCTCTGGGATCACATTTTTCTCTCAATTATCCCTTCTCAGCGGGATTCCTCGAGGTTTGCGCCGGGTAACTGAGATGTGTCTAAGCTGGGGGGTTTGGAGCTGGGGTTTGTTTTGATCCATTAAGCTTGTATCTCGCCGCAGTGATGTAATTCCCCCAGTCTGAGACACTTTATAAACATTAATGGGTTTGTTTTCACGGTCCCGAGGGATGTGCAGCACAGGAAGGTCGCCAGGACCATTCCACCCGTGCAGAGAGAGAGATGGGGAAATGTGGCACTGCAGCACCACGGGGAGAAACAGAATATTCACTCAGATTTTTAATCTGTCCGTCCTTAGCTCTGTTTAATTCAGTTTTAATAACTTATAGGTTAATAACTTTGAAGTTAACAAGTTATTACAGCAGTGCCACATCAGCAAGGTTTGCATTAAGATGCTGCTGTATGTCCCAGCTGAGGAAGGAAAGAGTTGGTGCTCTGTTTTTTATGAGTGAGAAGAGGGTGAAACGCAGTAATAAATACACAAATTATACTGTGACCTTTGCAGAGGGGGAAAAAAAATTGTAGATATTAACAACTATTGTAACTTTGATGGGAATTACTCGGTGGAGATGTAAGACTGTGGAACATGGGCCAAACTCTGCATTTCCTGGGGATTGCTGCTGGAGTTGCAATCCCTGGGACTGGATTTTCTTGGTGATAAATGGCCATACAGATGCTTCTGGTGATATTTGGAAGGGGCCAATTGGAAGCTGGCCCTACAGTGTGCCAGGGCACCACAAACCTGAGGCACAGGTCCCAAATCCTGCCTTGGAGATCTTTTCCCCATCACAGAAGGTCCATTTTCGAGGATGTGCTGACAGAAGCTGGAGATACTCACAGCCCTTTCAGCTGGGAATTGTCCCTGCAAACAGAGGTACATGGAGCAGATGAGAAATTAATGTAAATATACAGACAGAAGGCAATTTTTTTGGAGGAAGTGAGGCAGAGGCAGATAAAAAGCGATCAGCAGAATTTACATAAGCCTTCCCCATCACAGAGGTCATCATTCTGCAGGATGACACATGGAAATTCATTTTTATTAAATTCTGGATGATTATTTAATTGGAAAAAGAAGGATTTAATTGAATCAAGTCAAAGGGCCCTATTAGATTACGTTCAACCTTAACACAGAAGGCTTTTCCCATTTAGTTAAACTGGTTCCTTTGCATATTGTACATATTAAACTATAAAAAGTGGTAATCTGAATAGCAAATTAAAGGGTTTGGAAGGCCTGAATGGTACTCATGTGCTTCTCAGCCCTTTTTCATCTTCTAAATCTTCTCATATTCCCTTTACTGCACTCCTTAGGTTGCAACAAGAGCAGAAGTGAAGGGTAGAACTCTCAGATCTTGCTCCATCCATGTTTATTCCATTGACATACTCTCAAGGAATAGCCTGCCTGGATGTGATGACACCATTAGAACACGTTGCCCAAAACTGAGGGTGTTTTCCAGGTTTTCAAGGCTTCCCTTGCAGCACCTGAACAGATGCTGAGTGTAGTAAGGTTGAATGAAGATTTGTGACTTACTGGCATCGACTCAGGTTTCCCTTGTGTCCCTAGGAAATATTCCCAATCTCTTTATGCCTCATCTACATGGCCAGGGACTCTCATCCCTTGGGGTAACAGACTCCCTGCAGAGCTGTCAACCTCCTGGTAAAAGCTGGAATTAAAAAAAAAAAAAAAAAATTTTAAAAATCATCAAAGCAATTTTGGGAAATAATATGTTTCTAATTTGGGGACTTTAATTAGCTTTTCATTTCCATTTTTTTCTTAATTTAAAACTAATGGGAGAAAGGGAATGAGGCACAATTCATTTCCTAAAGTTTAATTTCATCCCAATTCCGAGGTTTCCAGCAAAGGCTTGGCCTTCTGACTGGGAGCTGGTACAACCCAGCTGGGTTGGGAATGCCCCATCCTTGTGCCTTTTCCTCTGGCTGATATTGCTGGATTGCTGTGATGTTCTGCACTCCTTCCAGGAGGAAGCTCAGAGAAATCAAATTCTGCTCTGAGAGATCACAATCAATTTTAATGGGTCCAGCTGTTCCCCAGTAAGGATAGGAGGAGGCATGGGAAAGGGGAGAAAATCTTCCAAGATATCTTCAGGGGATTTCAGGAGGACTTTAAAGTAGTAAGGAAAGTTTTTAAAGTGAGGTTTTTAATTTACCCATGAGGCCACAGCCAACTTTAGGACACATTTTTTAAATAATCATGTGCTAAAGTAGAAATTCTCTTAGTCAGTAAATTTTAAAAAATCCAGCTCTGACAGTGCAGCAACTCAACCAGTCTATTATTAAGGTTAGATTGAGTAAGAAACATCATTTGGAATTTGCCTCAGCAGCTAAATGTGTTCTTGGAAGGTTCAAATCAGCTTTAACCTGATTATTTTATGATAAAAATAATGTGCTGGTACTTTAAAGCCAAGTTCTTTTTTGCTGAAGCTTTACTTCTATTCAAGTGCAATGAGTAAGTTTTGCATATACGGTACTGGGATTGCACACTCAGGTTATCTGGTTACACACATAATTCTCTCATTTGCAAACACAGTTTGCAGCACATACTCATGCAAATTAGGTATGAAACTGGGCATTTATCTTGATTAGAATTCAGGTTCTTTATATACTTAAAGAACTTTATCTCATTCGGGGATGGCTGCAGAGATGATGGAGAAAGAATTTCAAAAATTGCACTTATTCTCCTTGCGGGTTGTTTGTTGGCCCTCTGGGAATTCAATAAGGAAAACAGACCTTCCCACTGATATTCCGAGTGCCCTGGCCCAGCACCCAGGCTGGGTTGCAGACTGTTGGAAACCCTCCATCAGAAATAACTGTCCCTTTCAAAAGCCACTGTACCATTTCACTGAATAAATGCACAATTTTCTCTGTTTAACAATATCCAGATGGGTTGATCCAGGTGGATGTAAGCTCTAGATGCCACTTGACAAGGACTCGATCCTTTTGACTCTTGGAGAGCTGGTTGTACCCAGGATCCAGATCAGACCTGAGGTTTTGGGGGATGCAGGCTGCTCTTGTTGATGTTTTCCAGCAGACTGACACAGCGGATTTACCCCATTTCTGTCCCCACAAGCTGCCTGGGGACTCTGCACACCAAACCCTCTGCTCCTGCAGAGCCCCAGTCCCTGGATGTGTGGGATGGTGATGTGCTCCTGCTTTACCTCATCCCCAGCCTCTCCTGGAGCCATCCCTGCAGCTCTCAGGAACGGGAGCCTTTTCTGTCCTTTCTTCTGCATTTTGAATCAGGGCTCTGCAGTGCCAGTGGTGCTGCAGAAGGATGCCCTGAAGTTCAAAGAACTGCCCCAAATTCTCAGCTTGTTCATCCAAAAGCCTGAATTTAGGCAAATATCAGAGGGTTTAGCAAACTGTGCAGGGCTGTTTCTCCCCCCTTATTATGGCTCATGATGTTCCCTGACTTTCCCCTTAGCAAGAGTCCTTGCTCACTGTCCCGGCTCCTCGCTGTGCTTCCCACACCCACTCCTGTTTCTGTGAGGCTCCCACCCCACTGCCACGGGGGTCCTGCCCAGTTCCTAAACCCATTTGTGAACTTCTCCAGCTACGGGTGGCTCAGGTGACAACTCCCAGCACGGCTGCCTGCAGGTTTGGGATGCAGGGATGGCCTGGGGAGGTACAGCCACACAGGCCACGGTCTCCAAAGCATCCCTATCTGTGGGGTTTGGAGCAACCCTGTGTAGTGGAAGGTGTCCCTGCCCCCGGCAGGGGATTGGAATGAGACTGTCTTTAAGGTCTTTTCCAAGGCAAATCCCTCTGTGATTCTGTAATTTCACTTCAGTGAGGATGAAGCCATCTGCACGGCTGCCACGGGCAGGGTGGCAGCTCTGCAGGCTTGCTGCAGCCCTGGCAAACACACAAGTGGATCCCTCTGAGGGATGGATAAGGCACAGGGAAACATCCGCGCTCCCTCTAGCAGTCGCCAGCGGATGGATGATACCAATAATTCTCGATTTTTCACCCTGGGTTCGTGCCACGCGAACAGCCAGCGCAGGAGCTCTCGCACTAGTGCTGCTGCAGTGGTGACAGCGCTCTGGTGCCTCTTTCCCCCCGCCCCAAAACCCTTCCAGGGGGATTTTTGGACCCCATTTTCCTCCACCTGCTGCAGGCAGCTGCTGGGCACGGCCACTCTCGGGGTGAGCCTGAACGCAGTTGGCAGAACGGCTCTTTAGTGGCATTTTGAGCTCACCGCGGGCACTGCAGCATCCTCGCAGCACCCCATAACTTCCCGGGGGGCTGCGGGGGGGTCTCGCTCTCAGTGCAGGGTCCCCCCGTC
>VZRO01007798.1:38300-101583 GCA_013397915.1 Daphoenositta chrysoptera | reverse complement strand
TCCGGCTCGGACAGCCCCTCTGCCCCCCACACCCCTGAAAAGTTGTCTCCGTGCAAAACGGGGTGCAGGGGGAGCGGGAAGAGACTTTGTGTGAAGGTGAAGGAACCGGGTCCGGATCGCTCCTGTAGTACCGGTGGTGATCTCGCCAAGCTGAAATTCGGTTTCCTGCTAGTCAAAGTGTGTTGCCATCACTGATAGGTTTGTATTTGAATACTTTGGTATTGGAACGTTTATATTTCCCAAATAATTAAAGGCTTGCATGACAATTTACCCTGAGCAGCCTTGGTGCGAGCCCTCTCCTTTCCCGATAACTGAATTTACACCTGTGTGATAAAAACGTCAGTAGCTGTTATTTACTCGTTACTTATTTACTGTATCTCTTGGTGGGGTGGTTCGGCGCTATTTTAAATAACAGTAGCGTTTTGGTGAAGCTTTTCAAAGGTAGCGTAGCGCTTGGCGGGGCATAGTTGCTGCCGGCAGGATGTAATAATGGAATTACAGAACACAGAACACTTTGGGTTGTAAAGGATCTTAAAGATCATCTTGTTTCAACCCCCATGCCATGGTTGGAACTGATGCGATTGCATCGCCGGTGTGTTGTTGTTCGTGGCATTAACGCAAACTGATTTAGAGGGATTAATTAGTGGATTTATTCCATCCGGCTTGTATTTCACTGTTTTGGTAGCGGGGGTGTGGGGTGTGAATTCCACTTATCCAGCTGAGCTTCCTGGTGGCTGTGGGGATGCAGGGAGTGAAGTTACCTGTGTTGCCAGGGATTTTCTGAACTGCTGTGCTGTGGTATTGGGATAATGTGTTGGGATAATCTCTGCCGTACCCCACAGCCAGGCCACCGAGGCTCTCGCTTTCATAAAAATCTGCTGAAAGGGCGGCAGGAGGATGCCAGCCTCCATCCCCCCTGTGGAGCAGGGGCATCAGGAATGCAGATGGTGACACGCTGTACAGGGCACGCATGTGGAAATGCAGGCTTCCAGCCAGGAAAGCAGGTAAAACCCTTCGGCTGCCCATGCTCACACTGATTTCTGTGTGCGTGTTCACTGCTTGGTTTCGTTTCCTCCCCAGGACACTTCTGGGGAGATTCATGTTTCTGCAGCGTGTCCTGGCAAGGGACAGGGGGGTGTGTGCCTCTGTGAGGGTTAGGGCTTTTTTTTTGTTTTTCTCAGAGGTTTTCTAATCTGCTGAGAGATGAAAAAACTCCTCTTTGTGTTCCTTTGCTATCAGCATGCTGGAAAACAGTTGGTACCCTGTAAAGATGCCAAAGAAATACGCTCCGTTCCCCAAAGCCTGCGTGTTTCTGCTTAATAATTCTGATTGCACGTGCTTTGGAGTTGTGGCGTGCCTGTGATGGGTGGAGAAGAGCAGCCTCACCCTCAGCTGGGTGGGAGAGTGGTACCTGCAGCGACTGCTGAAGTTGCTGGAGGGTTTGGTCCATCTTCCCACTCTTTAAGCTGGGAAATTTGGCTCAGCATGCTGATGACTAGGAGTTAGGAGAAAGGACGCTTCCCCAGCGAGGTGTGACTCCATGGCCTCGTGGCTGTGGATGAGTCTTTGTCTTTGCCCATTAATTTAATAAGCTGTTATTAAAATCGTGATATATCCAGCCCTATACCACTGGTGTCGTAACAGAAGCCAATCAGTTAAGTGTAAAATTGTATCTGAGGAGTGTTTTGTCTGTCATGCTTAGCAAGGAAAGCGGGGAGAGTACTCGATCTCCACAAAACCCACCGAGAGTAGATTCACTCTGCTTTGTGTCTCCTCCCTAAGTTTGGTACTATTGTTTATATGCTGCCATAAATGCTCTCCTACATCACTCTGTGTTTGTGTAGACAGGCCCAAGATATCCACAGTGAGCCGTATGCTTTTCCTCAAGGATTTTGAGACGACGTTCAGAAGGATGGGGTGAAAACAAGAATCTCTGAATAGCTCTGCTGCTGTGTGTCTCCTAAGTAGGAGGGCTGCCAAGCTGTTTGATTCATGCAAATACATTAAAGGCGGGCAGGAGGATGGGGAATAGGGTGGCAGCCTGCAAGTGCAGATTTGGGGTGTGCTGGTGGTGCTCGGGTGGCAGGTGGGGTCTGCTTTGGTCTGGGAGGAGAAGCACGTGGTGGAATCACATCAGGTTCCTCTGCTTACAGAATCCCAGAATGGTTTGGCTTGGAAGGGACTTTAAAGATCATCTAGTTCCATCCCCTGCCATGGGCAGGGACACCTTCCACTATCCCAGGTTGCTTCAAGCCTTGCCTTGTCCAGCCTGGCTGTGAACACTTCCAGGGATCCAGGGGCAGCCACAAATTCTCTGGGCACCCTGTGCCAGGGCCTGCCCATCCTCACAGGGAAGGATTTCTTCCGTGTGGTGGGAAGGAGCTCACGATCACAGTGCTGCAGGCAGCTGCTCCGGGTCCGTCCCAAGTCGTGTGGAAGGAGGTGAATGTGTGTCTCTGTGCCATGCTCAGTCGGTAATTAATACTGAGTTTGTCAGATGTGTTATTTGTGTAATTATGGTGCAGCTTAAGACAGCTGGAGGTAATAACTCTGCCCCTTTTGTGCACTCTGAGACTTTTCTCCGCTACGATGTGCTATTTTTGCCGTGGCAAGGTATGTTTCGAGGGCCTCTTTTCCGTAATTTTAATCAAAACTGGAAGAATTCAGCCAAGAGGGAGAGCAGGACGGTGGGTGTGCGTAGGTAGACAGCAATGGGACTTGTGCATTGTTGCAGTCCTTAGCGTGAGTGTTAATCATTCAAACCTCTCAGCCCTGACAGTCTCTTTTAACCGGTGAGTTTGCTGGGAGAAGTATTTTGGCTGCAGCCTCTGTCTAAACTTGGATGCAGATCAGCGTGGAAATCGATACTTCATGTCCCCAGCTCTTAGCACAGCAATTACAGGCAGAGCTCGGTACCGTCTCTGCAGCCGTGTGTCAGCACCCTCGTGTTGGAATCCTTGTTTGAATTAGTATTGGTTGAATTGACTGTGAGCAAGAGACGTGCCCAGTGGTCCGGGGTGGGATGCTGGTGATGAGGGGGGGATGCAGCAGAGCGTTGCTGTGGTGGGTCCATGCTTACCTGAGACCCCTGCCCATGCTGGCTGCACCTCTGGGCTTTTGGCTTCACGGTTTTTTCAGTAGTTTGGTTAAAAGCAATATCTGTGTGCAAATCTGAAGTCTGGTGATGACTTGCCCTGCTGCATCAGGTGTTTGGTCCATTCAGCCTCGTGTTTTTGCTTTAGTCTCCTTCCCACATTAAATGGAAAACACCTTAATTAATTAATGTTGGTAAAGTGCTTGAAGATGTAACGCGCAATCAATCGCTAAGTGTTATTAATAACACCTCGCTCAGCGTTTGGCTTATCTCACTTCTGATTTCAGAAAGGCAGTGGCACACTGTGATCGCCGAGTCCTGGCCCGTGGCACTGAGGATTGGTGGTGTTTGCAATGGGTGCTGCCAAAATTCAGCTGGGAATGGGGCAGGAGCTGCCCCCTGCTCCTGGAATAAAGGGTTGCTCCTTGCTGTGCAGTTATCTCGGGCATGTGCAGTGTAAGAAAGATTCCAGTTGTATCTTGGTATGTGGTGATGCCAAGGGGCCAGGAGGACCTTTCTGCTCATGACAGCCTAAAATAGAGTTTCCTCTTTTTCCTTTTGATCTCACTATCCTTTCATAGCTACAATGCAAAGACTTTGACTTTTGCCCGGGAGGCAATCAGTTACCTCTGTGCTGTTGCTATTTTGTGAGTAATCATCTCAGGCTGTTGAAAATGTACCATTTTCATCTCTTCAGAAATCTTCCCTGCTATTTGTTCTTCCAGCACTGGAGAGCTGATACTGTAAAGAAGCCTGAGGAATTTGGATACTGCTGCCCAGTCGGGTATCAGGAGCATTTTTGTACCATGCTTATCAGAAGATCAAGGTCTTGCTGTACTATTACTCTTTCTAATAATTTCCTACTTTGTTTCCCTTTGTCCTGCGTAGTTCAGGGAGCAACTAGTTTCGTGCTCTAAAACAATTGCCTGTATTGGGAAATAAATCTGTGCTTAGCAATGTTCCCATGGTTGCTTTAGACACGGGGAACTGGCTGCTGATAGCACTCCAGGTCCCTGCTACATCTTAGTCTTTGAAGATGTTAATTTAAATATCTTTTCTGGAGCTTTCCTATTCAAAAGCTTCATCTGGCATGGTTAGCATAATATTTAGATTATCATTGCTTTAGGCTTTGTCCAGAGGAGTTATAATGAAGCTCCTAAGGATGAATAAGCTCAAGTAAACTGAAGTTGAAGGAGGGCTTAATCCAGGGCTTTTAACTCCCCAGTCTGAAGTATAACCATGAAAATGGTGTTAGATTTGCAGGTGGGGAGAGGGGCGTAGAAATAAGTCCCAGACTTAAATTGGGGAAGATTAAGTATGATTTTGTGGGTTGGGTTCAGGCACTCTCAGATAATCACTGGTGGGGCTGGGTGTCATCCAAAAGGACAGTCTGTCCTCTCATTACTTATTCTTTGTTCCTCCAGATACATCAGTGGACTTGGTGTTCTCTGTCTCTGGGGCTGAATATGGAATTCTCCGAGGTGCCAAAAGAGGCTTCCCAGCCTTGAGCAGGGGCTCCTTGCCCAGCCTCGGGGTGCAAACACCTTTCCTTGAGTGCTCCCTACTCCTCTCTGTGCTGCAAGTCCATCACTGTACACCAGGCACTGAACCCCGGCCCTAGCACCATGTAGAGCAAAACTTCAGTCTCCAGCTTGTTAAAATTCAATCCTCACAATTCCTCATTGCCAGCAAAGCGTGAGATCAGCACTCTGGTCCTGGCACAGCAGCTGCAGAACCCCGTGCTCGTATCACTGTGTGCAGAGCGGGGCAGCAGCTACACATAAAACCCCAGGGAATCACTCTCCCAGGGCCTCATTTTTCAGGATACATCCTCACCCATGGGATGCTGAAGGCTCAGGGGGTTGCTTCTTGTTGCTTCACAATCTCTTCCCGTTTTTCATTTCTGTATTGTTTTACCTGAGTCTTTATGGGTGATGTTTTCGGGTATTGAGATGGATTTTATGGAACCGCCAGCCAGATTATTTTGGTGTTTGGAGATGTGTCCTGTGGTAGCAGGAGGTGGGATAGGTTTATTTTTCTTTAAGGAAAAAGAAGCAGTCTCACCAGAACATGGAATAACTGCTTTTGAAAGCTTTGAAGCCCTTTCTGTAGTCAGTTTGTCTGCAGGAGTTGCAGAGGTGAGAAAAAATCTCTTCCCAAGGTTTTCCTTCTGCACCCATGGCCAAGGGGGGGTAGTTGGAGGCTTGGAGGTGTGATGGTGAGGGTTTGGAGGTGTCCCCCAAGGACGAGAGGCTGAGTGCAGGGGACAGGATGTGGTCAGAGAGGACCTGAGGTGGCAGAGGCTCTCCAGGAGGACGATGTGTCCCTGAAGAACAACTTTGCAGTGGTATTGATCACGATTGGGCATGACACCGGCTGCAGGCCGCGGCCTCAGGGGTGTCCTGATACCCCTCAGCCTACTCTAGCTTCCATCATCTGATAAACTGCTGATTCCCTGATCTTGTTAGTGCTCTCCTTCCCCAGATCCCTGCAAGGAGCCTCTGGGATGGGGACAGAGCTGACCACAGGTGATGCAGGCTGGCTGTTCCCACCCGGACTCGGTGCGGGTGGCTTTTGGGTCAGGTTTCTGGTTTTCAGCTGGGCTTGATAAAGTGATGGGTCTGTGTCTGAAAATTGCTGAACTGCAAAGACCTCTGCCTTGGAGTGCAGAAGATGAGCTGCAGCAGAGAAATGTTTTTGCACAGGGCAATTAGCGAGAAATGGCTTTTTGTCATGAGGATTTCTGACACTTGCATGGTGGGAGAGCTGCAGTGGACAGGGCCGTGTTTGCCCAGAGAAATGGAAAAAGTTCTTTTGCTGTTGCTTTTCAGATATGTGGTCAGCCACAGATTTTAAGTAGATGAGGCTAGAATCTGTTTTCGGATCACTTGGACGATGGGAAAGGAGCAGAGATGCCCACAGAAAGGTGAAGGGAGTGTGGTGGCATCCTGGATCTCCTGTGGGCACCCAGTAGACCCAGAGTCTGGGAAGAGGATCATCACCCTTACCACTGAAGAAGGAAAAGAGTGATGCTCTGCTGTCACGGGGTCCAGGCCTGGGCTCATCCCACTCTTGCAGAATCATCCTTGTCCTTGCTGCTTCTGCAAATGTTTTTTTCTGGAAGGAGCATTTCTTCTGAGGGCATCCATAAATCCGTTTCTCACCCTTTTTGGTCCTTACAGAGTCATTCTGACTCCCGTCTTTTCATGCCACTTCTTCATCTAAATCAAGATTTCACAGGTTTCAGGGGCTGTATCTGGGAACTGAACCTTTGGGTTTATCTGACAGGGAGCTGATGTGTCACAGCCCTTCCTGCTGCTGTCCTGTGCAATCTCTTTGTTGTCTCGCTTTGCCGGGTGGCATCTGGGGGAGAATCTCAAATCTCTCCATCACCACCTCTCTCACAGAATGTATGTTCTCCCTCAGTGGGGAGTTAAATTTTTTTTCAGGGTATTTCCAATTGTTGTAAGATACGGTTGTGGGTCAAAATTTGCTGCAGGCGCACAAGCACAGGAAGTGTTTGCCTGTTTTCAAGGGAGATTTGCTCTATTAGGAGTGGAAAGCAAAGCAAATTGATTTGAGGAATAGATTCGAGGAACTTACTTTTGATGCTAAAGATTTAGATGGTCTAGACTCTCTCTTAAGCTGCAGGAGGGGAAAAATAACATGTTAGAAGAAACCTGGAGGACTGCTGGCAAGGTTTTAGTGGAGCATACTGAGATTTTCAGCAGGAAAATCTCCAAATGCAGCTGCTTTTTGAAGAGCAGCTGCCCTCTGTTGTGGAAGGCAGGAGGGCACAGGCAGGAGACCCTGGGGGATCCATTCTCATCCTGGAGCCCTGTCCCTCTGCAGGGTTTCACTGGAGGGACTCCTCAGGAAGGCTGTGAGGATGAGCAGAGCCCAGCTCCGAGTTACTTGTTGGGCTTTTGATTCTCCCTTGAAGCTGAACAACATCTTGTGTGTGATTTTGTGTAAGAGCAGCACATTCGGAAAACAGATTCCTCATCCTGTGATGGCAAAATATTCTCTCTCTGTGTGTGTTCATCATTGTTTGTTCTAGCCTTAAATGCACCCAATTATTTGCTTTTGTGTTCGTCAATTATTGCATTATCTGCTCAGGCAAAACCTGTTGTTTTATCCAGCGCAGATTCTTAACATTAATTCCTTGACCTTTTATATCCCCTATAGTATATCCAGAGCTGCTAAATGGCTTTGCCCAAATTTATCATTTTTTTTCCTGCCAAAGTGATGGCTCAGGCAGGAGCGGGGGAACCATTTCAGGTGGAGACACGGTGTGCTCCCCACCACATTTGCATCGTGTAATTGAATCTGCAAAGATCGTTTTTGTCATCCTTGGGAAGCGAGCTTGTTTTAAAGCCACACAGGGTTTGCTCAAATGAGCTTTAGTTTCCTGCATGATCTCCTTTCGCGGTCAAGAGAGGTCCAGAACTGACAGCTCAGGGTGAGAGGGCTGATTAATGGGGTTCTTAAATTTCCATGAAAAGCAGAGGGAGGTGGTGAGGCCAAAGCTGTGCAGCTCCTGTGGGGGAAAAGAAAAAAAATCTTTATAAATATAAAGCTCATAGTGAAACCACAGAAAAGCCACCTATTTAGTGAAAAAGCTGTATTTAATACCAAAAAGTTCTGGTTTGGGGTAGCACGTTGTAATATAAGCAGACTTTGCAGGATTTATTAACTAGAAGGTACCCAGGCAGTTGTGTCAGCTCCAGGACAGATCCCTGCAAGGCACTGGCAATCCTGATGCTGCTGTGCACAGATGCTTTGGGGAGTTGCTGCAGCTGCTGGGTGAGGCAGAGCTGGGACCGAGCCTGGGAACAGAGGAGCTGAGTGGATTGTCACCAGCTGGTCCCAAGGTCCCCGTGTGGGCACGTCCCCAGCTCTCTGCCCCAGTTCAGGCACTGCTGAGTGCAGAGGCATCAAAGGGAGAAAAGGGGCGAGCAGGGCGTGCTGGAACGGGGCTCACGAGCTGCCACCTTGCCCTGCTTGCCCACGCCCCATGCCCTTGTCCCTGCCTGGCTTCGCTCCCGCCCCGGGACTCGCTCAGGCTCCCAGAAGTTGCTCTGGAGCTGCTCAGGTTTTGCAGGAGTTGTGTCCAGCTCTGCAGCGGCCTCCGACAGCCGCCGAGGGGGCTCCGAGCGCGGCACCCAGACCCTTCTGTGTTCCTTTCAGCCAGGGCAAAGCTTCTTTTTGCGTTTTGCCACCTTTGCAGAGGTCCTTTTTATGCGCTTTTCCTCCTTGGACATGCATCATTTCCAGCGTATTTTGGTAAATGATGTCCTTTAACACGTCTCCTATGCCCTGCTTATCGCTGTCATTCCTGAGTGCACTCATTAGGGAACAGTTTGATTTTGGGTGTAATTCCTCTGATAGGCACATTTACCGAACGTCTTTGATTCAGCATTTCACGTGTGGCAGGATTAATGGAAAGCACTTTACTAAAGAGGTTTGAATACCTAGTAGGTTCCCTAAAGATTTTTTTTTTTTCCATTTAAATGGAGCTGTATTATCTTGGGCTAGGGGTTTTTTTGATGCTGTTGTGGTTTGTGGACTGTAGTGTTTCCTCTGCTGCTGGGTTTGGACTGCCATGGACCGGGGTGACTGTAGGTCCTGGAAATAGCCCGATGCAAAATCGAGATGTATGACTATGATTATTTTATATTTGTTTTATTTTGGTTGGGGAAACATGCATTAAAAAAGCCATGAGAGCTCTACCTGTTAATTAGCGTGACAATACCGTGGTAACGACCACCCTGCAGGATTAAAACCCCATATTCAGATAAGCATTAACTGTGCTTGTTGGCAGATAAACGATGCAGATAATATCAGAGGAGCAGAGCTCTCGGTGACAGCCTGTCCATGCTGTGATGTCAGCACGGATGCCTTTGACCTCATCACGATGCTCAGTTAAACCTGGTTTTACACAGCTGTGTTTTCCCGTGGATGGGAATTTGTGCAGGGAGAAATCAAGTAAATCCTCCACAGTGAGACCCTTTATGTGTAGCCTTGGGGAGCAGTGAAAGCAGTATTTACACCCTTGAGGTGTGAATTTGCAGGGCTGTGCCTTTCAGGGCCCTTACCAACCTGCTGATACACCTGGTTCTTGGGCACGTGGGATTTGGTGCTGATGCCAAGGTTCCTATCATTTCAAAGGGTTTTTGGTACCGCCCTTACACCAGGTAGGTGGGTCAGGGTTAGGATTAAGAGAATTTGGTGTGAGGCACCTGTGGGGACGTGGGTGACCTCACCCAGTTCTTTGCTGCAGTGTGGGTCAAGCCTGTGAGGCTGGAGAGGCCCCTGTGGGGCTGCAGGGACCTGTCCCTTGTCAAGACACAAGAGAGGGGCTTTGGCTCTTGGATTGGGATACCTGCTGCAAGAACCCTGCCAGTGTCACCTCAGCTGGGGGCTGGAAGTCACCCAGATACTTTCAAAAAATGTTGGTGTTGGATCCTCCAGTGTGTTCCGAGCTGGGAGCAGCTGAGCCTTTGGATTCTCTCAAAGAAGGAAAATTATCCAAGCCTTGAAGACTTGCTGTGATTTATTCCGGTTCCTTTTAGTTGCAGCTGTACATAAAGACTCCAAATTGGGGGATATTTTGCTGAACTGCAGTTTTTCTGAGGTAGCTCTCATTTGCTAATTCATTTTCTGTTGTTTGTGCCGATGTAAGTACAAGTTATTCTGCACTGATGTTTTTCATCCTTCCTGGACTTGAATCAGCAAATGAGTGTTGATATCCTTGTGGCAATCTGGTGAGGAGAGGGGAAGCAGAAAAATCAAGTGGTACTCTGAAGATAATTTTGCTCATGCTTTTTTATATCAATGGCCAAAGCCACTTATCAAACCAAGTATCTTGACTAAGAAGAGAGATGGATACTGTTGGCTACAAGTAGATGGACATAGTGCTGGAGGTAACTGGTAGGAAGTTATTTCATATACTGTGGTTCCTTTCCTTACTTTTTCATCATATCCGAACTTTATTTAAGTGTGTGTGCAGAGTTTAGAGGGTAATACCATTAATTAGACCGACAGGAAAGACTAATATAAAAGTATAACCCTCTTTAGTACCCTGGGTTTATCCCTGATTAACAGAGCTCCTCTGATCTTATGGTAAATCTGTGTACATGTCACTAGGAAAGCAGGATTAAGTTGGTAATTAATAACACCAAAAAGTTTTCATCGTTGAAAATGAGTAAAAAAACGATAAGGAAAATAAACCACAACAGAACTTTGAATATAGATAAAAATATGAAGGTTTCTCCTTATTCCAGCGTGTCAGGCAACAAGGGTAGGAAGAGGAGGCATAGGTTACCACAGATGCAATGGCTGAGGCTCAAAGTACATCAAAGACGATGCCAAAGTATTGTCCTGGGCAATATCCAGCCAATTCTTTCTGAATTTTGCCCAAAACCCTGCCGGGGAAAGCCGAGGCCAGCGTGTGCTGCTGCAGCAGCGTCTCCATCCCCCGGGGAGGGCAGGGCGTGCGGGAGAGGCGCGGTACTCACAGGAGAGTTGTTCTGGGTGTTATTAAAAGTATTCTCACGATGAGGTGCTGGTCAGGCGCTGAACTCCGCAGGCACGAGCACGGTGCCTGTCTGTGTGACAAGTGCTGCTGCCAGCGGAGAATCCTGATGAGGATCCTGCCGGGCTGGGATCTGCACGCAGCAATTTCCTTCCTGCCTGTTTATTCAGGCAAGCCCGGGCTTGTTTTAGTGATTATTTCACCTCTTGTAACTGATGGCTGGCAGGGAAGATCAGCTACTTTGTGATGAAATCTTGAATGTATATGCGTATTTTATAGCTTTAGTTCTTTAGGATGGGGAAGAGCACAACCAGATTTTTGCAGAGGATGCTGCCTGTGCAGGAATTTTCATCTTTGCTCTTCACCATTTCTTTCAAGCTTATCTTCACAAGGCTGCACTGCTAGGCGAACGTTGCCTGTGATTTTTTAACCTGTTGCAGAGCTACCCCGTGCCTTTCCCGGCTCTCAGCTCTGCCAATGCAGGTGGAAAACCGGAGCTGCCTTTGCGTGGCTGCGCTCAGTCAGACCCAGCAGCGAGGTCCTTATCAGCGCCTCGCCGATAAACCAGGGCACAAAAGCCTTGGCGGGCACCCACATCTCCTACTTATTTGGAGATTAAAAGCTCTTGAGGCTTTGGTTTGTTGTGAAAGTTAATTGCGAAGCCCTCGGAGCTTGGCAGGGCTCCCACGGCGAGACTCGTCACGCCGGAGCCGAGCCCTGCGGGGCTCGCCCGGGCGGGTCGGTGCGGGCACCGGGAGGGACCCGCTCCTCCGCAGGGCATCTCTCCCCAGCCGCTTCAGACATCCCAGCAGGAGATGCACAGTCCCCAGGGGGTGCTGGGCTCTTCCCACTGACTGCACCGTGAGCCAGGGCAGCGGGCGGAATGGTCCCACCCATCGCTTCATCTCCCCCCCGGCGCTTCGGTGTAAGTAGGGCTGTGTTTGGGAAGGGCTGCCCTGTTGTGCTTGCCTCACATCGCGTCTGGAGGTGCCTGCAAGCAGGGTTGGTTCCTCAAGGGTGTTCCCAGCACTGCTCCTGGCCCCGTGCCCCTCCCTGACCCGCTCAGGGAGTGCCTCTTCTGCCAAGTCTTGGTGTCCCGGAGCATCCACTGCGACCTTCTTGGGGTTTTGGGGTTGTGCCCTACATCCAGCACCCTGATCTTGCGGTGAGGAGGTGAGTGCTGTCGGGTATCTGAATCCAGCTTTGCCCTGTTTATTAGCATTTCAATCGGCTCACCATGGGAACCTTCCACACTGCTGCTGCTCTCAGAGGTGGGACCTTCTCCTCAGCCAGAGGCTGCTCAGCACAATCCTGAGAGAGAAGTAGAAATAAAAGTCAAGCCACGTGATTGCAGGGGGACAAGGTTTGTTGTTTTCATTTATTTATTAATTTCTAAGATGCTTTCTGATGGCTGCTACTTGTGCAAAACCTTATGCACCAGGGAGCTGAGGAAGCTGGTGGACTCCAGATGGGTGCTCAGCTCACAGGTATTGCCATGCTGGACATCTGTGGTGGACACTGAGGTTTGCTGTCGTGGGGCTGGTTTGGACAGCTTGGTCCAAAGGGGACAGGAGGTATCTGTGTTGTTTTGGGGGTTAGTTTTCATCACAACCTCATGACACTTTTCTTTTGTTAATGATTTTTTTAATGCCAGGGGCCGTGTGTGATGTGCATTGGGTAAGCATGTGGGGACCAGCTCAATCACAGAATCAGAGATTGGCTGGGGTTTTAAGGGACCTTAAAGATCATCCAGTTCCAATCCCCTGCCATGGGCAGGGACACCTTCCTCTGGATCAGGTTGCTCCAAGCCCCATCCAGCCATTTCTCATAAGAGGGCGCAAAAGATCCCAAACAGTCTCAAGGACAACAATCAGAGCATTCCCCATTTTAATCTCCATCCTTCATGTAAATTAAATAAAAATACTGCCCTGGTGGTATTTTTCCACCCAAGCTCTGATGAAACAAAAGTAAATATTACTGACCTGGCAGCACAAATGAAAGGAGAATGAGAAGCAGTGTATGAAATGGACTGTCAGCCAGCTTTTGTTTTTCTGTATTGGTCTTGTGGCATTTCTGTGGAAGAGGCCAGATACAAAGTTCTCTTACATAATGCTCACATCACTGGAGTATGATTGTATCCGACTGTCACAGATGAGGAGGCTGTATTTATGTCTCAGTGAATTTCATCCCTCAGTTTGTGTGGCCTCTGACCTCTGGGGAATATCACAAATCCACTGTTATGGAATACAATGGCACATTTGATTTATCAACTCCATTAATGATCTGCTTGAAGGGAGAAACAACATGTTAATTAAATTTACAACTGGTGATAAACTTAGTGTTGCTAGCATCGGACAGGACAGTGATTTAGGGTGGCAAGGTAGGCAAGGGATGGCAAACTGGGAAGCAGATGCCACCATGCTCGTGGTAGCTGGCAAAAATATAGAGATTGGGGATTTAGTGAGAAAATAATTCTTAGAATAAATGAGGGTGTTGGGCTGTGTGCAGTCTCCAAGGATTGTGGCCAAAATCAGTGTTACTGTAGGTGCTGCAGGCTTTACTGCTGAAAGGGGCAGTGCTGGGTGGTTACATTCAGGACAATTTAATAGTTTAAAAAAAACCCCTAACCTACAGGTTGTCAGGCATTGAGTATTTTGGCACTGCTCTGTTGATGGTATTAACATAAATTCAAGCTGACCTAAGTGCACTGGGATAAAAACAAACATTTACCCTCGGAAAATCCTCCCAACTGAATGTGAATTCCACCGTTGGCTTTGGGCTGTTTCGTGTTTTGCATTTCTTTTCTGTGGGTTTTAGTAATGAAAACAAACAACTTGGCTTCACCTTGGGTTGGAGTTAACTTCTTCTCCAGTCATTTTCTCTTTCCCATGCATTGACACACTCGGTGGCAGAGCTGCAAGTAGGCAAGAGGTTGTACATTTTTAGCTGGAATTGAAAACGTTTGTTTTCTAGCATAATGCAAAATGCCTGAATTAAAGGCTGACTCGTTTCTCTGGAAGGATCGATGCATCCAAGTGTTCCTATGTGAGATTTTAAGTGCCCCACCTGTTCCAGGCTTTGCTGTGAACAGCCACAGGCTCCAAGTTAAATTAATGTACAGCGGGCTCTCGGCCCCTGCCCATGCATCATCCCCTCCTCTCTGCTCTTTGGGTTGTGTTCCTGACCTTCCTAATTGTCTCCAGCTGAAACTCTCCCTTCAAAGTGAGCTCAGATGCAAAATATTTTTGTGTGAAGTGTTAACACATTCTTTCGAGGGAAAACTTCTTTTGAAAGGTGGAGTAAGCTAGGATATTAAATCAAAAATGCTTTATTTTAGTAAAGGTACCTGTTGATTATCTGTGAGGAGAAAAATGCTGTAAACCCAGCTGTGAGTTACAGTGTATTGACCACTACAAGGGACAGTTTAACCAAAAGCCTCTTTTTCTTCACTTAAGTTGGTGCAGGTTATTGGAGGGAGACATTTGTGGATGTGTTTACAAGGAATGGCATTAATTATTGAGGGCTGAGCTAAATAAAATTAATTTTGAACAGGAAGTGAGTTACTCTGTCCTTGTCATAACCTCCAGTCCACATGAACAGCACTCAGGTTATTAAAAGGCAGTTTTAAACTGAAGAAGAATTTCAACATCTTTCTTCCTGGTTGGAAGGAGGATGTTATTTTAAAGATCAATGACCTTTGTTCAGGTGCTATTATACCATTTCAAAGACACATAGAGTTTGAGATGTCTTTTATTTATTTAAAAAATATTTTGCAATCAACAATTTGGGTTTTTTCTTTCTCTAAAGCTTTTTTTTTTTGTTTCTTTTTGTGCTACATTTTTTCCTCTGTGCTATACCTTGGGGTACAATTAGGACTGTGTTCTGCAGTTGAGTGGTGTCAGGACTGCAGCAAGCATTAAAGCCCTGGAAAGGTAAATATTGCAGAGGATGGAACAGCAGTAGTCCTGGAGAAAAAAAAAAAGAAAGCCAACAGCAGTTTTGGGATTTATTCACCCCTTGGTGTTTGAAGACTTGATTTATTCACCCCTTGAAGTTTGAAGAGGACTTGGAGACTCCTGCAGACCATGGATGTCTGCCATAGAATATCTGCAAAGATCACAGAATCCCTGAATGGTTTGGGTTGGAAGGGACGTTAAAACTCACCCCATCCCACCCCTGCCATGGCAGGGACACCTTCCCCTACCCCAGGTGCTCCAAGCCTCATCCAGCCTGGCCTTGGGCACTTCCAGGGATCCAGGAGCAGCCACAAATTCTCTGGGCACGCTGTGCCAGGGCCTCCCCACCCTCACAGCCAAGAATTTCTTCCCAATACCCAATCTAACCCTGCTCTGTGTCAGGTTAGAGCCCAAGACCTGTGAGTTGTGTTGGTAACAACAGCAGGGTCAGTAAGTGAAGGGCTAACCATGGTACTGGGGTGTGTTTCACCAAAAGCACAGGCTGGAGTGGTCCTGGGATGGGGAAATGGGGGCACAGGTGGGATGGAAAGCTGGACCAAGGGCAGTGAGGGACAGGGTTAATGAGTGTGTCCCTCCCCTCCCTCCCCACATAATATAATACATATAACATGCTGTTATATAGGGCAGGGGCTGAGTCTGGTTAACGTGCAGCTCCCAGGGACCCTGGGATATTAAAGAAAAACTGATAATGCTTCCTGTGTTGAGTGCTTGGAGGCATCCCTCGTTCCCCTGGCTGTTATCTGTGCAGCATCCCTGTCCCCCACCCCATCTCCTGCTAACGAAGCAATTACATGCACAGGAGTGGGCTCGCTCCCAGTAACAAGCCTCCCCAGGCTGGGGATGTGTCATGGACAAAGCAACACTCTCAGCAGCAAAGACCATGTCTTAATATGAGTTTTCAGCAATTTTAAGGTGAATTGCACTCACTGGCTTGTGATAGGCTTCAAAAGTCCCTGTTGTTTGATGTGTCGGAGGAGATCAGTCGCTATTTTGGAACATTAATTTATACAATTCAGATCACACTTGTAGGGTTTTTTGTTTCCCAGCGTTTCTTGTTTTACTAATTGCAATTGTTTCACGTCCTCTAATCTATTATACTTTTTAATAAGGCATATAATTCATTATTTAGGTGGTAGTGTTCTGATAATTAGATGGGTTATTTTTGTCAGTGCTGATTAGTTGGTAAGTACAGATTAATATTTGAAGACTTGATGTGGTCTCTTGCTATTTGAGTTTCAAAGAGGTGATGTGGCACTTGTTTCATGATATTCCCAACAACCTCATCCCTTCCAGCCTGAGGAAAGCGCCGACAAATTGTAAAGAGGCTTTGAAAGCCTTTGGATCTTGTTTCCCCTGTAAAACTCGTATTAGAAAAACGCCTGCCAGTGTAGGCTGAGGGTGATACACTGAAAGTGCAGCTCCCTGAGCAGACAGCAGCACCAGGTGCCACGGGGGTCTGCACCCTAAATAGTTTTTTGGGTGCACAAGCAATATCCTGCACGTTGCGGGGCAGGGACCTGCCGTCTGCTGGATATGTCCTAGAAAAGCCCTGCCCCTTCACAAACAGAAAGCCTTGGCCTTTTTTTTTCCACCCGGAGTTAATTGCAGTGTGGGACAATGTGGCCTTTGTGTGACTGTCCCTGTGCTGGGGACGCTTTCTGCTCTCCCCCTCCCGCAGAGCTGGCAGCGATTCCGGGCTCTCCCTCACACAGAAGCTGTTTGCAGGATTAAAGCTTTTCTAGTTCCTTTGCAGACGGGTTAGTGAAGGGGTGAGGTGGCTGAGGGGGGCACCTGCAAGCTGCCAGGAGTGGGGTGTGGGTGTCTGGGGGGTGAAACATCCCGGTATTGCCCTGCACACCAGGCCGAGGGAGGTGGTGGCTGTGCTGCAGCGTAGTGAAGCGTGTGTTTCTGGAGCTTCTGCCTTGTCCAGGATAATACGAACCGTGCTGCTGGGAGAGATGATGTTGTTGGAGCTGAGCCATGGCATTATTTGAGACCAGATCTCTGGGAAGAGGGAATAAACCAAATGATTTTTAGTCACTTGGTCACCCCTGCCAAGGAAACCACAGTGCTCTTCGGTGGCTCCTTCTTACTGGAGACTCCTTCAACCCTCCCTGCTTTAGCAGATGGCTCCAAACACAAATAAGCCTCAGGGATGCCTGTCACTGCCTGTGACCCTGGGGAGAGTAGAAACCACATCGGAAATGAGCAGGGATAAGGAGATGCCGAACATTTTTCTTGAGCAAGGAAATGTGGCAGAGGGAATGTCGGGATAAGCTCTGTGCATTTATCAGTGCCGTGAGCACACCTCGGGCAATCCCTTCGCACCACCCCACGATGCCAGCGGGGTTCCTGCTCCTTGGTGGTTCAAGGACACTTGTGTTAATGGATCCTTGGATCCACAGAGGTGTTGTGGGGTGTGCATGCGTTTCCTGAGCTCCTCTGCCTGAGGATGGGAGCTGAAGCCATGGAGGGGCTCCCCTTTGAGCTCCTAAGGGGTGAATTTGGACCTCGCTGTGCCTTTCACGTGGAGATCCAGCTGGGAGCAATGGTGTGATGGTTGTATGGGTTTGGAGATGAGTTCACAGCCTAGTGGAAAAGCATGGCAAGGAAAGGATTTACTGAAGTAGAAACAGAGGAGGGTTGCTGAGAGCTTCCATACTTGTCCTGGTTTCAAGTCTGTTGAGCTGTGGAAATAAATTAGGGGCTCAGCAGCTCAGGGTCTGCCAGGAGGGTAGAGCTGGAGCAAAGAAGACTAATGATGTCTCCATTGCCCCACTGCAGTTCTGTCAGGCAGCCTGGGAATTCCAGCCCCAATTCTCTTGGGCTGTGGTGCTGGAATTGGCTCATCCTACAAGAAATGGCTTGTGTTTATGCAAGACCTCGCTGCTGCTGGAGAGGGAGGTCAGAGTGTAAGTTGGTTAAGCGGCCAGATTGCCCTGGTGCGTTTGCCACGGGATAATGGAAAATTCCTGTGAGGAGCTGTGCTTGATCTGGGGCCAGAGGGAACAGGATGAAGTCTATTCCACCAGCAAAATGATAGAAGAGTACACTGTGCATCTTCCGGTGCCTGCTGCCAATGTTTTTATAGGCTCGAGATTTTATTTTGGAGAAGAAGAGTATCAGCATGCGTGGCCAACCCGCAGCCGTGCCAGCTTCTTGCCTTGTGTCCTCTCACACTGCCTGGGAGCCATTCCCCCGTACAATTTTGGAGAACCACGTGCAAAGAGCCCGTGACAGCTTCGTTTTCTGCTTCCCAGGAGGATGGGGAGAATTCAGAGCTGTGGGGTCCCTGTGGTCCTGACACAGCACGCTGAGCACGTGAGCTCTGCCAGTTCCAACAGGAGCCTTTCGGGGCTGCAATAGCCTTTACATCCTCCTGCATTCCCTCAGTGGGTTTGGGTCCATCCTGCTACATGAATATTACTGATTACCATCAGAATTTGTGGAGATGAAGGGAATCTTAAAAAACTAGTGCCTAATAATAAAGTCTATGCAAGGAAGTTTTAGTATCTCTTAGGACTTTGTGTTACAAATATCTCTTTAGCATCTTTGTGTTACAAACCCATTTGTGCTGTAAGGCTTTAGACTGAAGGATTTAACTTGCTGTTCTTAGACTGTTATCGCTAATAAAATGACTTTGCACTTTGATAGCCTTTCACTCCAGCATCTAAAAGTACTTTAAAAATGCTAATGAATTAAGTTTCTTGATAGCTCTTGAGTGCAGCTCTTTGTGCAGGCGTTTGGTCCAAAGCCTAGTGAAGTCAGTGGAAAGTTGTCTGTGTCATTAGCTCTGGCAAATCCTTTAATCTGTCTGTCCCTGCTTGTCCCATCTTCAGCCAGAGCTGATGGCACAGACATCTTCTCATGCCAGGAGCCCTCATCCTTCCCTAAGTGGGATTTTTTTCTTGTTTTTCTGCCTGGTCCCACTGCTGAGGAGCATGTGGGGGTAGCAGTAATTTGAAGGGAAGGGTGGGGGACATACAGATTTATGGTTACCCACCTTGTCTGATGTTGTGCTCTGACTTAACATCAGAGATTTAGGAGGAGTCTGGGTTGGAAATAACATAAAATAATTCTGTAAGAGAAAGCCTGTTACCCAGCAGTGATGCAGTGTAGAGCAGTAGCTCTGTGCTCTTGGTTTCCATTGTGGGCCTGGTCAAGGTGGTTTCCTGACGTGGGAAGGTTTCCAGTCCAAGACCATCCAGTGGGCTTTATTCATTCCCCCATTTTCAGTTTGTTGGAGGTTTGCCATTGGTTTAAACGTTTTGGGATCATGCTTTGGAGAAGACAGCTCCTTCTGCTGTAGGACATAGCCATGGGCAGGAGCAGGGGAGGGCTGGGCTGTGAGGAGCAGTGGGGTGGTGCTGGTGGAAGCTCTTTTGATCCAGTTCATGGCTGTCAACAGAACTAGCAGGGGGATTCTTCTTCTTGCTGTATTAAAGAAGATAAAAGCAGTTCTGCCCCTGGCAAAGCCACAGCCACAAGACACTGTGAACATCTTGGCTCCCTTTCCTCTTCTAGACGTGTGATGGATCATGTAATGTCCTTATGTCTGATCAGCCATGACAATCTGTATTTTATGGATTTTCACTCCTTTTCACCCTGTTACAATCTCCCCTCTCCCCTACCTTTCATTAATTGTCTCTCAAAACTGTCTTGTTGCTGCTCTGATGATTTTTTCCAGTGGATAAGCTTGTTACAGATAATCTGGTTTGCTGAATTTCCTTTCTGCTGGGCAATCTTCTTAATAGCTGCCTCAGAGGATTTCATCCTGTTTGGTGTAAGGATGTGCCTTCAGATAAATATTCTGTTTCTCCATGGTTCTGCTGATTAAGGTCTGTTCTTTCTCCTAAATAGTCTCCTAAAGTACTTCTGAGCAGGAAGAGTTTCATGGACACTTAGCATATGTTTGGTCCTTCTGAGCAAACTGTGTTGGCCAAGGTGGTCAAAATCCACTGTTGATTTTGGATGTGTCAGCTTGGACAGTTCAGGGGCCAAAACAAAGGGAAGAAGAAAGATGAGGGAGAGAGAAGAGTTTTAATCCTTAAATGTGACACTGCTTTTACAACAAGGTATGTGATTGATGGGGTTTCTCCGTGTGGCATCCCGAAGGGGATAAGAAAGTGGTCAAAAGGCACACACATCCTCTGTTTATCCATTTCCCACCTATGCAATAATTAATAGCATCATTGAATCTCTTTCAGAATTTTATCAGAGTTCAGATGTTTGCCATCACTGCTCCTTTTGAAAAAGCTCATTTTCAGCACTTTTAAAAACAAGCCCTTTTCATACATGCTTCAAGGATGCTTTTTCTTTTCCCTGTCCAAATCAGCTCTGGATGGAGGGTCAGGAGATTACAGTTCTTTTCCCAGAGTTGCCAGCGAGCTGCTGAATGATCTTCAGCAATTCGTTTGATCTTTCTGCGCCTCATTCTCACAAATAAGGATGCTGGTAATAACTTTCTATTGTTAAAGCTCTGGTAATAACTTCCCATTGTTAAAGCTCTTCAAGCTCTCATATGGAAAATGCTATATGGGACTTAGAGTAATTATTGTCATCATTTGCAAGCGAAGGTGCTGGAAATAAAAGTTTCTGCAGTAGAGGACCTTGGTTCTTGTTAAAGGGAATTATTAGAATAATTTTGGCTGGAATGACCAATAAAATGTGAATCAGGCAACTGCCTTTATTGATTTAATAGCTGAGCTAGGTGTTAAGAGAAATGGGGGGAGTGTGTGGGTTTCCACTTGAGGCATCCTGGGAATAAAGGAAAGCCTGTGCTGACTCCAGGTGAATTTGGTCTTGCTTACCATCTAAACAGCGTGTGAGTTCCTGGTACATAATGTCACTCTGCCATTATTAATAAAAACCAACCAAAACACAAACCCAACACCAAAACCCCAGCAAACAAACCCAGACACAGGGATGTTTCTCCCACCACTGCTCCTTTGTGGTCTGTGGCTGCCCAGGTGATCTCCTGTGAAGGCACCTCGCAGTAGAGGCATTACAGCACTGGCTGTGACTGTCCCTGTGGTATCCAGATCCAGCAGTTAGAGCTGCATGAGGATAATGAAGACATAGATAAGTTTGCTCTATACATTTCTCAACTCCTGGCTCCGCACCCTGTCCCTCGTTGCCTCTAATTTTTACAGCTTGCTAAAAATAGGTCTTGGAAAAGACTTGGAGCTGTTGAGACGGAGACAAAGCAAGACTGTAAATCACTTGACAGCTCATTTCCTTATAGCAAATATCCCACTCTTGCAACTTTATGTTTGGATTAAAGAAAGAATAAAGTGTAGCGAGAACTTGGTTTGATTACTGTGTGTTTCAGTTGAGTTTCTCTTTCCTTTAATAAACAACAACATTAGTAGATAGTAATGGCACAAATCTTATTGGAAAGGCTTGAATTGGGCATCAGTTTTTATCTTTTAAAGATGTCAGATCTGAGGGTTTTGGGTGCTGGTGTGGGGGTTGGGGTGGAGTTGGCAGGGTTGTGCTTGGCTCTGTGTGAGGAGCAGCGATGCCACACAAGTGCCACAAACACGACTGTGTCACCTGGTGGAGGATACGCCTCAACTCGTGTCTGCCAAGTCCTTTCACCCTTTGTTATCACTGACTCTGTGCTCTGCAACCTTTCCAGTCCTATTCCTGCAGCCAGTGGGAACTTTGCCAGTAATTCCAGTCAGGATAGGACCGAGACCTTGACAGTCGTTTCCTGTCCTTCTGCACGCAAGGCTCTCCCGAGCTCTCTGCAAACACCCCGAGCTCTGAGGTGCTCTCATTAGGCAGGTCAGAGCATTATTCGGTGGCCAGGTTGGTTTTGTCCCCTTGGGATATTTGCTTTGCACTCTGGCCGGGGATGAGAAAACAACAACCACAGCTGGGGCTGCATTTTTGGAAGGCATGGACAGCTTTTTCACAAGACCTATGTGTCTGCCTCAGTCCTCTGCAAAAGCCCTGTTTCAGAGGGATCTGGTGGAGGTTATCCCTATTTTTGATGCGTGTTGAGGTTCCTCTAGCACTGTGCTCTGTCACTGTTCCTGTTCTCCATCAAAGGGCCCAGCCAGACGAGCCCAGATTGTGCCAAAGCTCTGCCGTGCAAAAACAAGTCACAGGCTCAAGGCTGTAGTAACAGACTGCATCTTCTGCTGTGGCAATATGTGTTTCAGATGAGTGAAATTAGAGCCTTGTCTTGCTGCATGCAGCTCTGGATTATCAGATCCATTATCCAGAGGTTGTGCTGGTTGATCACAGCAAATATTTCAGTGGTGTTGTGCATGGCTGGGTATTAGCAGTGTTTAATGGCATCTTGGGAGGGATGAGTCCTGACAAGAGCATGGACAATGCTCTTCTTTCATCTGAGCTGCTGTTTCCCAACCTCAACACCTTTGCACGAAAAAATGCTCCGTGGCAGCCAGGGGTTAGAGCGTTGCCTCAGAGTTGTTCTATCTCTGTGGCTCAACAACAAGAAAAAGGAGTTATCATTGTCCCAGGAGGCAGAGAACAAATTTAGGTCCTGGTCTTGCATATGCTTATCCAGCTAATTAGCTTTACTCAATGGAGCCCATTCAGCCTGTAGCACTTGTCCTTCATCTGTTCAGGACCGTGTGTGTGAATGCTCATTGAAACACATGGTCAATCGTGGTATTGTTGCACGTACGTTATTGCTTATGTTCTTGCTGGAGCCAGGAACAGTCTCTCCATTGTAGAAACCTTTCTTTCTTTTTTTTTTAAATATAATACAGCTATCGCTGTGAAATGATGGGCTCAGGTAAATTTATTCTTTTCAATTCCTGGGCCTGAAATTGCTGAGCTCGGCTGTTTAAACAGGAAACAATATTTGTCATTGCTGGGGTTGATGTGGCTCCAGATTTGGGTGTCGTGCCAGCTCCAGGACTTTGAGTAATAGACACATAATGAGTGATTACCCGATTGTTGTCGGGTGGTTGTGTATCAGGACCTTTCTGTCTTAGCAATTAATCTGCTCGTTGATGAACACTCGACCAGCTCCTGCCGGGATCTCGTGTCATTTCAGTCACTTGGCAGCAAAAAATTGCAATGAGACTTGCATCACATTTTGAACTGGATTTTTGGTGATGCTGTTTAAGGATATAGGAGCACATAAACGAGCAAATCTTGTATTCAGTGGGAGAATATGAATGCTCAGTGTGCCGAGCCCGGGTCAGTGCACCAGCTGCTTTTACTTTGCTTCTAGATTTAAACTAACTTGTGGTAGCGACAACTGAGCTTAAAAACCAGAATTTACATAATGATTCTGTGTTAATGATATTAAACATAATGGCACTAACAATAGCCTGTTAAAGGCAAATCCACAGAGATTTCTTTTTCCATTTGACCTTGAGTGCTGACGTTGGACTGGCTCGGCGTTGCATTTTTTTCCCCATGTTTGAACTTGAAAGGTTCTTTAATACTCAGCTCAATGTTCCTGTTTTGCTTTTTAAATTCCTTATTATTTCCCATGGCTGCAGTGCAAACTGATACCCCGTGCCAGGTCATTTCCAGGACTTGGACCTGAATTAGATTCAGTAGCTGGAAGGCGCTGGGCCTCAGAAATGTTTGTACATGATTCAGTTCCTGGAGGACAAAGACTCATCCTTGGCCATGGAGCATCCTACACTCCTTGTGCTTCCAGGCACTGTGAGAAGAGAATTGTGGAGGCAGGCTGTTCCCAGGATAGTCCTGCTTAAAATTTCCCGCCTGCATGGCTAATTTTGAGTTTTGTCTCCTTTCCCAGCCAGCTTCTCTCTCCGAATCTTTATCAGATGCTAATTAGCATTCGTTCCCACCCAGCCCTGGGATGTTTATTAAGGTTTTGGGGAAAGCTTTGCTTCTGGCACTGTTGCAACCCTGTCAGTGAAATCTCCCATAACCCCTTCACACCTCAGCTCTACCCCTTGTGTCCAGTCACAATTAATTATTGAATTTCAGCCTTGCTTAGCTCAGGCACCTTGTGACGAGTGAGACTTCGGGATCAATAGGGGCATGGCAGGACCTGCAGCACTGGCAGAACTTCCAGCTGGAGATGCTGCTGGTCCTGCAGAGCCCAGGGAGTCACCGGTGGTGGCTGCAGACCAATTTCATCCTGTAGTTTGAAACCACCATAAGCTGCTGCCTGCAGGGTCCATGCTCTGTGTAACCCAAGTCAGCAGATGCCATCAGGCACTTACTGGCTGTTGCTCCCCAACTATTTTTATTTGCATGCCTGGAATTCCTGCTTTCAGCTCAGCAGCAATAAATGAGCCATTTGCATAATGAATGGTTTTAAAATCTGCATCCCTGCAGTGGCTTGAGCCTTGCCCTTCAGAAGGGTTTGTTTGCTGGGAGAAGGTGACATAATTTTAAAAGCTAAACTCCTCTGGGAAATGGATATTTGGATGGGAAATAGGTTATTTTTCAGCTAATTTCTTTTGTGGTTGCATAGTTAGAAGCAAGCAGAGAAAATGCAGCGTGTTGCCCTGTGATACTGGAGCAGTGGGGTGGTGTGCTCAGAGACAGGTGAATGTGAAAGAGCCAGGTGGGAAGGAGGTTTGGGCTAAAAAGATGCAAGGAGTGCACCTGCAGAATAGTGGGGGAACACCAGGGACACGTGTGCTGTGTTGGGGTCACCTTGGCAACTTTTTCATCTGCTCTGCTGGTCTTCAGGAGCACAATAATGCACTGATCTTCAGTGTTTGGGAGGTGTCAGTCCCTTCTGATCCCAAAAGGAGGAACACAGATTGCTCTAAAATAATCCCAATGAGGTGTGAGCGCTCCTGTGCCCACTTGGCAGCATTTGGGATGACCCCACTTGTGCCCACGGGGCCATCAAGTGTCCAAGACCTCCGTGTCCTCCACCCGAAACTGAGACATCTCCCAGTCATAGCAGGGTACTTCACTCCTCCCCTCCACTGGGATTAGGGAGCAGGAAATGGGATTAGGAAACCCACCAGCCCCAAAGAAGCAGGAGGGCTTGGGCACAAGGAATTTTCTGCTGTGTTAGCACTGCCAAGAAGCCCTGCAGCTCAGGGTGATGGGTTTCCTAATAATTCCTAATAAATACAAACCAGGAGGATGAATAATGCGCAGCAATAACTCTCCTGCAAACATTAGCATCCCACTCCTGGTGATAAGACGTCGCTCTCTTTCAAGTCCCATAAAATGCTTTGCATGTTTCCAAGACTCTTGTTGCAAAAATTCTGCAAGGCATCAGTTTCTGTTTGTTTTCCTTTAAACTGCTTTCAAATTCCTGTTTGCCGAGTTTGCTGAGCACGCAGCGAGCTTCGCGGGAGAAAGAGGAGATGAGCGGAGCCGAGTCCTTAATGGAAAATAAATGTGAATCAAAATCCGCCCCAAACCCTGTAATCTCTGCCCCACACAAGAAAGCTCCACTTCAAGGAATAAAAGTCGGAAAAAATAGGTTGGATTTAATTGCTTTGGATGCTGTGGTACAGCAGAAGTGTGAGAAGGCGATAAAAGCTGCAATTTAAAGCTCGGCAGCGGCGGGTTGGAAACGCCGGAGCTGGTGTGCAGGGAGATGGATACTTTATCCCTGGCACATCTCTGCTGAGTTAAGATAAATGTTGAGCTATTAAGTTCCTGAGAGCGTTAAGAGGCTGGGAGAAGGTCACGTACTGCTTCCTCTGCTTTGGCTTTGCCTCCACGCTGCGTCGCTTCCTTCGCTGAGCTGTAAGGAGGATTCCTTTCTCCTCTGAGATTCCCTCCAGTGAGCACCCCAAAAATGCAGGAGAGTCTGGGACAGCCCAGATCAGGGCACAGGGGGTCAGTTCCTCCCATAAAAGCTCACGAAATCCAGGCTGGAGCCAGCTGTGCCATGTGGGCAAAAGTGGGGTAACAGCTGGGATCTGTCTGTCCTTGGTAGGATGCTTTTGAAGGGTTTTAAAACTCCTGTTCACTTTCTCTGACAACTCCTGGTAGAGTCGTGATGGTCAGGGTGGTCCTGCCAGGTGGAAACAGAGCGTGAAGTGCCAACAGCACCCAAAAAAACCTTTGGGTACCCCCATTTCCTTTCTGTCTTGTCCCCTGAGGTGGAAGGAAGGAGAACAGTGGGGAAACAGGACGAGAGGAAATTACAGGACGAGAGGAAATGGCCTCAGGTTGCACCAGGGGAGGTTTAGGCTGAATATTAAGAAAAATTTCTTCACCAAAAGTCTTGTTCAGCCCTGGCACAGCTGCCCAGGGTGGTGGTGGAGTCCCCATCCCTGGAGGGAATTAGGAGACATGTACATGTGTCACTTGGGAACATGGGCTAGTGGTGATCTTGGCAGTGCTGAGTTAATGGTTGGACTTGATGATTTTGGAGAGCTTTTCCAACTAAAATGATTCTGTGACTCTAAAATTCCATGGAAAATGCACACAGGCCAACAGCTCTGCTCTGTCTTCCTGCTCAAATCCTGATTTCTCTGTCCTTGGGAGGTTGGGCCAGATAAAAGACTGAAGTGAGGGAGGACAGAGGAGGGGAAGAAGATGAATCTCCTGCATTCATTATTCTGTATGCAAAGAACATCAAAAGCACTAATGGAAAAGCCTTTTTATATTTTTCATCAAAGCAGTGGTTCAGATTTGGCAGGCTGAGTTCGGGTCGGTGAAATATTTATGAATGGAGCAGCTGTGGGGCACTGCTTTAGGAGGACAGAGAGCCCTCCCTCCCTCCTTTCCTTCCTCTTCCCTAAATATGTTTTTCCACTTGGTCCTTTCTTCTCCCCCTCTGCTTTAGCTGTGTTACTCCTATCAGAGGAACTCACAGATGAGTCAGGACTGAGTTTGCACATCACAGGTAGTAAGATGTGTTTATTTTTTGCTTCACTTAAGTTAGGAAAAAAGAGGGAAAAGGAATAAACCAAACCTCGGGGGTGGATGGGGACAGCAAGGGAGGTTGTTCCCTGATTTCTCTCTGCTGCTGCTTCCATGTTAAACCTGAAAAACTTTTGAGTTATTTCTATAGCTAATAATTCATCATGATTTGTTTTTTTTTTTCCTTCTAAGAAAGATAATTGCACTGACCCAAGTGAGTTTTGTCTTTTATTCTTCCCTAGTAATTATACCCATCCACATGTAGGGAGCATGAAATTATTTGTGAAGGTGTTTTAATCCTAATTGATTAATTCCTAATCTAGATTTATTATTATTCTTTCTAATTTTGCATCATCACTTGGTGGGTAAGGTGGTTCAGAAGGCACAGAAGAAGAGCTAATACACAGTTTGTATTGAAATATTGGGTAGTTAAAAACAACAGGTTCACAGAGGGAAACCTGGAGCACTCCTGTCATCTGAGGGGATAGGAGAGCAGCAGTTGGGATTGGTGTAAACCAATGTGTCCCTCTCACAGGCAGTGATACCCTCAGTTTATTTTAATAAAAATAAATTTTAATAAAAATAAACTGCTTTTCCTTCTTGCTTTGTCCAGAAGATGGTAAACCCAGTGCTGTTATAAATCTGTTTTTCACAGTGATGCTGTCACTGCCCTTCCCTCCTGGAGATGCTGGGCAGATAGCCAGGTGTCACCAGGGATGCTCAGTTTGGGATGCAGGGTGCTGAGGTGGAGTGGTGGCAGGGAGATGCTGTGGCTTTGGGGGAGAATGTGGGAATTCTGGAGCATCTCCAGTGACTCAGTGTGTGTGTGTGTGTGCAATGCATGAGGAGGAACACGGCTATTTAAAATTTAAAGCTGCATTTCCATCAGGGTATTGTGTTCTTTAAATATAGATCTTTTGAAATGTGATAACTCTGGTCATTGAAGGATAGTAACAGTAATTGTATAAATATTTATGTCATGTAAAACAGCACAAATCAGTGGTGCAGAACTGGGATAGCTCTTTGCAATTTTGAGAAGTTGGCTTGAAATCTCACGTTGTGACCAGATGTGTAGGTGGATCAGCCCATAAAAATAGGAACCATTGTCTGAGCTCACTTCTATTTTAAAAAGTGCATTAATGCACTTGAAAAGAATGAAGTTCCAAACCTGCAGTTTATGAAGCAGAGTTGCAGACTGAGGTTCACAGGGGGACAGTGCTCCCCAGTATTCAGAGTGGGCACCCAAAGTGTTCTGTGTGTGTGGAAAGCCCTGCCTGGTGTCCTGAGGTGCTGTGAAGCCCCATCTCTGCATGGCAAACAGAGGAAACATAATGGCACTTGGTGTTTGTTGGCTCTTTTAATGGTTCTTTTTTCTTTTCTGTTGTATTTGAATATTACAAAGCCTCCTAGAAGACTTTCTTTTTCGATCCTCGTGTTGATTTATCATCTGGTCAAACACCCTGTAATCACTTGCCCCTGTCCAAATCTGCTCTGGTAGGACGAGTTCTCCGTGGAGGGGCCATCCCTGGCCTTAATGACCATCAGATCTGTCTGGTTCCCTCGGTCATGGTAAAAAATATTCTTGGTGATGCTTTCCCAAGGATATGATGCCAAAGGGGGAGCACGGGTGGTCATCCCATTCCCAGCCTCTCCTGGTGTGTCAGCAGTGCCGAGTGGGAGCTGTCCCTCATGTCACCACCATGGTCATGGAGAGGAGAAATCCTTCCCCCACCAACCCAGCGAAGGCTGGTGCTTAATGAAGATGTAAAACCTCACGCTCTCAGCACGGCATCGACTCTCCAGTCCCAACACGGCTCCAGCGGGAAGGAGCAGGGCTGTTAATCCTCCTGACAGCCCCTTTGAATACCATCATATTTCAGCCCTGTTAGGCTGTTGGGCCGTTGTTTATGGGCTTCGTGCTGAAAGGAAGAGCTGTGCTGAGCCTGCAAAATGCTGCTTTGCTTCTGGAATGCTCGTCCTCACCACAGCAACCCAGTCCCAAATCCTGCCCCGTGCCCGGCTGGGTGTTTGCCCCATGCAGATCCTGGCGTGGTGAAGCATCACCTGCTGCTTGGAAATAATCACAGCTTCGTACAGATCTGCCTGCTTGAGGGAAATACCAGTTTGTCGGGGGTAACCCTATTTCCCCTTCCTTTTTTGGGCTGAAAAAGCCAAGCCAACAGTTTCTTCTCTGCCTCCTTTCTCGCAGCCACTGTCTCGCTGCGTGTCCTTCACAGACAGATTGATTGAATTTGATTTTCTGTGGAGTCGTGGGTTGGGGTGTTCATTAACCTGCACGCTGCTCTTCTCCCTGGCCTTGCACCCTTTGCATCCACAGCATCTTCCACAGCCTGTGTTTTATTAGTCAGGTTTTATTTCTTCCAGCTGGCATTCCAAACCCCAGGGTTTTCTCATGTCCGTCTTGCTTGCACATGTTTTCCTTAGCCTGTGGGGAGGAAAAATACCCTTCTGCTGGTCTCTGCCACGTCTCAGTGCCAGCTTGGACATCTGTGCCAGGGAAACCGGGGCATGGTGGTGCTGGAGCAGGGGTAGGTGGAAGGTGCTGCACGGTCAGTTGTGTCACCAGCCACAAAAGCTGCATTTAGCTCAAAGCCAGACTTGTCAGCTGGCACCCAGTGACCCCACTGACAGGGTCTGGAGTCCCCAAGGTACAGCCACTTTCAAGTCATATTTTTGTCAAGAGTTTTGCAGTGAGTTTGAGATACTGCCCTTGTGAAAGGTGGGAGAGGTGAATCCCAGCCATGGCAAAGTCCTGCCTGGTGAATTTGCAGGTGCCTCCCCAGGCTGCAGCACAAGCTGCTGACAGGAGATGCTGGCAGTGATTTGTGGGGCAGGGAGTTTTCCTCCTTCCCCCTGCAGAGTCTGTAATTCCCAGGTATTATAACATGTCATTTTTCTAGCATACCTGAGGAGCCAGGAAATAATGTCTGAGCCTAGAGGGACAGCAACGATGGAACCTCCAAAGAGGCGAGAGATGGAGAGATTAGAGCAAGAAACGACGGCCGTAATTTATTTCTCTTTTCCATCCCTCTTAGCCTGAAAAAGTGGCTGCATTCCTTTATTTTACAGCTTTGAGCTCGTGGTTTTTTTTCAAAAGCCAGCGGATGCTGCCAGTTCCCATCACCTAATCAAAGCTGCTCTGTGGAAGGGCCGCCTCGTTATTACATCCCATTATAGCCTCCGGCAGCGGCTGTACTTCATAACCGCCCAGGAAAGCTGACAGGTAACCAATGAGATGCATATTCCAGTGACAACCTCCTGCCCCCCAGGGAGCCAGGACCCTCTTCAGCACCGGAGCTGGGCTCATTGTGGCTGGGTGCTTCCTGGGAAGCAGCTGGGACCATTGTCTGCCCGGCCTGAGAGCACGGGGCCATGGAGCAGCGAGGTTTGCTCTTTTGTTCCTTTCTAATTTCATTGTCCGTGGGGTAGGGATTGCCATGAAACGCCTGCCTGTGTCTTGGCTTGATGGAAAAGGGAAGAAGAATCGCCCGGAGATGTGGGACTGGATGGCTGAGCCAGAGAGGTGGAGAAGGGAGTGGGGGGAGCTGGGAGTCTGGGAAGGGATGGGGGGGAAAACTGGCTAAATAATTTTATCATTGCAGGTTGGTATTGCACCTCAGCATGGCCTGATAGAGTATTAATTCCTACCTCATTGCACTGATGGGATCCTGCCCGCAGCCTAATGACCCCCACCTTTAAATGAGTATAACTCAGTGCATGCCAGGCCTTGGGCACCAAAGGAAAAGGAATTGTGCTGATTTTGAATCAGTGTCTTCCCTCCACCCCTCCCCATGGCTTGTTCGTTGTGTTTTACTGCTTATCATGAATTATAGAGGAACTGAAATATTCAGGTGTTTTATGTTTTCGGGGCTCATGCCAGGGGCAGGGTGGGAGTGTCTGGATGTAGAGGGATGAGGGGTAAACTGGGATTGGAAGGGATTTTGGAGTTGGCTGGAGTGGAGTGTGGCAGCTGCGATAACTCGGTGGATTTGAGTTATTTTTTGGTTTATTACTGAGTTACTTGTGGGTTGTTTTTCTACTTACTTTCTTCTATTGTAAAAATCCAAGCGATGCCGAGCGGGGCTGGTTCTGGTCTGGAGGCAGGTGCTGGTGCATCCAAGGATGGTGGTGGAGCAGAGAGTAATACTGGGGGGCAATATTGGCTTTGACATCTCATTCTGCAAGGAATGGAGATGTCATTATAGCAACCCAAATAACTGTTAGTGAGCGCTGGGCAGCCTCAGATGAGACCTGTGCATCTGTCTTGGGTAGTTTTGAGCATCGTTTGGTCTGTAGAGGGCTGGGAGTGTGAGCTCAGGGCTGTAAACTGAGTGTGTGGACAAGTGAAGTCTTTCTGCTGTAGAAGTGAATTTTGCCTTCTCTGTCATCCTCTGTCTCTGGTGGATGTGGCAGCCAGAGGGATTCCTGTAGCACATTTTACTCAACAGAGTTTGCCTTCAAATCCTCCAGCCCCTGAATGTGACAGCTGCTAAATCACCTGTTATTATGCAGAGAACAAAGCTGTCCTCCAGGAACAAAGAAAGGAGAATGGTCTGTGACTGGGGGGAAGGCAGAGCACGGCTCTGGGAAGGAGATGAAGCCAAGAGCCACCAGCAAAGCTGCCAGGACTCAACGGGTAGAGAAACCTCCCAGTGTGGTGAATAAAACCCCAGCTGAAGGTTGAAATAATGGCTGGATCCATCAGCACTGCTCCAAACAGTGGCCGTGTGCTGCGGCATCTAAAGACCAAGCAAGAGCCACATCCAGGCTTGGCTGCAATTTCTTCAAGACCATCCTGTGTGGCTGTAAGGGAAAACAGGGCTTAGCCCTGGGTTTCCAGTTGCTGTGCCCGGGTTTGCTGAGCTGCCCTCGGGCTGCCCCGAGCCGGGCTGTCCTTCAGGCCTTGCTCACAGCCTCAGCCCGCGGCCAAATGGCGCAACCAAAACCCCGACGCTGCTTTCCCCAACGGCGTGTTCAGTGCCACCCGAGGCTTCCCTGCCAGCTCAGCCAGCACTGCAAGAGATGCCTTTTGATGGTGGGAAGTTACTCCCTGGTGCCAGCCTGGCAGGGCTGTTGGACACGAGCACAGAGCCGTGCGGCCGGCGGGGCCGCGCAGGAGCCGCTCCAGGCCCGGCTGTGGCTCACAGCGGGGGCCGGGGCTTCCTCTCTCACTTTTGCCAGTGCTATCTAAATATTATTAATAATTAAGGACTCAAGCAGGGCTGGATATGCTTGCAGGGGGCTGCCACCGTGCACTTAAGTGGCTGCACCCAAGCCAGCAGATGCCACCTCCTCTGCTTGATGGCCTTGGCCGTCCCCGGCAGCGGCGCGTGGGCTGAGAGGAGCAGCGATGGCAGCAGGAGCCCTCCTCAATATTTAAAGACTATTGATGGGTGAGTCGGGCTGGGATGGTACAAAACAGAAGTGTCTAGACATAGCAGAAAGCAGAGAGGCTGCTTTCCCTCAGTGCACGAAGTCCAGCAGGAGAAAACAAGCTGCTTGATTAATTCTCCCTTTCTTTTTCCATGAAAAAGTTGTGGGCTTGCTGTTGATGCTGGGGGAAGAGCATCATTTTGCAGGAAAACCTAGCTTCAAGTCTCCATCCTCATCCCCCAGCAGCAATGGGACATCTTCCCAGTGTGTCCAAAGTGAGAGTAGCACTTCACTTTTTGCTGTTTTGTCAGTAATGATTAACTGAGGAGTAGGAGGAAGACTTGCGAAATAACTCTGGAAACTGAGCTCTTCAAGGAATTAAATACATTGATGGGAAGAGAGAATCAGTAGTCTGAAATTAAAATAAATGGCTCTTCCTGTAAATCTACATTTCAGGGGAAAAGGCAGATTGTAAATTCTTCTGCCACTACTGCAGCAGACAGTGTTCTGAAATAAAGCTCTTGCAAGGGAAATACTGTTTGTGACCACTGTAATTTAGATTATATATGTTAGAGAAGAGAGGGGGGCAGCTGCTGAAAGCCTGGTCTAAAAGTCACCGCTGAGCATTCTCTGAAGAAGAGGCTTTTTAAAGTTGCTGTAAAATATAAGGATAAAAGAAATTGAGCTCATTTTTCTCCAAGGACCATAACATCCTTTAAGGCTTAATTCTGCTTAATATTTTGTCTGTCCTCTCTGGGCTGTGTTGTTATGGTTTAATCTGTTGCAGTGCAGTTTGGTGACTTCAGAGGCATTTTGAGATAAATTTCCTCTTTTGTTGCTGGGGTTTTTTTTTGGTGTGGGAGCAAGAGGCAGGATTTTAGTGTAAATATTAAATGACGAGTGGTGTCCTGCTTGGGTGACTCCAGCCTGCCCCGAGTGGCCCTTGGCTTTGATTACCTGCTCAGTTATCCTGCTTTTTTCCTTTCTCCTGTCCCCTGTTCAGATGGTGCTTGTGTCTCCATGCCATCAGGGCAGGGAGATGAATAAATTTTATGTATCTGTCTCTGCTGTCAATATTTGTGTCAGGAAAGCACTTGTGCCATTTCTTAGAGAAGTCACTGTCTCTCAGCACTGACCTTTTATTTCTTCTGTGGATGGAGAGTTTCTTCTCAAATACCCTCTGCAATCTCTGTTTCAGCTGCCGCTTACTCTCTTATCACTTTTAATACACTCATTGTAATCTCCCCACTTTGCATCCACAAGAGCCTCCCTGCTCTTTAACCCTTGAGGGGCTGCCCATGGTTCCTCTTGGGGGTGGCAATAGCCTGCCCTGGGCAGTTCTGCTGAAGGGCATCATTAACAGCTGAGCATATTCATTTATTGTAAAACTGTTTGGCTGCCTAATTGCACTTGTCTTGGAGCAAAATGTGTCCAGCCTGGAGAGGAGAGATGACACTCCTGCTTTCCACTGATGCAGCATCTTGCTCATCTCCAGGTCCCTTGGAGCCACTGAAGTGACATGAAATCAGCCATGGGCCTCGGTGCATTCCCAGGCTGGGATGATGGAGTGACTGGAGCAGGACCACGTTGCCTGTGCACGTGTGGTTCATGCTTTTGTCCCCACAGCACTGCAAACCCAGTGGCACTGCTGCCCTGAAGCCTGGTGGGCCATGCAGAGCTGTGTCCTTAACTTTCAGAGCAGGAACTTCTTAGTAGATGCTTCTTGTTTCTTTACATGGTCTTTTTTCTCCATGATTTTATTCCGTTTATCCCAGCCCTGCAGTACCAAATTGGTAGGTTTCTTGTAAACACTGAAGAAAGAAGGCACGATAGATTGTACACAACATTTTTGGCAGAGAAATGTTTGAGGTCACCTTTGGTTTGGCTGTTTTTTTCAGGAAGAAAGAGAAATTATTGGCTCTTCATTAAAATTTCAAAGCAGTAAGGGTTTGTTGCTCCAGTGGCCATCCACAGGAACCAAGTTTTCCCGCATCTGGGATGGCCCTTTCTGCCCTCTGCATGCCACACATTCCTCGTGTCCAGATGAGATGGGGTCTGGGAAGTCTCATTAGTTCCTCGTGACCCCCCTGGCTTTGTGCCACTTTCCCAACACTTCTGACCTTGGAAAAATTCCCCTTTTCTCTCAGATTCCTCTGTTCAGCTTTCAGTTTAGGAGGAGATGTTTTGACACAGGGCAATGGGAATAACTTTCTTGACTTTAATGGAATTTGAGGAGCTGACAGGAAATTTCCTGGGTTGCTGATGGGAACAGATCACTCTCTTCTCATTCAGAATCCTGATTTACACCCACTGCGAGTGTTACCCCTTCTTTTGGAGGGTAATGTCCACTCTGGGTTTTTGTGAGCAGCACTTCAGGTTGTTCAGGTGACACAGTGGAGCCCACTGAGCAGAAAACCACCGAGAGGAAAGATGATTTGTCCTTGAAAAGCTCCGTGGGCGGTTCGTGAGGAAAGGGGAGATGCATTGACTTGGACAGCTACTTACAGAAAACAGATGTGCAAGTTAGGAAATACAGGTGATAAATCTGAGCCCATATGGTGGCTCCCTCACAAGCATTTAGAGTCACGAAGCAGCCACGAAGGGTGGCTCAGTGCCTCTTCCAAAAGAAGAATTTGTCACCTCTTGTAAAACACCAGGATGGGTTTGTTTGTGTGGGTGTCCCCCAAACTCCACTCTTGCTGGAGATCTGCACCCTTCAGATGTTCCTGGGTGCTGGGTGGGGAAGGAAGAGCAGGGGTGTAAATCACTGGGACAGGTTTGTGATGTTTCCTTGCCAAATTCCAGGACTGAAGGCACGAACAAGTGCAGGACCTGTGCTGGTTTATGTAGCTGCCAGGTGCTTTCAGCAGCATTCACAGTTGGGTTGGATTTTAAGTCTAGTTTCTTGCAAAAAAAGGTTTCTTGCTGTCTCAGGGCCCTCCAGGGTTTCTCTGCAAGGCTGAGGGATTTCTGTCCCTCCCTGCCAAAACAGGCAGGACCCCTTGAGTGAGGGACACCTCGGAGGCACCCTCAGGAGGATCCATGTTCTGCTGGTTGGGGATTTCAGCCTTTTTTCCCTTTCTTCTCCCCTTTCTTCAGCTTATAAGAAAGACAGTTTCCAAGCTAACTCTGATTTTGTTATTTTTCTCATACCCATCTGAAAAGTGCTTTTCAGGCAAGTTGGGGCTTAGTGGGCTGCGTCACCTCCTCTGCACTGGAAAGCCTCTTCCACAGTCCTCCACCTCCTCTCCTCTTGTGGCATCTCCTCCTCATCAGCTCTTTTGAAGTCCTTTGTATGGGAATCTGTTGGGTTTTATTGGCTTTTGTCTTAGGTGCAGTTTATGAAACGAGAGTCCTTCCCCCACAGTATCATAAGGAGATTAAAAAGAAAGCTTGGATTTATGGGGAACAGGGAATGAATGCATTTAGAACCTGAAGAAAGACTGTAGAAATGTACCATAAAGAGGCATTTTAAACTTTGGATCCCACTTTAACCCAATGATTACCATTAAAGTGTGGGTTGGTTTGGGGTTTCTTTTCTGGGATTTGCTTTGTAGAGATGACTGTGGTGCAGTTTCCATGGTTTTTATCATTACCATGGTCTTGCTGCTGATCCCCTGGCCAGCTGACATTCCTGTTACAGCAGGGCTGGGCTCTTGTTTTATTTCCATCTCCTTTTTGATATATTACTGCACCCTAAATTAATTTCTTACCAATCGCATTTGCAGCCCTGTTGAGTGAATGGGTCTCCGGGGGGGACTACATTGTTAACACTGACAAGTTTCATGATACAGCCCTGCACAAACAGGCATAGCTGGGGAAGAGAAGTAATTAAGGAGCCTGGTGCTCTTTGCAGCCTGGCTGAAGTCCATGTCCTCTCCCAGTGCTTTCAGAGAGTCCTGGTTTAGAAGGAAAACCACAAAGCACTCACTGAGGCCACAGGTAGGAGGAGTGGTGGGGAATGAGGTCCCAGGCAGGGCTCTGGCTTGCCAAGGTTCATGGTTACCCTGCAGCTGCTCTGCTCAGAGTCAGACCTTGCTTGGAAGCTCATGTGGGCTCATCCAGGGATTTCTTCCACTCCCAGAGCAGCAGGTCCCTGCTGTCCTTCAGTGCAGGTGGGGCAATGGGGAATGGCTTTACCCTGACAGAGGTTTAGATGGGATATTAGGAAGAAATTCCTCCCTGTGAGGGAGTGAGACCCTGGCACAGGTTGCCCAGAGCAGCTGTGGCTGCCCCGTCCCTGGAAGTGTCCGGGGCCAGGTTGGATGTGGCTTCCCAAGTCCCTTCCAGCCCAAACCATTCTCTGACTCTGTGCTGGTTTTTGTTAATATATATCTATGATTGGTCTGCTGCAAGTCTAATCTGCTGTCACTGCTGTGCTCGCCAGCACTGCCTTGTCTACTCCTCCTTCTCTGCCATCCCCCTGTGTTAATTTGGCATCCCACACCTTATCCCAAGTCATTTGGAGAGAAGCCACCTGTTTGTCTTGCTTGTACCCTGCCTGGGTGTATCCTGCTGATACCTCACACGTGGTCCTGGGATGCTGCAGAAAATCCCACCCCTGGCTCTCTGGGTGCTCTGGGGGCTGCAAGGGAAACACACGTGTGTGGCACTTGTGAATGAAGGCACATTAAACTCGGAGGTGATGACAGCTATGCCAAATTACCTGTTAAAATGATCTCAGTAATTACAACAGGAGAGCCAAATGAGGATAACAGGCCATCTAATGGCATAAGCAAGGCTGTAATTACTGAATGGAAGCCCTTTAGAAACTTGCAGGGCTAAGGACCTGCCTGTGATAGAGCCTGGGAGAACTGTTTAATAAACTTGGTGAAACCCTGTCAATTAACATATTTTTAAAGACAATTTAGTGTTCACTTCAGATAAAAGTAGTACCATCCTCAAGAACTGCTTAACCCCGGATTTTTCAGATACATTTCTGGCACTGCTGTGTTTTCTCAGGGTCTGAAGTAGGATTTTGTAATGTGAGAGAAGACTCTTCTCTTGTGCTTTGTTCGAGTTAAGCAGGCTTAAGGCCGACTCTGAAGTATCCCAGGAACTGAGATGATCCGGGAGCTCAGATTGCCCCAGCATCTTTGGAAATCCCCTCTGCTGTGCCTCCCGCTGAGGAGAAGTTCAGATGCTTTGCAGATGGCATTAAATGGAAATTCCTGTGGTCGGTCCTCTCGGGCTGGGTTTGTCGGTGGCAGCGGTTCATGTAAGGGCAGGAATAACTCGGATCCTCTGCATCCTGCCTGGCAGCAGTGCTCCCAGGGCTTCCTGGGTATCATTCCAGCCAAGGAAGAGAGCTGGGCACGTGCAGGGGTTGGTGTCAGCTCTCTCCAGCCTTTAGAAGAGCAGTGGCTGGTGGTTGACGTCCTGGATGGTTCCACATAAATTTTGGCTCAGCTTCGATCTAAGTCCTCAGCTACGGGGTTTGGTGGGCTCATCCTGGAAGCAATAGATCCAGTACCTTCTGCCTGCTTGCTTTTGCAGTGGAAACAGTAAGAAAATGTGGAAATCGTGCCATTGGGGAGCCAGCATTCACTGTGGTGGTTGGCATTGCCAAGCACTGTTTGTATTGATTGGAGCAGAGGCAATTAAGAGCCTCCCACTGCTTTCACTGGAGGTTTTCCTTCCTAAGGAGGCTTGAAGCAGAGGGGAGGGCCATTACAGCTTATAAACACTGCACAGGCTGGGGTCTAGAGGCATCTCACAGCCTCGTTGAAGTCTAAAATATTCTGTACTGACTGGCCAGGGGGGCAGCATGAAGCATGTCTCGGGATTGTGTCTCCTTGGCTTTGCAGAGCCTGCCTGGAGAAGGTGCCACCTCCTCCTCCTCCTCCTCCAGGTGATGAGGTGGGGAAGTAGGGCTGGATCCCTCCTCACTGGGCTTCATCTTAGGGGTCTTCCTCCAGCGCACATATCTCAAAAGTTCCTTATTCCTGGACTTGTTCTTAAGCTGGCCCATATCCCGTGAAAGTCTTTTTTTGGGGGGGATGGAAAATTATTTCTGTCTGTGAGGAGGCTGAAGCTGTGAGAGGATTGTTTGCACAGAAGAGGAGAGTCCCATTGCATATAAATTGTCCTCATGGAGAATTTCATGGTGCTGCTTCTTTCTGCTCCATTCCATGCTCTGGGTTAGGTGTTGGCGTTGGCCACGAGCTCTGTCCTTGGCCGCTGGGACTGTTTCATTCCCCGCTAGGAAATAGTTTCTTGTGTTTCCTGGCAAGAGTTCACAAGTGTGAAATGTAAGATTTGGGATGGGTTGTAGGAAGTTAATTTGATCACTTGGCAAGAGAGTGGGGTGATCCAGTTCTCATGTGTTTCTTTTAATCTGTGTAATTTTGTCTGGGAAGAAGAGAGTGGCAGCGAAGGAACTTGGCTCTCAGTGCATTAACACATCCCTTATTGTCCTGAGGTTTAACATCTCTCTTTAAACATGATATTCTCCAGCGGCCCTTAGAGACCCCAAATCCTGTTTAGACAAAGTAAGCCTTGATGAAGCTGGATGTTTCTGATTCAATAACGTGGCTGGGAGAGAGGTGGTGTGAAAATTCTGGAGAAAAGAGTAAAACACAGCCTCCTCTCACTCGTGCTACAATAGTCCTTCCATCTTATGCAGGATTACTTGCTCGAATTTTTTAAAATTGTGTTTATTTTAGTAGAAATGTGGATAGTTGTTTGTCTGACTGCTCCTTTGATGCTGCCAAACTCTTGGGAAGGGCAGCAGAGCTCCGGGTGTTCCCAGAAATGCCATGTGATGGGAGAGGGGCTGCAGCCCTGGGGCCTCGTGGCTGATGTCAGGTCTGTGAAATCAGTGAGAGCTGGTGGTGGTGGGGTGGGAATCGAAGAACCATAGAATAGTTTGGGTTGGAAGGGACCTTCAAAGGTCATCTATTCCAACTCCCAAGGGAGGGAAGGGCTGGAGGAGGGTGTTAATGAGGCAGAAACCCTCCCTGGCTTTGGGAGAGGAAACACAGCCCCTGTGTGCTGGGTCAGGCAGGTAGGATGTGGTTGTGCCCTCCTCCAGAGACAGGAAGTTTTGAAATTAAACTGGAATTGCAAAAATGCATCTACATATTTGCAACAAAGCAAACCACCCAAGCTGTCTCTCATTTTCACATTAAAACGATGCCTTTGGTCTCGGTTCTAATTCTGCTGGCACGAAAACTTTGCTGCTATAATTGAGAAAAGGTGGATGAAAACATGTTTTCTTTTGCTTTGCCCTCTTCTGCATTCAACAACTTTGGGTACAGTTTTCTGCTGTGAACTTAGTTTCCTTTTAGCGAGGGATGAGGAGGCAGGGGTGATACCTGGGAGTGCTTAAAGTTCATCTTGGGAACCAAGGCCAGGTTGGATGGGGCTTTGAACAACCTGGTCTAGTGAAAGGTGTCCCTGCCCATGGCAGGGGGAAGAACTGGATGATCTTTAAGGTCTCTTCCAACTCAAACCACGATTCCATGAAACTGAGGATGGCTCTGCACACAGAGCACAGGAGCATCCAATTTATTCTTTCTGCTTTGATCTCTGCCAGAAGAAACTCTGCCCGAGTCTCTAGTGCACCAAAGCAAAAGGAAGGAAAATCCAGCTGCACACAGTGCTGGGTGACCCAAAAAGGGCTGGGACCAGGGCAGGTCTCTGGGCTGTGCAGAGGGAGCAGCAGGGGCTGGGCTCAGTGGCCTCAGCCACAGCCAGCCCCAGCCAGAAAATAAAAAGTAGTGGCACACTAAGCCTCTTGTTTGCTCTAAGCTGTTTATTTTGCTGCTGAAGGATTGTATAATCTATTTGTTTGAGTGGAAGCAGCCAGAAAACCTCAAGCTCTGAAATTCCCGCCTACCTGTGCTGCACATATATATCTATTCATATATATATATATAATTTACTAAGCATGTGTTTACTAAATGCATGTGAATTTACTGATGGGGAGCGGGGGGTGTTTGTCTTTGATAGCACAGTGGGACACAAACCCCAGGTCCAAGGCCAGGTCAGCACAAAGCAGGAATACAAAAAGCTCTCTCGAAGGCTGGCTCACATCCACTATAATATTACTAAATACCATAATCCTGTGAGCCTTCGCCTCATAATACGATAATGAGTTATTAAAGCTAAGGAGGGTACTTTGGGGAGGGAGAGTTGGACGTTTTGGGTCTTTTTTTTTCCCCCTCCTGCCAGGGCTGAGTCGTTTCTCTTGGTCTTTCTCCATTCATAAGAGAACGGCTGCAGCAGTTTCAGAAGTGAACAATTTAAAAGGCTATAAAAATGCCAGTTTCTGAACATTGTGTGCCTTTTCCAGACAAGATGAGCTGTTGTACTCTGTTCCCTCAGCTACCAGCTCATTCCACAGCCCTTAGCTCCTCTCCAGGAAAATACCCAAGGCATTAGCTAAGAAACAGCCGTGCTCTACCAGAGTTTGTGAGCAGAGCGTGGGCGATGGGAAAGGTGTTCCCAGGGCCACACGTGTGCTCTGCCCACTGCCAGCACACAGCAAAAGGATGCTCCGTGAATAAAAATGTTGGAAGCTTCTTGCAGCCACCTCCCTGTCTCAGGTCAAGGGCTGTGTGTGTTTCCAGGAACTCCTGGTGAGGAAATTTTGTCGTGCAAAGTGCCAGGACTGCAGAGGGGGAAGGAGCCAGTTCTTGCTTGCTTGGAAAATACAGCAAGAATGAAAAAAAAAAAGAAAAAATCCAGAGGAATGTGCCAGCCATAATTTGCAAGCTTGTTCACTTTGGTTTTGGGAGCACTTGGCAGCTCTGGGCTATATCCAAAGCAAAGACACCCCAGAGTGGTGTCATCCACAAGGATGAAGATGTGATGCTCATGTTGGGACAGTGCAACACTTCTCCATCATGCCACATTTCCCTCCTCTGTTTGTTTTTTATTGAAATACCAGTATGTTCTGGTTTTTACCCCCGTGCCGTCCTTGGGGCACAGCAGGTGATGTGTAAAGGACTCCCTGCTGGGTTTGGCTGATGTAAATATTGACAGCCAGAGACATCTCTGCCATGGGATGCAGCCCAACTGCTCCCCAGGCACGGGGACACCGAAGGGTGGCTGCAGAGGGGTGAGAAAGGTGATTATCTCCCTGGTTTGGTGCAGCTGAGCTGTTCCTCCAAGCTTCCCAGGCTCTGTTTCCCACAGCAAAGCCACTTGCTGGGCATCACCTTCGTTGGTCCCACCACCCCTGCCTTGACCAGCATCACTGCAAGGGACCACCACCACCCAGGTGACACTTTCAGTGCCCATTCCAGCTGAATACTGACATGAATACGTCGTGAGTGCATTTTTCCCTCTGGATTTCAGAAATGTGGTCTGTGCCATTATAGCTGGCAAATGAGCGGATCAGAGCTCCCCTGTGGTAATGTATCTCTATCAATTTATTTCTCATTAAAAATCTTACGTGCTGCAATAAAGCCGATAGTGAGGAAACAGTGGAGCTTTATAACCTGTTAAATCAGGCCTCTGCTTCTACACAAAACCACCTTAGGCTGTTGTAGGGGTTTAGGGGGAAACCAAATCAATCCAGTGTCCCCCGTCCTGCGGCTGCTCAGTGCTGGGTGCAGGAGAAGGGGGTAAATCTCTGCCTTCAGTGATGGTTACTGAAGGGTTTGGTGAGGGGAGAGGGACTGCATTACAGACAGCTTTCTTTTTAATTCCCCTCCTTTCCTTCTGTGCAGATAAAAAGCCAAAGAGGTTTGGGTTTGATGGAACCTGTGGTGAAAATCTTTTTAATTAACAGTGTATTAGAACTGGAGCTGTGTTTTAGCTGGAATGGCAGATGCCTGTTTTTTCTGGGCAGCCAGGCAGGCTTCTAATTATCACTTGTGAAGGCAGGAGAGGGCAGGGGGATTGTCTCCCATTCCATCCCATCCCATCCCATCCCATCCCATCCCATCCCATCCCATCCCATCCCATCCCATCCCATCCCATCCCATCCCATCCCATCCCATCCCATCCCATCCCATCCCATCCCATCCCATCCCATCCCATCCCATCCCATCCTTCACCCCTTACAGCATTTGCTCTGCTTGTGCTAAAGAGAATTTCCCCCCTATTTTTATCTGGATCAAATCTCATTCATTGCCAACTAAAGCTCACTTGTGCCCTTTACTTTTGGAAGGGCTTTGCTGGGGCTTTGCTCTCTTTACCTCCCTGACAGGGAGTTAGAGGCAGGTGGGGGACAATCTCTTCTAACAAGTGATAGGACAAGAGGAAACGGCCTTAAGTTGCACCAGGGGAGGTTTAGGTGGGATATTAGGGGAAATTTCTTCACCAAAAGGGTTATCCAGCCCTGGTACAGCTGCCCAGGGCAGTGGTGCAGTCCCCATCCCTGGAAGATTTAAAAGAGAGTAGATGAGGCAGTTGGGGACGTGGTTTAGTGGTGGTCTGGTAGTGCTGGGTGGGTGATCTTAGAGGGCTCTTCCAGCCTAAATGATTCCATTCCGTGTCTCTCCATGGGGCTGAGGGCAGGAGCAGGGTGCCCCTGCTGCAGGAGGGTCAGGAATGCCATGTGCTGGTGCCACGTGTCCCCACCACGTCCCCTCCCTGCCATCGACTGGGCTCTGTCACGTCTGGGGGCTCTCGCCACGGTCCCGCCTCGCTCTAAGTGCAAAGGAAGGGAGAAAAATCAATTCCCATCAGCTGAACAGTGGCCTTTGATTTATTGCCAGGGGAGGAAGAAATTCTTTATCTCCTCCTGGAAGGGATTGCTTTGGTGTTTGTTATTAGGGAGCATTGCTGGAACATCCCCCTTTCTCCAAACGCTGGTATTTTGATAACCTTTGCCAGCTCGAGGACATTTGGACCACAGAAATGGTCTCCCAATGTGCAGTGAAAGGGGGCAGGTGTTAATTTGATCTGCTGGGGTGGTCAGCAAAGGTCCAGCTCTTCCCCATGGCTCATGGTGGCTTTGGCACTTGTGTTCCTTAGATTTCAGAGTCTGTTTTTGCCCCTGGGGTTATTTAGTGTGGCATTTTGGCCTGCAGTTTGAAAAGAGCATCCCTGTGCAGAGCAGAGGGGTTGCCTTCATCCTCCTCACCTTCCAACAGCAGTCACCTCTCCCATCAGTGTGAGTCGTTGTGCTGCTGCAGAGAATAGACAGAAACCCTCTGATCTGCACCCTGGAAAGTTTCCCCCATCCTTCATCTTCCAGCTGAGCTCCAGAGCAGAAGCAGGAGATGGGCTCAGCAGAAATCAGAATGGCTGCAGGGCGATGTTTTAATTATCTGTAATTGCTAAAGCAGGTTATGGCCAAATGAGCAAGTGCAGATGCACAGCTGGCCTGATGTGTTGGCAGCGAGTGTGAGCTGATACCCTGACAACGTGATTAGTGCTGATTTTGCATTTCTGAAAAAAAACCTCTTGGCTTTTTTGAGGTTGCTTCTGGTCTCAGTTCAAGACCAGCAGTGGTGGGAGGTGCGTGGCCATGGCTTGGTCTCCTCAGTGGAAACACAAGGAGAATTCTCTGTGCTGAAGTTGCTCTGATCGACCCCTTTCCTGCAGGGTGACTGATTTGCAGGTGGTTTTGTACATGGCTGATACCAGAACTGTGTGATTCAGGGAAGATGGAGAAAATTCAGACCATCTCAATCCCCCTTAGTGTCAAAATCAGCTTGTCTCCCCTTTTAGTTACTCTGATAACATTTATTTGTGCAGTTTCCTAGGACATCAAGGTTTTACATCATCCACAATCCATCAGTTTAATTCCCTCTTTAAAGCAGTGATCATGAGTCTTAAAATTGAAAAAAAGCCAGCAGCCTGCTAGGCAGAAGGGAGCTTGTTTCCAGCCTCAGGCAGTGCAGCCCCAGGCACCAAGTTCTTCTGGAGAGGAACCACCTGGGGTGGTTGTGCCACACCAGCACTCCTAGATTTTGGGGGCAAATCCCAACTTTTTAGAGAAGCAGCTCAGTGCAAATGAACTTGAGGGCTTTGTGAACAAAGAGAATGTTGTTAAAAGCCACCTGTGGGTTGGTTTTGCATAGCTGGAGGTGATATCGACCCTGTCTGGGCTTAGGTGAAGCTCCTGATTTCCAGCAACTGCTTTGAAAACCTTCCCTGGGCTTTTTCCTCGTTGTTTGTTAGCAGGTAATGGGGAAAGTGGGAACACTGGAAGGGAAGGGTGGGTTTGGAAGACCTGGGTGGATGGCAGAGGATGCTGCCCAAAGCTGTGGAAGGGAGCAGAGCTGGTTGAGTGCTCCCCTCTCCACGGGCTCTCCTCTGTAATTGATGGCCAGGGGTCAGCTCGAGGTAGGTTTGGGACAAAATCTGTCTTTTATGAGTGAGGCATTTGAGATTTTTAATAGAGTTGCCAGTGAAGATGAATGGAACAGAAGGTTGGTGAGCCCAGGGGGGCCTGACCATCACTCTGGGTTGTGGTGGTGAATAAACTGCAGGAATCTGGGGCTGGTGTTAGTTTGGGCTGGACTCCTGTCTTAGGGTGAAGGTAGCTCAGCTTGAGCTACTGCAGCTGATTTAATCCAGATTTCTTTTGTGTGATTTCCTGTGATTTTTGGTCTTGAGGACCTTGTATTGTGGTCTCTGTAGTTTCACTGGTGCTTTCATTCCCTGTGCAGGAAACGTGCTGAATCCTGCCACGGCAACTATACAGAAAAACCCAAAAAAGCAAAATTTAAAAGGGGAAAAAGCCCAGTACAGTCCAACGGACTTGTGCAGAGCTTGGCCAAGGACCAGAACATATCAAATGTGCTGCAGGGCAAGTTTTTTTCTGCAGGATTTTACAATGTAAGGCAATTACTGAGCTGAACAGCATTCCTTAAGAAGATTATAATTCCGCCTCCGGTGCGGACCAAGGGCATCCCAGTCGGGCTGCAGCAGCTCTCTGGTGTATTGGAATCCAACCAGGTCGTTAGTGGTGTTGCAGCATTAATTACTCTGAAAGCAAAAGGTTAATTTGAAGTTTTGTGGGTTGCAGAAGGTACTGGGCAGAGCAAAGGCTTTAATTTCGTGCCATCGTGTAGATGAAATAGGAAAATGAGTTTTTGCAGGAATGGTTGGTGGAAATGGTTGGATGTGCTGGGTGCAAGGAGATGCAGGGTCTGTGAGCCCTGCTGCTTTCTGGAAGATGAAATAAAAGCAAAACTCTGTATTTCTTGTATTGATTTTCCTAGTGTATCCTGGATTTAAAAAAAAAGGCAGGAAGGATGGAGACTTGTCAAAATGAATTATTAACAAAGTCATACTTCACACTTCTTTCCAGTCTGAAGAAGCAAAGCACGTCCTTTTCTATGATATAGCCACTTTTTTATCTCTTTTTTTTTGTTCCAAGGAAGCATTTCCAACCAGTGGGCATCCAGTTATTGCTCCGCAGTAACTCAGGGAACTTCAGCTTTCTGCCACAAATCTTCAGAGAACAGTCAGAATCAATAGATAGTGTTTGTTTATTTTGATACAGCAAAGCAAGAGAGGAAGAAATAATCAGACAGGTGAGGGAGAACAGGAGCTTTGGCAGATTTTGTTTATATAAAGTTGTTTGGTTTGTTTTGGAAAAAATAACATGAAAGCGCCCATCAGATTGGATTCAGATTTCCAGCCCGGATTCCAGAGGCACACGATGCCCCTGAGCACAAAGACTGCCTTTCACACGATGCTCAAAGGGAAGATTTGTGCTTTTCTTGCCAGCACACCCCAAGGAATATTTGAGTTATTACCATTCCCACCTGCCAGTTCTGGACCTGCAGAAGTGGTGGGCACTGGGGAGAAAATACAAAGGGGGTGGAAACCCTGGAGACCTGCACCATGGTGTTTTGCCCAGGGTGGTGACTACCTGTGCTGAATGCTGCCTAAAACTCACCCCTGCCTGCTTGGTGGAGGGGGAGCTGCCGTGGCTCCATCACAGGCTCTTTGGATGGCTCATCCTGCCACAGAGCCCCCCAAACCAGCACCCCCTCCTCGGGCCTTTGCAGAAGCCCAGTGCTGGTTGGGGAGAGGGAGAAGGCAAAGACCTCAGTGCTGTGGAGCACCCATCTGGCCATGGTGTAATTAGAGCTGGCTGGATGAACCAAGACATGAAAATATCCCATAAATTCAGCTCTTTTTCTGTGTGTATGTGAATTAATCACAACCCCGTCCAGGTTTCTGGCTGCTCACCCACTTGTAGCCCAGGTCAATCACTGCTCTGGATGTGAATAAGGCTATTGGTCAAAATATTACAGCCTGGAGGAGGTGATTGAGAGCTGTGCATCCCTCCCTGAGCATCAGGTGCCCAAAGGGGGTGTTGGCTGCTGTGCCTGAACGTGGGATCAAATGGGAATGTGCCCCCCCAGGTGCTGCTGTAGTGCCACATGTCCCTCCCGTTCAGCAGAGGAAGGGGAGAATCTCCCCAAATCTCTTACAGTTATTAAAACAGGAGTTTGCTCCCAGGTTGGAGCTAAGTTTAAACATCTCATGATGCTTTGGGGAGAGTTGCCCTTTAAAAGCTGATTTTTTTATTCCCACTGCTCCAGCCCCTTTCATTTTAATACCAACTTGCCTGAGGAACATTAACCTGCAGAGCAGAGAGGAGCACACAGGGTTCATTTTCACCTGGATATACCAGGCATGCAGGAATTATCACCAATTAAAATGTATTTGACATGGTAGAAGCCAAACACATGCCTTGGCACGTTCTTTCCCTGTATTATCAGAGAGGTTCATAGAATTAAAATGGCTTGAGAGTGCAGAAAACAAATTGGGAGGGCCTGCACCCCCAAGAGCACCCCTTGCAGCTGCATCCCCTCTCCTTGCAACCTCAAAAAGGTAAAAATTACCCCAAATTTGGTGTGTTTGCCTGGGGGGTGTGCAGCACCCACAGCTGGAGCACTGGGCAGCTCCAAGAACTGCGGCCCCATCCGTGGGTCCAGGGTGCTGCCACATGTCCCTCGTGGGTTGTCCCTTGGTTTAAAGGTTTATCCTACACCAGGACAGGCTGGGGGCCTGTGTGGAACAGGAGGAAATGCAGGGGGGTTGTTGTACAACCATTGCAAAGAGACCTTGTAGACAGTGATCTCCCCTTCACCCCCTGCTCACCCAGATAGAGCAAGAGGGGGGAAAAAAAGGGAGAAACCTGAACTCCCGGGTCAGACAGGGAAAGGTTGGAGGTGGAACAAGTTGGAAGTGCCCAAATGGGGATTCCCTGCCCACATATTCCATATATTGCAGATCTGGGTGGGCTGGTGGTGGCCAGCAGCTCCCCAGCCCTGGGATCAGGACGTGCTCCTGGGGTGTGCAAGTGTCCAATGACACCAACAAACACCAGCTGGGATTTGGGAAGGCAACAGCATTCAAAGGGACTCTCAGCAGGATTTAGGCACCTAAACAGCTTAGGTGCTCCTGAAAATCCTGCTTAATCTTAAATCTTAAAGAGCTGCTGAAAGTGCACCCTGAAGTGAGGGATCCCAGCTCTCCAGCACGCGGCTTGCAGAGGTGAAATGGGGGTCATCCTCCGTGCCCCCCAAATTACCTGCAGGCTGCCAGTAGGGAATAAAGCTGAGCTGCCTGCTCCCTGCCTGCCAGCCTGTTCCAGAATCGCCCCATCCTTCGCTCAAACAGCATCCAGGAAGCGGATGTATTCTTAATTCTTAATTCTTAATTTAAAATAATGATTTTTTTCCCCTCATGCCACCCTTGGCACAGCTTTTTCCATTTATTCTCACTCCCCTACAGCATCTCCTTTTCTCCCGCCTTTTGGCTGAAGTGGAACTGTTGCAAAAAAAAAAAAAAAAAACCAAACAAGCAGGAATTTTTGGGATAAGCTGCAAAATCGACCTTGCCTGAATGCAGGGGGAGTGAGAGGGAGACGAAAACGATGCCAGAGATAGCTGCAATTAGGTTAATGTCTTCAACTGAACTTGGAAGCCGAGCAAAGAGGGGAAAGGTTGCTCTGGAAATGAAAGGTGGAACCGGATGGCTGTGGGAATTGCCAGTGGGATTTGGGAGCTTCCCAGATGCAGGTCAGTAGTTCTAGTCTGGCTGCAGGGCTGCCGGGGCAGGGGAATATCACAAAAAGGGGTCAAGGAGCTGATGGTGGGAGTGTGTGTTCTCCTGGGGGTGCTTTTTCCCTTGCTGGGGCTCCAAGCAGGCACTGGAGCTGCTTTTCCCATAGGAATAGCCCCTGGTGCTGGTTTGGAGGAGTTTGGCGTGGGAGCGTGTTCCAGCTGGAGGAGAAGAATACAGGCAGGAAATGGGGGAAAGAATTAAATTAAAATCTAGGGGGGAAAAAAAAGGCTTTTTAAGCATACTGAGGCTGGATGATGGGACTTTGTGAGTTGGCTGCTCCCCTTTCCCAAGATCTCTTCCCATGTGTGTTCAGAACTTGGCTTCTGCTGCATTGGGGATGCAGGAAAGGCTCGGCTGCGAGAGCTGGGTCAGAGGAAAGAGAAAATAACTCAAACAAGCCCTTTCCTCTGTCTGTTTTTTCATGTGTTTGATGTGCAGATCACCAAGGGGAGAAAAAAAAATACTTGTGGAACCACAAATGTCTGGTTTGGGCATTTTCAGGGAGTTTTGTTTAAATTATATCCTAGGCAAAGGAACTGGGGCACGAGCTGAAAGCAGCTTGGTTTAAACCAAGGCTTAAGGTGTCCAGGAGCTGGGCTGAGCTTGGGCCAGAGCTGCAGGAAGGCAGAACTCCTGGGATGGGATAATGGGATGGGATGGGATGGGATGGAGCTGCAGGCTCTGGCAGGGACCAGCACTCACTGAGGCAGTGGCACAGGTGGCAGCTCAGGCTGGGAGCTGGAGGACGTTTCCTCTTTCCCATCCCAAATCCAACACGAGCTTTTTAGCCATGCTCTGGTGCTGCCAATTTCCCCCCTTATTCCCACCACCTTTTATCCCAGGCCAGGAGAGGGGCTGGGATGACACCTTACCCCCCCACCCTTGTGTTGAACTCTCAGAGCCATTTGGGGGGCAGTTTATTTGGGTGGGGTGTATGGAGGTGTCCTTTTGCAGGAACAAACCTCGTACCTGCAGCGAAACTTGGGCACGGCCGCTTACGGGTTTTATCTGGCAGTGGATAAAATATTCCTTTCCAATGCACTTGGCAAACAAATGAGCGAGGCAGAAATACAGATTGTGTTTGCTAATGGTAACAGGCTGCCAAAGAATGTATAAACCGCTATTCACTGGGAGGGAAATTCCTCCCTTTCATGTGAGATGTCGGGGCTGCAAAACCCGGGATTGCAGCTCTGCTGAAATGCTGCTTCTTGCTCTGTGTTTGGCTGCAATGTAGGTTTTTTTGGGGGGAAATTAATGCTGCTGTGCTGAGGGGGGGCTCGAGGGAGCAGAGCCCTGGCTGATGCTGATTCATGGTGAGATCCTCGGGGCTCCAGCGGATCTTCAGGCAGTGGAGATAAATGCCAGGGGTCTGTTGCGTGGACAGGAATTAGGTCTGTGCTTGCATCTGTGCTGCCCCGGCCGCTCTGGGGAGAGCTGCTGCTTAGCTGCATCTCCAAAGATGATTTTGGAGTTAAATCCAGTGAGATGGAGCGTTCCCCAGCTCCCCACATCCTCCTGGGGATTATTTCTGGGACGTTGAATGTCTTGCACTGAGGACAGTGAGGTTCCCTGTCCTTGAGCACTCCGTGCTGCAGAGAGCCAAGGGCAGGTCTGGCTCCTCGGAATTCTCCGTGGGAAGATGCAGCAGCCGGGGCAGCGCGTGTGTTCCGTGTGCAGGAGGGCACAGTGCAGATTTTAGGGTGAGTTATCCCTGAGGAAAGGGCCCCACCAGTTCCCAGGACACACTGGCTGGGGCTGAGCATCCCAGCTGCCCCCCAGCTCCCCACACCCACTGGATTTCCAGTTGGAAACAGTGTTTGGCTTTGAAGTTAACGTTTGCAGCTTTGGGGATAGATAAGAGGAGAACTGGGGGATAGGGAGATGATGGAGAGTATTCATGTGTGGAATTATCTCCTGCAAATATTATTTTTTGAGTGTGCTTCCTTACTCCCCCCACCCCACCATTGTGGGTATTAATTTAAAACACGCTGTTGACTTCAAATTAAACAATTTAAATTAAAAAGGCCTCCATGTATAAGTGAGTAATGTTAAGACTGCAATAAATTATTCTTGGGAACCCCTCCAGAAGGTGGAGAGGACCTGGGAAGTGCAGAGTCCGTGGTGCATTGCAGGATCCACAGGGGCTGGTGGGAATGTCCATGACATTCCTGAGGGTGAGGACGTGTATCCTGAGACACTAAAATCCTACACAAGTGAGTCCGAGGAGCAAGCACTAATTGTTCTGCAGAAAACAAGGGGGGAACAATCCATTTTCAGCCTTTGGGGTGGGCTGAGCATCCCCTTGGTCAACCTCCCTTGTGCCTCCCTCGCTGGATGTTGCAGAGTATAAAAGGGCTGTAATTATCAAAATGATGTGTTCAGGAGAATTTAGCCTCTCATTTGGTTTGTCCTAATGACCCTTCAGCAACTGCTGTGGAAAGTCATAGGCTTTGTGGCAATTTCCTAACCAGGGAAATGCCATGTGAGGATGGTTGGGATTTGGGCTGGGAGCTGGGATGATTCTCCGTGGTTTTGGTAAGGCACAGCTGCTCCCTAAAATATTTTGGCAGTGCATGCAGAGCCATCAGCCCATCTTTCCTCGTGGGGTTTGCTTCCTCCATCACCCCTCATCCCACAGTGGGTGCTCCCTCAGGTGATCCCTGTGCTGAAGGAAATGCTGCTGCACTGAGGGCTCAGCCCTGGGGTTACCTCTGTGCCCCATTTTTGCTTCATCAGGGCAGGCACTGTTACTACTCCCTCAACAAAAAAAACCTCCTGGGTTGTCTAAAAATTAAGTTTTAAATTCACGTTTGCAACAGGTTTGCAGTTCCTCTGGTTTACCTGTGTCTTTCCTCAAATACCTGGAGTACTCAAAAGCCCAGTAGTAGGTAAAAGAAACTCGGTATCAAATATGGATTTCTCTGTTCCTGCCTCACTCTGTGTTGTACCTTGTGCCACCAGCACAATCCAAACTCATTATTTTCCCCACATGGCTCTTTTGATCTGCTTTTCTTCCCTTCCTCTGCTGCGATGGCAGAGCAGAGACCATGAGAAGTGGCTGGAGCAAATGCCATTTGTCTGGTCCTCAGGTCCAGACAATTTGGATTAAAATATGTCTTAAAATAAAAAACCAGCCCTTAAAATACAGTTATCTCCTCAAGGATACCCTTTTCCTCCCTGGGGTACGTTTGGAGAGAGACTCCTGCATGTAAATCTCCTTGTGCTCCTGTTACAGGGTGGTGGTGAAGGCTTATAAACCCCCTTGAAGGTATAAATGGGACCTGGTGGTAATAACTGAGCCCAAATAATGACAGCTGCTAAGGAGGGTGGAAAGGAACCTGCTCCCAAACATGCAATTCCCAGGGCAAAGCTGGCTTTGGGACAAACCTGATTGTCCTGCACCACGTCCTCATCTCTGTCCATGCTGAGGAGAGCTTTGTGTGGTGCTGCCCTCTCACAACTCAGGGCAATGAGTAGCTCGATTGGTGACCCTAAATCTAAAAATAAAATGTTATAAAAATTGAAAAACAACAAGAAAAAAAACTTTCCTCAATTGCAAATAATTTCCCAGTGTTCCCAACTGAAACAAGTGTTTTAAGCATCGCAGATAACATCCAGTCCTGTCCTATTTATAGCTGAGAAGGCAGAGGAGAGGTTCTTTTGGACATCTTTTCTCTGGAGATGCTGCTTGGGATGCTGCAGGGATTTCTCTGGAGGGCAGCCTGTGCTTCCAGCCCTCCTGGGAGTGCAGCCTCCCCTCAGGGCTGCTTTCAGCCTGTCCAGCTCGGTTACATCCACTAAGGAAGGGGATTTCTTACACCTTGCAGCTGGCGTGGTTTATAGGTGCTTTTCCCCATGTAACAAACCATAGTCACAGGACACCCAATTTCCAGGTGTCTGCTCCCAAAACTCCCAGCATGCAGGTGCCTCTGTGCATCTCTGTTGCTGTATTTTGATTTTCTCCGCAGTGCTTAGAGCTGCCAATGCCTGGAAAACTGCCTTTGCTGAATTCCCCTGGAGCTCTGCTTTCCTTCCCTGGCCAGAGCTGGATCAAATAATATCTCTGCCACGCTTTGGAGATAAGGCAGGAGCTGAGCAAACCTGCCACTATCTCTGCTTTAATTTTTCTTTGCAAATAGTGTGGAGCCAATGCCTCTCCACCCAGATCAGCTTCCCTTATCAGAGGGATAATAACTGGCTCACTAACCAACATAATTCCTCTATAACCCCCAGCAGTCTTTTGGGAGGATTTTGCAAGTGGCTGAAGAACAGAGGAAAATCTCTGGCTGTAGGATTAATTGCTACCAAATCAAGGCAGTATCTGACCACGTACTTAAAAAACAAAGTTAAAAAATAAAAATACTCTGTGTGTATAAATACAGCGACTGCCTTTCCACTTGTTTCCTCTGCAGTGGTGCCCCAGTGGCCCCTGCAGATGCAGAGCCTGGTTGATGCGTGCAGGAAACGAAGGTGCACAGGATCATGATCAAGTTTGGGATTTCAGGTGTCCAAAGCTCCCAGGGCAGCGCTGCAGGTCTGAGGGAAGTGTTTTGTGTTTCTGGGCCGTGTTTCTCTGGGGCTGCTCTGCAGCTGCATCACCTCCTCCCTGCCCTGTGCCCCGCTCCAGGCCGGGCTGTGCTGCTGCTCCACAGCTCTCCAGGCACACACATCCACGCCTGGGCAGCTCTGACAGCCCTGGGGATGATTTATCTCCAAATCTCTATTTTTTCTATGTTTTTACGTTCAGTTTGCCAGCGGTTTCCTTTCCGCTTGCTGAGCCACCAGTGTTGAAAGCGAGCTGGGCTGGCCGGGCTGCCCGAGAGCTTTGGGTTTCCTTGTGGATCCTTCTCCCTTTTTTTTCCCCCTTCCAATAAAAGGAAATCAATAGCAGCGAGCAGCACCAAATCTCTGTGTGTTGCACCATCGGATTCTTGTCCCAGGAACCGGCTGGGATTATCGGCTGTCTTTGCACTTTGAATTTTAATAGCATTAACTCTGGCCTAGTCATGTTCCCTTCAAATCCCATTTAAAGTTGCCTTTGTAAGGCAGGAGCAGACACCGCTCGGGCTGTGCTTTTTCTCCTCCCTCGCCTGCAGAAATCACAACCAGAATTAAGAGACAGATTTTGAAGGTTAAAACTCCCCAGATTGTTTCCCTCTCAGTTGTCATTTCGGGACGGTTTTGTTTTCTTTGTGATTGCATCAAATATTTGTACTCCTGCGGGGACTGTGGTGCGAGGGTGAATCTCCCTTAAGAAAATAAAGGGATTTTTTCCATCATTTTTGTGGTGTAGCTGGGGGGGAAGTTGATGAAAAGAGCAGTTCCCAAAATTGGCTCAACTTGGGGCTGTGCCGTGCCTCTCCTAAAGCTTCTGGATTATTTGAGCCATCGCTGAGACTTTTATATTTAGAAATATTGAAATGGAGACCCTTTCACCCAGCCTGAATTTTTGATAGTTTTTCTTCTGGTCTCACAGGTGGCCCCTGAGAGAGGGGACTTGGCCAGCATCCTGTCCCAGCACAAAACAGCTGGATTATTAAAAAAACATCCTTGTTTTACCCAGTAAAAGAGAGTTTTGAAGAATTTTGAGTCTTTGAAATCTTTTGGGTGCACTCAGCAGTGTGGGGCGGTAGTGGGTGCCTGGTGTGTGAATGATCAGTTATTTCTTTAATTTTCTCAGTTTTAATCCTAATCCTGGAGTCATTTGGGTGCCCCTTCTCACATCCTGGTCCCACACCCTGGTGCTTGCACTAAGTAGAAAGAATTGCATTTGCCTGTGGCTTTTTTTATCTCCTCCAAATCCCCCCGTTGCTTTGGGTATTTTTTTGTTATTATTGGCCTCATTTTTTCAGTACAACAATGTTTTTTCTGGGAAAATGCCCAGTGCTGGGCACAGCTCGGGAGAGGTCCTATGAGGGCAGTGTAGAAAAGGTGGATGACTTCGGAGCCTTTATGTGAATAAATAGCAGGAAATAACATGTTTTTTGTCTTCCTCAAGTACCACATTGAAAACCCATACTTGAATTATTACCCTTGATCATATTCAGCTTGGAGTTAATACGATTCTTTCTTGGGTACCTGTCTCTTAGGATCATGTATTCCTTATTTTCATTTTCCATCTCTGGCTATTCAAAAACCATGGTTTGGGTTCTGAAGTACATGTGGAAGGGATAAGGGTTCCTGCTGTTGGCTTTGCTCTCTGAACCTTGTGCAACACATGGGGGAAGATGCAAGAGGCTTTTCTATGCTGCTCGTGGAAGTTTATTTATGGGATTTTTCATGAGCCTGAGTTTAAAAAAATAAAGTTTGGGAGGAGGAGAAAGAAAAGAAGAATCCAGATGCAATCATTACCGTGAGATTTGTGATGAAGTGATGAAAACTGGCAGCTGCTGTTGTTGCACGTCCTGCTCCAGTAAACTCCCCCTTCTCTTCCTCTTTACTCCTGTCCCACCTCTCTTCCCTGCTGCCCCTCGTTTATCCCTGGATGATCTCGGGAATATCAAGGATGTCACGTTGGAGCCAGGATTCCTCCTCAAGGCAGTGTCACTGTCCGCTGGCTGCTGTTCCATGTGAGAGTGGCAGGAGCTTTCCAGGGTGCCCAGAGCAGCTGTGGCTGCCCCTGGATCCCTGGCAGTGCCCAAGGCCAGGCTGGACATTGGGGTTTGGAGCAGCCTGGGACAGGGAAAGGTGCCAGGGGTGGCACTGGATGGGCTTTTAGGTCTCTTCCAGCCCAAACCATTCTGGGATTCTCTGACCAAGTAAAACAGGGCATGGAAGGGTTTGCACATCCCCCCTGTGACCTTAACCGAGCACTGGATACTTCCTGGGGAGCTTGGGAAGGCATTTAGTGCAGTTTAAAAATCAAATTGATCATTCCACCACCAATTTCCAGCCACGGTGCAGCATCTGGGGCCATGGGGATGGTGTTTTCTTGGAGCTTGATGTTCTCACCTGCCCCCTGCTCACTCACCTGGCGCTTTGCTGCTTCAGGAGTTGCAATGCTTGACTTCCCTGGGCTCTCCAGATAAAACACTGCAGAAAGTGGCTTCCCCCAGGAAGCATCACTGGTTTGCTTCATCTGGATGGAAATAAAACAGATTTTTTTTTTCTCTGCTTAGCTGGGTTTCAGTGCATCCTCACAGCTTCTCCTGGGATGTGTTCTTCCACCCTACCAAGAGCTGATCTCATTCCACAGGGATCCAGCCCCACATTCCAACCCATGTGTCCTCACCCTGATGCTGCCAGAACTTGGCCTTGTGCTGCTGGCTTTGACACACAGCTTCCGTGCCTTCTGCTGCCCCCTTTGGTTTTATTTTATTTATTTTATTTTATTTTAAATTTCGATTTTCTATTCTCCCAGCCCCGGGTTTGCCTGGTGCAGTGCCCTGATAACTCCATGAGAGCAGCTCCCTGCTGCCTCCAAGCACTGCAGCAGGAGCCAAGATTAATAAAAGGCTGTCACTTTTATTAACTTTGCTACCTAGTGTGGTGTTTAATTCTAGGCAGGCACCCAGTGCAGCCCTCCCAGCTTTAAATGGCTTTTCCTGCCTTTGGGAATGTGTGTAAAATAGATGGGGCAGCATTACACCACCCACTGCCACACTCCCATCCAGTAATACTGTGGGTATTTTGGAAAAACAAGCATATTTTTGGTACTGGTTGGCATTTGCCTCCTCATGTACAGGCTGAAAAACCTGATTTCCAGTACTGATTTGGGGTCAGTTTGGTTATTTTGCCCAGAGAGGTTGTGAACTCCTGATCCCTGGGAGTGTCCAAGGCCAAGTTGGATGGGGCTTGGAGCAACCTGGGATGGTGGAAGGTGTCCCTGCCCATGGCAGGGGTGAAACAAGGTGAGATTTAAGCTGCCTTCCAACCCAAACCATTCTGTGACTTTATGGGCATAGGTATATTTGTTTTATCACAGTCACATCTGCTGTGATATTTAGTGTGGTAGTAAGACTTTGGTGTAAAGAAATGGTTTAAAACCTCCAGGAGTTCAATTTTTGTCCTGAACCTCATGGCAGGGTAGAACGAAATTTGCTGTGAAAAGTTTTAACAAACATAGATTAGAAGTTCAACAAATGGTGCATAATAGATAAGTAAAATATTACCTCTCTTGCTGCTTAGGCACTTGGAAATGCCTTCAAGTTTATCTTATTTTTTAAAAATATTAAAAATAAGAGGGGAAAAATAAAGTTTTTGAAACAGGACTGTGGGTCCTTCAGGGTGAGGGGCAGTGGAGTGGGAGAAGGATGCACTGGGGCTTCTGGAGAGCCTGGTGTGGGTTCAGCCTGTGCATTCACACCTGCCCAGACCAGTATTATCCTGTTAAATCAACATTAGCCCCCTAAGCATCAGAGTTTGGGGAGTTTTCCTGCTGTCAGCCCATCACCTGCCATGAAATCGATGGGCAGGGAGGAAGCTGCTCGTGCCATCCGTGTCCGTGCTGCAGTGCAGTTATTTTTATCTATTATATATTGTTCTCAGTGGAATTATTCCAACCCCAGCCTGTAGATAAGGGCTCTTACTAAATGAATGTGAGCTCTACCTTGAAGGTTAAATTGCTGCCTTGCAGGTTGGCGAGGAAGGTGGGGAGATATTTACCCTCCTCCTCTAAAAAAACCCTGTGAGCTCCAGCCCTGACCTGGCAATTTTGTTGAGTACTACTTGAAAAAGGCAAGTATTGCACTGAAATGCTGTGTTTAGTCCTCTAAATTGGTGGGTCTTGCTGATTAAATGCCCACCCACGGCCAGCTCTCAGGTGGGATCCCACAGCACCTCAGGAGGCTGCCAATTTCCCCATAAATTTGGGAAAGCTCCTCACAGACATCCCCAGGATGCACATCACAGCTGGGGGATGGGGCATTCTTGGGTGCTCCTCAAAAATGAAGTGGCAGCTTCAGAATGCGATTTTGGCCAAAAGCACCCAGTTCTTCATCACATGATGCTGGTCCTGCAGACTGGATTAAGCCCAGCCCTGGTGTTGGCATCTTCTGGGTGTGAAATAAATAATTATTGGCAGCAATATGGCCAAGAAAAGTGCTGCTGGTCCTGCCCTGAGCCGCCCCTCCCTAGAGTTTGGTGTGGAAGGATCAGGGTGGGAAAATCAGTAGGAAAACCTACAGAAAATGGCAGAAATGTTAACTGCCCTGCCCAGAGGTTAATTTTTCAGTTGGCAACCCACCCAGCAGTACATTTAGTCCTGGCTCAGCCAGCGAGGAGCGGGTTGGTGATTGGAAGGCTGCCACGGGATACACTGGGTGGGTAATGCTAGGATTTACATCCCTGGAGGCTTCTTCTCCCATCCTGGAGTCATTTCTCTGTTAGTGTTTATAACTCAGCTCCAAGGGTTGGTCACTTCAGTGAACCCAGCAGGACGGTGGCCCCGTGCAACTCTCGGTGTCCATGTGAGCCTCCCTGGATCCATCGTTCCGGGGGATGCAGGAATGCTGGGCTCCATGCAGGAATGCGGGGCTCCATCTGCAGCTGTGGAGCAGTGGTTTATCTGCAGGTCCCTTTGGTTAACAAACACGGCTGCTGCAGGTTTTTAGAAGCTGTTAGCATGAACCATTAACTCTTCCTTTTAATTATTCAGGTTGCCTCTTTTAAATTTCTTTTTTAAGTGGAGCTAATAGGCTTTGCAGAGGAGGCTTCCAACCACAGCAGTTCCTCCCCGGAGGAGCCCTGTTTGTGCATCGCCAGCTAATCTCTTTTCTTCATTATCCCTTATCTTTCTCTTGCTGATTAATTGCTTTCAATTGATTTATAAATATTCTGTTGATACACACGGTGGCGGGAGGGGAACGGGATATGTCCAAGGCTCACGGGGTCATTGATCTGTGCAGCCTCTTGGGCTTTCCTAACCTGCCTCACTAATCCCAGCCATCCCAGCCAGCCTTTATTCCCACTTTTTTTTTTGTCTTTGCAATTCCTGCAAGCAACCAAAAATTGTGCTGTAGCATCATTTGGAGCCTATGCACGTGAACAAGCCTCATGCCCGGTGAGTGGCAGGTTTTGGGTGTAAAGAAATGGGGTTTGGGTAAGTTTTGGTTGTGTTGATGAATGCGGCAGGTTGTGTGGGTGTCATAAAAACCTGTTTTCTACACTGAATTCCCTAATATAAATGTATTTTTTTATATATATGTAGGTGGAGTGGTTGATGAATATAGAGGATTAGAGTTGCTTATTTGAAACTCTGGGCAGCTTAAAAAAAAATCATTTAAAAAGGCAATAATACCTGGATATAAAGATAGTGGCCAATATCAGACTGGGGCTGGCCACCTTCAGCCTCATTCAAATCACACGTGGCACTGAGGCTGCAAAGCCTTTTTTAGAAATAGCAGCACATTTATACACAGGGATAAATCATTAACCTTTCCCAACAGACTTCCCGTTTTCCCTGTTATTTCTCTGCATGCAGCCTGTTCCCTCCAAGTGCCCCATGATCCCTGCTCGGGTGGGCTGAGCTGGGAGCCTCTGGGGACACAATGGCCCTTGGTGGCCTTGCAGTGACATTCCTGGCTGTGCTGCAGGGGAGATAAGGCTTCAACAAGAAAACGTTTCCCAAAGTTTGAGACCCACCACGCAGCTCTGGGGTTTGTTGTTGCCTGGTTTATTATTATTTTGCTACTATTATTATTATTATTATTATTATTATTATTACTACTATTACTATTTTCCTTCTCTTTCCCCATAAAGTGACTGGTGGCACAGGCACAGCCCCAGCGTATGGCAGTGTAATTACACGTTGCTAATGAGCAACTGCAGCTCCTTTAGCAGCCCAGCACGACTCTTTATCGGGTATTTGCAGGAGTCGTGTAATTTTTCTATCATCATATATGGTAATATATTCACTGCAGCATGACATGGGATGAGGTTCAATGAATAATGTAAAACCCAGAATAACACTGAATCTATATGAGATGTGCTTTTCCCCCCCAGCATTGTTTTAAAAAGGAAAATATTGATTCTGGTGGGGTTCAGCGGTTCAGAGCTCTCGGAGAACTCAGGTTTTGCTGATCGATGCCCACCCTGTCCCTCCCTGGCCACAAACCTGTGGCTGTCTGTGCCATCCTTCGCCTCGTTAGTGCTGACGAAGCTGGGTTGGGCAGGGAGGAGTGGGTGACATTTGCAGCTGGATCCAGATGTTGCAGAAGTGCAGCAGGTTCTGTTGGGTTCAGGTATCAGGTGAAACCTCCTTCTCCATAATACATTATTTTTTTCCCCAGCTACTGTCTTTGAATGCAAATTAGGATGGATAATTTCTATTTGTTTTCCTTTTTAACCAATTTCCCCCTATTCTGATCTGTGTCATTATATTTGCGGGCCATTATCTTAGTCTCATTACAGCCTTTTAGCATTTGAATGAAAATATTATAAAGAACCCAGAAGTTAGGCATAAAACGTCTGTGATGATAACTATAATCCTCGTGATAAAATTAAAAAACACAATAAGAATAACTGTGATGAGCTCAGGAAGTTGTACCAAATGAGATTGGAAACAGCATAACGATGTTTGCCCTTTCCCCCTTGCATTTTTGCCTCTTTACATTGCAAACAGCTTTTGCAGTGCTGTTTTAAAGAAGTGGAAAGTTGCTGTGTATGGCCTGGCTAGGGAGTTAACAAAAAAATTAAGACTTCTTTTCTCTCCATATTGAGGCTTTCATTAATAACTGCAAAAACTCTTGGTGATGCACGTGTGATTTTCAGGAGCTTAAAATACTCCGGCAGCACTGGAGGAGGAGGAGGTGCTAAGCAGTGCCAAGTTCCTCAATGAAAATTACTCTCACCGCCTCTGGTTTTGGAGCCAGATCGATGTTAATTAATCCTTGCCTCACACGTTACGTTCTCCAACCTCGCCGCCGTCGGATTTTAACTCGGTAAAAGCAGATGGAGGTTCCCGAAGCGCCTCCGAAATTCCCAGCCGAGTGCTCTCCTCGATGACAATGCCAATTTGTCGTGAGTGAAATGTTTGACAAAAATCTGTCATTTCTGAGAGAAGTTTTTCCTTGAAAGAAAAACCAGGGGGAAAAAAGAAATCAGCTCTGTTTTGAAACATTTCCTCACTCTGTTACCTTTATTTTGCGAGAGACGGGGATGGAGAAAAGAGTTTCCACGGGCATGAAAGAGAACTTTTAGTAAGTTTTCCTGGAAGCAGGTGGCACTTTGAAGCAGGAGACCTTGTATGAGGTCTCCAGATTTTTCTGTTAGGTGGTTTTTATGGACAGCTCTGTCCTGCAGGTCAGATGTGGCTCTGGAGGGCCAGCTCCTGTCTGAGGCACACGGATGCATCGCTGGCCTGCAGGGATCCTTCGGGCAGGGCTGAGGTTGCTCAGTGGTGGCTGCTGGTGCCGGTGCCTCCGGGGCAGTGACACAGCTCCAGGCCGTGTGCTCAGGATGCTCAAGCTGCGTTTGATCAGCCACCAGCTCCTGTTCCTGCTGCAGGGAGGGAGAACGGTTCCCTCTGGAGCGGCGATGCTGAAGCCAAGTTGCTTTTTCGTAGAATCTTAAGATCATCAAGGTTGCAAAAGCCTTCTAAGATCATCGAGTCCAACCAGCACTGCCAAGGCCACCACTAAGCCGTGTCCCCAAGTGCCACATCCACGTGTCTGTTGAATCCCTCCAGGGATGGGGACTGCACCACTGCCCTGGGCAGACTGTGCCAAGGCTGGACAACTTTTTGACCCCAACTTGACTCTCTGTTGCCAGTCTCTGGTGGGCCCTCCTCTTGTGGGTGATGGTTGGGATTTTTGGCAGACTTGGGTCATTGTTTTGGTGGTGACCACCTGTGGCCTGCTTGCTTCAGAACCGTAACCCTGGTGAGACCTCCGAGGTGGGAAAGCTGGAGATGGGACACACGATGCAGGTTTGTCCTCTGGTGGAGGTTGTCATGTTTGGATCAGCCTGCAGAGACCTTCAGAGCCAGGCTTGGGTGGGGAGGGTCTCTCCTGCCCCTGCAGAAGGGTCTTGGCTAGGGAGGGCTGAAGGAGGCCAGCCAATTTGGAGTGAAGGGCCAGACCCATCTGCACTGGCACCAGCGCTTGTCCCTTTCCCAGCAGCAGCCAGGATCCACGAGGAGTGACTCCAGGGACAGAAATACCTCCCTGGCCTCAGCCTCCCCCTGACTAAGGCCAGGGACCACCACCAACCACACAGCAGTGGCCTGATCCAGAGCAAGCAGAGGAGACCAAGACCCCAACCCCAGTTTAACCACGGCCAAAGGGTGAAAGTGCTGCCTGACACAGGGACACGCTCGGTGTCCTGGCGGCACCACACAAACCCGCCTGAGGCGGGAGCAGTGTTGAGCAGCACCATTTTCCCCTGCACCTTCCAAAGGGATTATTAATCACAGAGGAGGGATTGCGGGTCCATCGCCGGGTCAAAGAGCAGCCGAGCTGCTCTGTCTCAGCACGGACGGGAGCTGCGGGTGCGAGTGGCGCTGCCGGGCCACCATTAGTCAGCAGAAGGCAGGGCTCGGCCCAGCCCGGCATTCCCGCTCGCTCACCGGGCTCCTCTGCCAGGGAGGAGGCTCCAAGGGGAGCTCCTGGGGAGCTTGGCCTTGTGCAATGCCGGTGACGTGGAGAACCTGCTCCCTGCGCTGTGCCTCGGGGCGCTGCGGCTCGGCACTTCCCGCTCCCTGGCGGGTCACTGCAAGGCACGCTGCCACCTACCTTCGCTCCGGGCTTGCGTGCGGGGCAGGACGGAGCCCGCGGGGGCCTCGGGGCGTTCACCGGCGCTGGTTCCCGGCTCGCCGGGGAGGCTCCGGCCGCGGCGGCGTTCCCGCAGCATCGGGGCTGAGTCGGCACGGGCGCGCTCCGACTTGATCGCCGCGGAGGGCAGTTGTGCAAGCGGGGAGCCACGGGAGGTGACGCGGAGTTTTCCCGGGCTGCCCGGCGCTGAGGTGGGTGATGGCAGGGGCTGGGGCCGTGGGCACCGCGCTCCGGGCAGCAGGGCCGTGCCCGGGCGTGTGGCAGGGCCAGCCTGTTGCATGCGCTGGGTTTGTTGCAATGAGAACCAGCGCTTGTTCCACAACGAAACCAGCTCCCTTCGCCTTCCCAAGCCGCTGGCGAGGAAGCGGCGGGATAGGGAAGGGGCAATGCCCGCCAGCGCGCTGGGAGGCCGGGAGGGTCACGGGGTGGGGGACAACCTGGTTTATTGACCCCGGTGTGCGCGGTGGCCGTGGCCGCATCCCTTCCTGGCCAGGACAGCTCGCTCCTCCCACGGTTACATTGTCACCCACTTCCCAAAAACGTCAAAGCCCACGGACGCGGGGCGTGCCTCGGTTTCCCCATGCCTGAGATGCTGATGCTGTTGCGGGGAGGAGCTGGGTTCACGGTGGCTGGCGGAGGCTTGGTGCTGTTGGAAAGTGGAATGTGGTGGCTTTTCTGTCTTGGACTGTGTTTTCTGAGCTTTGTGCGAGCGCTGCCGTCCTGGGCAGAGCAGGAGGTGTGCGGTGGCAGCGTGCTGGGGCTGCCTCCAGAGCATCCCCAAGGCATTGGCTGGCCGGGCAGTGCTCACCTAGTGAAGGTAACAGTGAAGAGACAGGCAAAAAATTAATAAACCCAAAGGGCTTCTGCTCATTTCTTCTTCGCTTTGGTGGGGTGAAAATATTTATAAAGCAGGTCTGCTTTGGAAATGGGCAGCCCGGGCAGCCCAGGCAGCAGGGTGTGGGCAGGTAACAGTGCACTTGGACCATAGGGAACAAAAATATTCATATTAGGAAAAATTTCTTCACTGAAAGAGTGGTTAAGCATTGGAACAGGCTCCTCAGGAGAAGTGGTGGAGTCGCCATCAATGGAAGTGTTCAGAAAACAAGCAGATGTGACACTTTGCCATATGGTTTAGTGGGCATGGTGCTGTTGGGTTAAAGGTTGGCCTTGATCTTGGAAGTCTTTTCCAACCTTAATGGTTCTATGGAAAAGCTACCAGGGTGTGCTGGGTTTCAGAGACTTCGGTTGTTCTGCTGTATTTCTACGTGGCTTTTATCATAGAAAAGCAGGTGGTCTCTGCGTTCTCGCCGGGTTTTGCTGTATCCCTGCTCACCCCTCCTCACATAAAATATGTAACAGCTGCATTGCGAGAAAAAACACTGCACGTGTTCGCCTTGCGAGGACGAGCTGGCCCGAGCCCTGCGCTGGCACCGGGGCTACCTCGCCACCGTCCTGCCTCAGTTTCCCCCCGCGCTGCCGGCGCTGGCCGAGGATCGCCAACAGCGGTCGCGACGGAGCCGCCGGGACGTGGCCGCGGCCGCCGCCCGCTCGGTGGGTGGCAGCGATGGACGATTCCAGCCGGGAATCATTTCCGCCGCGGGTTCCTGCGCGGCCCGGGGGCTCCGGCGGAGTTGTGGGGCCCCGGTCCCGCGCACCCCGCGCCGTGCGGGGCAGAGCCACTCCTCCGAGCCGTGACATCAAGCGGCCGGCGAGAGGTCAAATTCCCGGCGCAGGTAGCGCTGGCCGCACTTCCGCGCTCTGCCGGGCG
>VZRO01007798.1:21880-37779 GCA_013397915.1 Daphoenositta chrysoptera | reverse complement strand
TCCGGGGCTGCCCCGGGGGTCGCAGCCCACCAGCCAGCGGCTCTTATGCCGTGTGTGCTTCGGAAGTCTTCCACACCCCCAGCCTGACCCCCACGCCCCTCTGCCCACCCTCCCGCCGGCGTGCACGGGGGTTTAGATCAGGTTTTATTTACTTACGTCCCCTGTGAACATCCACCAGCGTGTGGGCAGGGCAGGCCAGAGAGTGGGCAACTGCGTGCTGGAAATAATCCGTATTCTTGGGGTGGGCAAGGCCAGGACATGGGGGTAGCTTGGCAGGCAGGTGGTCTCTGCACATCCTGCCCCAGCTGGGTGATGGGGCACGGTCAGTGTGTGTGGCTGGGGGTCCTGTCCCTGAGCTGTGACCGTGTGGGAGCGCCGAGGCCACGCTGGTGTCTAACTCAGGAAATGCTCAGAAGTGGTGCTTGCAAGGTTTTGCTGTCACTGGGTGAAAGCTTTACCCTGAAATTTTTACAGATTGGCTGTACCTATGTTCAGCTTGCTCGCAGCATTGCAGCAGCGCAGGGTGGAAATAAAAGCTTATTTAAAAGTAAAAGACGGATGTGCAAAGCCAAAATTCGTTTTATTAATCTGAGAGGCTCTGCTGAGCGGCCCAGTGCCCACCCAGGAGGGAGCACTGGTGGCCAGCAGCTCCTCTGAGGTCCTGGAGTGCCACAGGGCTGCAGGAGACTCCGTACGGAGGGATGTGCCTGGGATGCAGCAGGACTGGGCTGAAGTGGTGGTTTACAGATGTCAGGCCCTTGGGCTTATCCCCTGGAGGAGATGATGCTGTGGGGTGGAGAGGGGGGTTGTTTTGAGCCACTGTTTGTCCATTGTGCTGTCCAGGTGTTGAAGGAGAGGTTGAATGTGTTGGCTTTGCCTCAGCAAGCCCTGGGCAGTGGCAGTAGCTGGGTCTCTTTACAAATGGTTTGGGTTGGAAGGGACCTTAAAGCCCATCTCATTCCACCCCCTGCCATGGGCAGGGACTCCTTCCGCTGTCCCAGGGTGCTCCAAGTGCTGTCCAGCCTGGCATCAAACACTTCCAGGGATGGGGCAGCCACAGCTTCTCTGGGCAACCTCTGCCAGGGCCTCATCACACCCACAGGGAAGAATTTCTCCCTAATATCCCATCTAACCCTGCCCTCTGTCAGTGGGAAGCCACTCCCCCTTGTCCTGACACTTCAAGACCCTTGTCAGAAGTCCCTCTCCAGCCTTCTGCACCTTTGCAAGAAGGAGGTCCCAAGCTGGGAAGCTACTTTAAAACCAGAGGTGATGAGATTGCTGTTTAAAATACAAACTCAGCTCATCCCTAGGTCTTGAATCCTTATTTTTTTCTAATAATGTTCTTTATGACCTTTGCATTTCCCGTCCTAGGACAGAGGTGTGTGTACATGTATATTTATCCTGCTGATGTTCTGGATAAAAACACACCCTTGACTTGTGCCCAGCAAAGCAAAAACTATCTCACCATCAAACTCATGAAAGCGGCACAAAATGCAGCTTTCACCTGAGATACTGATTCACCCACACGAGCCTCATCATTTGTTCTGCATCCATTTTTAATATGTCCCCTCCAAAGGCAGAAACGCGTGTACAGCAATCGTGTCAGCTGAGTTACATGGAAAAAAAAAGGCTTTTAAATGGATGTCTTTAAAGTGATGCCTGTTCCAAGGCCAGTAAAAGGCTTTGCTGCTGCATGGAGGGTTGGTCTGCTGCCCAGAGGAGTCCAAGATGGGATTTGCAGGAGCAGGAGTGGAAACTTCAGCCCCAAATGCTGTCTGGAGATGTTCACCACAATTAAAAAGAAACCCAAAAAAGTCTCATTTGCGTTGTCTGTTAACACCAATCAGTGGTTGAAGCATAAAGGATGCAGAATCCAGCAGTGTCATGGAAGTTTAATGTGATCAACTGAAATATAATTAACAGCCAATTATTTCAGTGGGAACGGTAGTTTTCATCAATTAGTCTGGGAAATGTTTAAATTGCATTAATTTCATCGCTGCCCGCTTGCAGCAGATTTGGAAGGGGTTGGAATGAGTGATGTCCATGCAAGGCAGTACCTCCTCCTCCTCTGGATTGTCAAGAATTGCAGAAGGCACCCAATCCCCCCTCCAAAAAAGGTTAAAAAGAGGAGGGAAAATTTAAAAGGGACAAAAATACTGAGGGAAGAGTGCTGTGGAAGCTTTTTGCATTGAGGTTGTTGCATTCAGGAGGAGATTCCTAATGGAGGATTTAACTGTGCACCCTGACATAGCAATGCTTGCAAGGGTGAACTGCAAAAAAAAAACCTTCAAAAAATATTCTCTTCTCCTGATTGTTTTTGCATCATGCTGGGGGCTGTGTGGAGTCCCTTGTGAGGGGCACTGAGCCCTGGTCCCTGCTCGAGAGTCCTTTGCAGCTTCCAACAGAGGCACAGCTCCATCCAGCTCATAGGAATCACATGGAAACCTTCCTTTAGCCATCTGTATGGGGAAGAAATAGAGGCTGAAATGAGGTTCCTGAATAATTGACCCCATTTTCCCAGCTGTTGGAACTTTTCTGTAATGATCACTAGGAGCTGCCTGCAAACAGCACGTTTTGGGTCGTTTATTTGGGTACTTAAGCCTGGCAGAGCAACGGGGATTTTCTCCCCCCTGTTTTAAAATGAAGCTAAAATTTCCCTTTCAAGCTGAGTATCCCAATGCAAATTATGCAAATAACATGGGATTTCTCCATAGGACCCCCGTGAGCAGGAGGTGCTAGAAAGGTGGGATAGAAGCTTGGAGGAGAGTGATGGAGAGCAGATGCTCTGTGCTTGGCAGGGGGAAGTGTTTTGGGGGGAAAATTGGTGTGATTTTGGTGGGCAAACTATCAGAGGAAGCATTGGAGTGATGGAAATCCTGTACACAAGTGAGTGTCATTACAGGTGTGTGTCCAGAGAATTTGTGGCTGCCCCTGGATCCCTGGCAGTGCCCAAGGCCAGGCTGGAGAGGGCTTGGAGCAGCCTGGGACAGTGGAAGGTGTCCCTGCCCATGGCAGGGATGGCACTGGATGAGCTTTAAGCTCCCTTCCAATGCAAACCAGTTTGTGATTTCATGACATTGGCAGGAGCCCTGAGAGGGAGCTGGAAAGAGGGATTTTCCTATCAAACCCTGGCTGCATGGATTGTGCTTTCCAATTTTATAGAGAGAGAAATATATATATATATTCAAACCGGATTTGGCTTTGCCATATATATAATAATATATATGTAGCAAATATAACTATATATTGCAAAGCATAATCCTTCTTTCTACAGATATATATATACATATATGTCTATCTCAAATTATATGTCTAAAGAAGCAAGAATTTTGGATATATGGCTGATCAATAATTCAGGTTCTCCATAGGCTTTGGCTTGCAGCCGACAGCGTGGGGAGCATGGTGCTGCATGCTTCTCTCCAGATTACTTCTGTAGCTTCTCATAGATTTTGGATTTTAATCCTTCAGCAGTTTCTGCCTGGATCAGGAGCCGACTACTAAGTGGGGATGAAATTCCCTTGTTGCCTGTTTTGGAGGAGAGATGCTTTTGAGTTTTTTCAGTGTTTCTAACCGTGACCAGAGAGGGTCGGTGCATTTTTGGAGAGCTGCACTGGGCAGTGCATTACAGCACCTTGGGCCATGCCCAAGGACCCCTCTGGAATTCTTTGCTGCAGAATTTCCCCTGGGTTGCCTGTCCTTGGTCTTGTTTCCCCTCTCACTTTCCCAGATCACTTCCTGCTGCATGGGGATTTTCTTGGTTCCCACCAAAATGCTGCAATTTCCAGGAATCCATCAGGATCAGGCACCCCTGTGCAAGCTGCCCTGCCTCCATCCTCATCTGCTGGTTGATTTTTTTTCCAGGAATAGCCCTTGGCGAAGTGGCATGCAAAGAAAGGTGAAAATGAGTTATCAGTGGGGAAAAAATGAGCAATTTGTTGCAGCCAGGGGTGTTTTCTGGGGCTGCAGGGGGCTTTCTGTGGCTGGGGAAGGCACTGGGTGGGTTTTGCACACTCAATACTCCACCATATGTGAGCCCCTCACATCCTCTCAGGGTTCCCAGAGGCTGGGGGGGACACTCCGCATTTCTCCCATCCCTGGGGAAGATCCTGTTGGCCTTGGCCTCCTCCAATTCTTGCTTTTTGCACGGATTTCAAGAAAGCACTTCGGGCTGCACCAAACCCCCCGGCCCGGAGCTCGACTGTTCCTCATTAGTGACTTTATTGCTAAATAATTTACAGAATGGGGCCTTGCCAGTTTTCATTCGGGAAGCATTTCAAGTATGTGAAGCAGATTTTCTGCCTTCCTGGCGCAGCTGCCGGGGGAGCCGCCTCTCCCTGTCCTGCCCCGGCGTCACCTCCCGCCAGCGGTGCCTGAAGGAAACGGCCCATGCAGAGGGACCCGAGGAGGAACAAGGGACAAATCCCAATGTTCCCTGTCCACTTGGTGTCCCCCAGGCTGGCTGCTGCACGGGGGCACCGGGGAAAGGGCACAGCCACGGTGGTTTGGAGAGGAGGTGTTCGGGTTTAATTTCTGTTTCATTTTTTCTGGTAACTGTGGTGTGGGTGCTGACGTTTTTTCTCCCCCATGTCCATGATGACAACCCAAGAGGATGTGGATGTCCCATCCCTGGAAGTGTTCAAGTCCAGGTTGGACTTAGGGCGCCCTGGGATAGTGGAAGGTGTCCCTGCCCATGGCAGGGGGTGGGACTGGGTGGTCTTTAAGGTCCCTTCCAGTCCAAACCATTCCATGATTCTGTGAAATCAGTGAACCAATTTGGGATGAGAAAGGGCTTTTTTCCACCTGTTTTTAAAGGGGAGGGAAAGCAGACTCAGGTGGAGGATTGCAGCGGTGCATGCACAGCCCTGAAGTGTTTTGCAGGATATGGGTGATGGGTGCAATGTGGAAATAGCAGAAAAGCACTTTATTACACTAAACAGTGTGTGCAGCTGTAGGAAACGAGGTGCTGGAGCTTTCCTCCAGTGCCTGCTGGGGAGGGGATCCCGGCTGGGTTCTGCCAGGATGCTCCTGCAGTGCAGCTGCTTGGAGGAGTGAGCAGTCACTGGGTGTAAATCTGCAAATTTTGGGATTTGGGGCTGCAGATGGAAGCGTCATCTTCCCTTTCCCAGTCTCACAGTGGTTTTGTTGAGTGTGCCCTGAGCACGTGGGTGGCTGGAAGCAGAGCTGAGATGTGTGGGAGCTCAGGACACTGTTGGACCCCAGCCCTGTTAGTGAGTGGTTTGGACAGGAAAATCCTTCTTGGTTTCTTCTTACTATTACTACTACATATTAACATCCATTTTTATTTTTTTAACACAACATCATCACCCAGTGGAGGCTCCCCCTCTCCCTCCTAGCGCCTTCCCATCGCATCCCTCCTGCTCCTTGCCCAAGCCCGGAGTGGTGCAGGTTCTGGGCTGTGCAGAGCAGCTCTGCCAGCAGGGAGGGGCCACCCCAGCAGCATTTCCCGGGGGTCGGAGTTTCCAGCGGGGCCGTGCCGGGAGCCGTCACTCACTTCCTCGCATTGTGTCTCCTCTTCCTCCAGCGCTGCTGCGGGAGGAGGTGGCCCAGCTGCAGGAGGAGGTCCACCTGCTCCGGCAAATGAAGGAAATGCTGACCAAGGAGCTGGAGGAGACGCACGGCAGCAAATCCCCGGAGCTGCTCTCGGCCACCGAGCTGAAGGTGCAGCTGGCGCAGAAGGAGCAGGAGCTGGCGCGTGCCAAGGAGGCTCTGCAGGGTAAGGGCTGCTCCTCCCTCTGCTGCGCCTCTCCCCCGCACCCTGAACTCTCAAAAAGTTTATTAATGAGGAAAGGAAAGGCCATCTCTTTCGCTTGGACTCTGCTGAGCACATCCACCAGGCGGGGGTTTGGTGTCCCTGGGACCTCCCTGCTCTCCTGCCCTGGTGAGGGGTGGTGTGGAGCTGGGAAGGACTGGGGTGCAGCCATGGGCTGGGAAATGATCTCTGAGGGCTGATTGCAGCACTGCAAAGGAATTCCTCCACGGCTGGAGAGCAGAGCCAAGGCAGCAGCTGAAATGCAGCTGGAGGTGGGGGTGGGTTGGATTTGAGCCCCTCGGACTTGCAGGAGGGAAGCAGCGAGTTTCCTGGTGACTGCAGCTTTCCTTATCCTGCGTGGAGTTACCTCCAGGTGCCCTGCAGGGTCTCCTCCTTCCTTCACCCCTGCATTTGGGGGTTTTGTGGCAGTCGGGGCCCTGCTCTCCCTCCCTCACCAGCACAGCAAGCCCCAGGAGTGGGGTGTGTGGAGCAAAATACAACTTTGCAGCTTTTCCACTCTAAAACCAAGCTGACAATAAATCCAGGCAGGATGGTTTGTTAGCTGGAGCCGGGGGATGATCCTGAGCAGGGAAAGCTCTCGCCCGTCAAACCCTGGCAGCGCCGTGGCTCTAAATATCATCTCAAATCCCCAACATACCGAGTATAACTTGCACTTGTCAGCTCGTGTTTGCGGATTATGAGGAGAAGCTGTCAAAAGTTTTCAGGCTCAGAGGCTGAGCGGCACGTGGGGAGCTGTGGGGCCTCTGCATCTCCCCCTGTCCGGGATGCCAGGATGCTCAGAGGCACAGGGAATTGGGCTGAGTCAGTATTTAGGGAAGGGATTTCAGGAAATTTTATGTTATCACTCTCTGATATACAAAAACATCCCTATATATCAGCAACAGCCAAAATACCTCCAAAATCCTGCCTCCCCCCAAGCCACCGGTGCAGCCTCCAGCAGCAGGAAGTGCTCTGGGTTTATAGAACTGTAATTGGAGGAGAAAAAACTTTAATTAGGGAATATTTGCTCTGTGTGGATGGGGCAGGGGGGAAGTGCTGATAAATGCAAAATGCAGAAAAGCTGAACTATTATAATACTGGTTACAAAAAAAAAATAAGAGTAAGAAGTTATCTAAGAAGCTGCAATGAGGTCATATGTGCTGCTGTGGAGGATAGTCCAGAGAAAAAGTGAGTTTGGCTTGAAAATTGTATTTAAAGAATATAATGTTGGGGTTTACTGGGCTTTTATTTGCCCTTATTTGAGCCTCTGAGCTTGGTTTTCCAGGACTTCTCTGCAGGTGTGGTGGCTAGGAAGAGAGAATCTCAGCTGGCACTTGGATGGGCACATAGCAAGCAGCTTTTTTCAGTTGATGCTCCTTCCTTGTCCTGCAATATTGAGAAGCTTTTGTGGTTTTTGGGAAAGTTGTCCAGTCTGGATCTGGGCTGGAGGCTCTGGGCAGCAGAGCAGGCTTGGCAACAGTGACTGAGACGGAGAGCTTGAAAACGGGATCAGCAGCTGGAGGGGAAAAAAGTCCTTTTTTCTTTCCATGAAAAATTGTCCACAGAGAAACGTAGCCAAAAATGGATGAAAAACGACGCCTGGTGCCTGGTTCTGCCAGGGGAGACAGATCTGCTGATGGACACACTGGGGAAATCGTGGCTCTGTAATAAGGAACTGCAGGATAAGGCCGTGCCAGGAGCACAGGGAAACTTGGCCACGCTGTCCTGGAGTTTAGGGATCTGTGTCAGTTGTGTCCTGCAGCCAGAGAGCATCTCCCAAGAGCAGCTCCCTCCTCACAGCCTGCATCCCTGCATCCCCAGCCCCACGTCCTCACCAAAGGATGTCCCACATCCAGCAGCACTGGCTGCAGCATCCCTGTGCCTGCAGCAGCCCACGATCCACCGTGGGTCCTGTGGAATGTCATTAGCAGATAAATTATGTGGAAATCTGTCATCATTGCTGGCTCTGAGCCTGGAAGTGCAGCACAGCTGGTTCAGATGGATCTTGGCTCGCCAGGCCATGCTGCAGAGGGAAGCAGAGAGGGTTTGCTGATCGGGTTTGCTTTTGGGAGCTCCAGGAGTTTTTAAGAGCCTTTATTTTGCACAGCCACACAGGGTTTGGTTTGTGATGGTCTCGTGGAGGGTGGATCTATTGTCCCCCTTTGGAGGTGCATTTCCAGCCCTTCCCAACAGCATTTGGCACAGGGGTAAAGCTGATAAGCCTGTGCTGCATCTTCTCTGTGCTGTGCTAACAAGTCCTTGCTGAGGAGGGAAGGAGCAGGGATCTGGCCCAGCACAGGATATTCTGCAAAAGCAACTTGACCAGTTTCTTCAAGTCTGTCAGCATGTGCTTTGTGCATCTTTATTCCACTTTTTCCTGGGCTAATTCCATCTCTTGCACTTTTTAAAATCAATTTACATCCAATTAAAATCCCATCCTATCGCCCTCTCCACTTCTGCCACAGCTGGGACTCTGAATTGTGCTTCCAGTGTTAGTGCAGTTATTATTTCCCCTGTCCTGGCTGGAAAGGTATGGATGTGGTCTGGATTTCTGGTGTGGAAATCCCCGATGGGAGGAGTTGCAGACAGCTTTATTACTGCTGGTCCTGCTGCGGGCAGGGACCGTGCCCAAGTGCCTGGGGGGCTCCAGGAGCCTCTTGGCTGGGTGACATCCATGAGTGCGTGGGCTAATGGCAGAAACCCCATTCCTGGGAAGGTTTATCCAATATGCTGGAGCTCGCCTGCGGGATTATCACGCGGAGAGCAAACCTGGTTTCTGTTTCCTTTTGAGTGTCAGGGTGGAAACCTCGGGCTGGCTTTCCCTGCTGCTTGGAAAGGCATGAACCAACTTCATTTCTGTTCCACAAATGGGTTGTAGCCTTGTTTTCTCCCTCCTTCACCTTCAGCTCAAAGCTGTGACTCCCCGGGAATAGTACTTGGGCAGGGGAAAGCCTCCTGCAGAGATCCACAGCACCCTCAGCTTGCTGCAAGGAGGGGGTGGGTAGCAAAGAAATGGGTGGACAAGTGTTCCTTTGGATGGATGTCCCAGAAGATGGGGGTTGCATCAGATGGATGTCCCAGAAGGATGTGTGATCTGGCAGATGGGTGTCCCAGCAGAAGGTTGTCCCACTGGATGGATGTCCTGGCAGATGGATGTCCCAGCCATGGACCCAGCCGAGGAAGCCATCTCCACCATAAGGACATGGATCTTTACAAAAAACCTGTTGTTCTCCTTTGAAGACCCACGTTAAGTTTTCAGAAGTCACTGACCCCCTTGTTGACTGCCGGGTCAGGTTTGGAAAGCCCTTGCCTGTTACCAGGTAAATTCCCCCAGGGAGAATTGCCTCAGCTGACTCCTTGCTGAAATTTGACATCGGGCTCTGATTTCCTGCCTGCTCCATACCTCCACACACCCAGGAGTGAGAGCTGGCTCTGCCTGACACCAGGAAATGCTGACGTTTTCAACCTCAAGATCCTCCTGGTGGTGACGGCTGCGCCCGGGGACCGCACGCGCCTCTTTCATTGCAAAGCAAGGAGCAGCACTGTGATCCCGATTTTATGGGTTAGTCATGGTGACAGTATTGGATTTCATGGCTGGGAGGAAGGAACAGGAGAAATTAAGTAAATGTTAATGGGACAGGATGGGTTTGCACATCCCTGGTGTGCGGGGCATCGCTGGGGTTCCGGCGCTGCTCCCCGAGGATGCTCCTCCCTGCATTGGAGGGTAAGTGTGTGATTTAGTTCCTGGCATGGAAATTCACATTGTGTGGGGTGACAGAAGGACATGGAAGTGGATGGGAGTCACGGGAAGCTGCTCTTTAGAGTTCCAGGGTGTGCTGCATCTTCTGCCAGTGCCCTGGTGTGTGTCTGGGCTTTGCTGTCAGGAATGTGACCCTGGGCAGAGATGCTGCTTCTATGGTTCAAACAGTAGATTTTCATCTGGTATCACATTATCAAGGTAGTCAAACTAATTATTACTCATACATCCTCCAAGGGAACCTCAGCTGGATGGTGTGGCCTCCACCTCATAGGGCCAGGGGCTGGACATCAGTGATCCTTATGGGTCCTTTCCACCTCAGGATGTTCTATAATTGATATCCCCTTAATCTGATTTTATTAATTTCAAAGGGGGAAGGCAGTATTTAGAGCAGCATCCTGGGGGTAGATCCTGGGTTTAGGATACAGGAGCTGATTCCCAGCTGGAAGCTGTTGGATGGTGAGATCAGACTGGGGCCCAGGGGGTGGTGACACTTGCAGTGGTGGCATCACTGGGTGGTTCCAGCCCTGCTGCTGTCGCAGACAAGGCTGTGCCTTTCCAGTGGAGCGACTGGATTTTGGCTCCTCACATAGATCTGGAAATAAAAGGTGCTGAGGGGGTGGGTTTTTAATTGTTCTGGCCGCAGGAGGAGCCCGGCGCGGAGCCGGTCCCGTTACATCTCCGTGCCCAGCACTCTCCTCCCAAAGGACCGAGGGAGGGATCGAGTGGCAGGAGGTGGAAGCTCAAATAACGGGAGCATGGGGTGACCTGGTGCAGGTGGGGATGGTGGTGAGAGCTGGGGGTTCACCCAGCTCACCCCAACCCATCTCCCCCATCCCTTTTTGCCGAGCTGCCAAATCCAAGGGCGGCTGCTGGGTCCCCCCTCTCCTTCTGCCACGTGCTTTGGGGGGGAGGAGAAAATTAATAATGCAAGTAAGAGAAGTACTTTCCACTCATGGTCTGGGTTTAGGATTTCTTGCTTCTTTTCTTGGGTTTATGAAAAGGTCAGAGGTTTGGCCAGAGCCCACCGTGCCGATGGGCTGGGGGAGCTTATTTGGATACTTGTGGGGGTTTGGGATACAGAAACCTGGCCCTGGATTATCAGATTAAAGGAAAAAGCCATTTCACCTCCTCAGATGGCCCCAATAGCCGGGGAAAATCTGCTTTATTCCTCCTTGGCTGGCCATGGATTGCAAAGGCTCGTTTTCCCTGACTGAGTAATTAGCTGGGCTTGTTTGCTAAGGACGAATTAAGCTGCTGCAGCAAGTGGGGCTCGGTCCAGGAGCTGCTGGCAGCCCTCACAGCTCACTTCTGCCTCACTTTTTAGTTTTCTCCTGCCTTTTTCAATTAATTTCCTATTAATTTGGTTTGGAATGAAGTTCTCAAATGACTGATAAATCTTCTTTAAGCTTAGGAGCTAATCGGTCTTGGAGGAAGGAGAGTAATAGAGGGGAGGGAAAAAAGTGTGTTAATTTCAGCAAATCTCTAAAATATGAAATGAAACAAATGGTAAATTGTCCTGTTGGGTTAATAGGAAAAAATCTGCTCTTTCAATACCCAAACCTGATAATCTTCTTGTGATACTGATACACTTACATAAATACTGGTAAATATATTAGTATATCAATATATATTCAACCTTGGGAGATAGTTACCTTTCTTCTAACAGTACTTCAGCGCATTTTTTTCTATTGGCAAGTGATTAAGTGTTTTCTGTAAATCTTTAAGGGCCATGAACACTGCCACTAATTAAAGGAGTTTGTATGCTATAGGGGACTCACTATTTAATTAAATTCATTAGGAGTCTTTTGTCGCCTCCAGCATCAGAGATTGGCAAATGTGACTTAAACATTTATAAGAGCCTCACAGTATCCTTGAGGAAATTAAATTTTACATATATAGATATATATGTGTCTGTGGGGTCTGGATCTCACCCCAGTGTGGCTCGGTCAACTTATCATTAATTTTTCTTTTTTAGCAAGTTTTTAGCTCCTGTGAAAGAACTGGACAGGGGAAGGTGGTGGTTAAGTACACACAGGCAGTGGGAAAGGGCTTTTTCAAAGACATGGGTTGGTTGTGATTGTTTTTAGAGGGTTTCTGTAGTAATTTCCTAAGATGGGAAAAAAGTAAGGGAAGTCCCGGTGTCAGAAGGGGCTGAGCTGTCCCAGGAGGAGTCGTGAAGTGGGCGAGGAAGACTCCCAAGAGCGCCTTGTCTCAGGACAATGTGAATTTTTGCAGCATTTCCTATCTCATTTTCTGGTTTTCTGTGTTCTGATTTATGTCAGATGCTTAATGGCAAAACAGTTGGTCCAAAGAGTTTTATCTCTTGGATTTTAACAGATAAAAATCTCTATAGTCCCAAACATCTCCCTCTTCTTCCACCATTTAGTCTGATTTTTCCCCCATCTTTTTCTCCTCTCGCCTGCAAACCCCCTCTTTTTCTTACAGCTCCATTCCAAGCACTTGCTTTGTTGTTCATCTTCCCAGCACACATTTGAGTAAGAAATAGTAAAAAAAAGAAGTAAAACCTGTGCACAGAAGTTCACACCTGAGTAAACCAATTCTCCAGACTGTGGTAGTGACAAGCTGGAAGGGGGGGGATGTGGGAGCTGCACAGAGCTGGATGGGGGGAGCTGCTCTGATTTTGGGGTCTATTCCAGCACGTGTGAGGGGCTGGGTGATCCCTGTTACCAGGTTATTCTGCCTGAGGGTGCCCGGGGGCTTCCCTGCACATCAAATAATGATGCTCTCCCTGCTTACACGCAGGTGGAAATGCCCTTTGAGGGTTCCCAGGCAGAGCAGGGTGGGAGCAGAGCTCCCCTGAGCTGGGGAAAGGCAAAGGCTCAAAGCCAAGGGTGTGCCAGAGGTGCGTGAAGGAAATAATTCCCCCTTCAAAGTGCCACAGCCGTGGTTTCCTTGTATTTCTCACCTTGTCTTTATCCCCCACGTGTGGAGAGGAGCCCAAAGGCACCCAGTTTATACCCCCAGATGAAGTGACTCCTTACAGGGGGTAGAAAACACAGCGTGGGCTGAAACACCCACCGTGATTTCTGTAATCTGATGGAAAAAAGGTTGGATGTGTGCATGGAGAAGGTCCCAGCTGTGATGCTGCATCATCTTCTGGCAGCTCTTGTAGTATACACAGCCCCTGGTGGCTTTGGGCTTGTTTTTTTCTGGAGAGTTTGGGGGTATTTAGGATTTTTTTTTATAATACAAACAACAACTTGCAAGATTCAGTGATTCAATATGATGAATGCAAAGAGAGTTGGAGGGGCAGAGGGTGTTTCATAGCATCCCACTCCCTCAAGAGCACCACTTGCCCAGGGTGAAATATTTGTGATCTGATTCCTAAACTGGGCATTATTTTGGTGGGGTGGGGTGTATCTGGAGCAGGCAGCCACAGGGCACTTCTGCAGCACTGCTGAGCCCCAGGTTCAGTCCTGGGTAAAGCATTAATGTACAGAAGTGACCAAAACTCCTTGTCCTACGTGAGGTTTCTGTGAGACTTCTCCCTGCCTTGCCAGCCTTCCACGGCTGTCCTGGGGTCAGTGGTCAGCGAGCATCCCCCACTGGTGCAATGAGGAGGGAAAACACGAAGGTTTTGGGTTCCTCTCAGGGCTGTTGAACACCCATCACATCCCACAGTGCCTCTGCTCCATCCCCTCATCCTGACACAGCATCACGGAGCTGGAAGGGGACACTCGGGGAGCCGTGCCCTGGGCTCGTGGGAGCGCTGCCGGAATCTGCTAAAAATAAACTCCTTGTGGTTTATTTATCCTGGAAAGGGAGCAGCAGCTTTTCCTGTGCCGGGCCCCGAGGCTGAGGCAGCAGTTTTGCTCCCAAACCTCCTTTTCCAGGCTCTGAGCTGCCCCTTGGAGGACGGGCAGTGGTGAGGAGCCCCAGTGGTGACGTGATGGGCGTTTTGAGGGGTGCAACGATGGAGATGAATTTGGCATCTCCTCCCAACCCAGCCCCCAGGATCGTAATTTTGGTGCTTTTTCCTCGAGAAATAAAAGAGATGGAGTCAGGGGGCTGCCATGCCCCCCATGCTGGAGTCATCCTCTCTCCCACAGCCATGAAAGCCGACCGCAAGCGCTTGAAGGGGGAGAAGACAGACCTGGTGAGCCAGATGCAGCAGCTGTATGCCACGCTGGAGAGCAGAGAGGAGCAGCTCCGGGACTTCATCCGCAACTACGAGCAGCACAGGAAAGTGAGTGCAGAGCCCAGCACCGTGGTCTTGTGGCACAGAGGGCTGGCAGCAGGCTGAGTGTGAAACCTGGTTTGTAATCGGGCAAAATCCCACTGAAGCCGCAGTTGGATTCTGCTGGAGGTGGGATGGAGCACAGCAGGTTAAGGTTAAATAAATGCTGGAGGAAATAGAGGCAGACCTGGGGAATTTGATGTAATTTTAACCATGTGCACAGCGAGCACTGCTTTTGGGGGCTGGCTGCATTCTGGATCTCCCCAGAAAGGGTTGAGATTCCTGCCAGCACAGGGCTCTTGTGACACCTGATGACACTGCTCATGGTTGGGCTGTCCCCAAGGGGGTTGTGACAGAGGGATTTTTAGTAGCACATGGATTTTCCCTTCCTGATGGCCACCCCCTGTCCCGGCAGGAGAGCGAGGACGCAGTGAAGGCCCTGGCGAAGGAGAAGGATCTCCTGGAGCGGGAGAAGTGGGAGCTGCGGCGGCAGGCCAAGGAGGCCACGGACCACGCCAGCGCCCTCCGCTCCCAGCTCGACCTGAAGGACAACCGCATGAAGGAGCTGGAGGCCGAGCTGGCCATGGTGAGCTGGTTCATTAATCCAGATCTGAGTGCTGCAGTGGTTGCACTACTGCAATACTGAGAGGAAAAAATCCCATCTCTAAAGAGGAGCTTGATATCCTCGGCACGGGGAACATCACTCAAAAATAACTGGGTATCCCCGGCACGGGGAGCGGCACAGTTTGGATCTTTGCTGGCCATGTGGAGGGCGGGTTTGGTGTGCAGTGTGTTGCTGCTTGTCCTGCTCCTCCAGGAGATGTTCCTATGGTTTTCCCACTCCATCACCACCCCCTCGGTGTCCTTCCCCAGGCCAAGCAGTCCCTGGCGACGCTGACCAAGGACGTGCCCAAGCGCCATTCCTTGGCCATGCCGGGCGAGACGGTGCTGAACGGCAACCAGGAGTGGGTGCTGCAGGCTGACCTCCCGCTGACGGCCGCCATCCGGCAGAGCCAGCAGACCCTCTACCACTCACACCCCCAGCACTCGGCGGACCGGCAAGGTGGGCACCCCTGGGCCATGGGCAAGGTCTCAGGGCCAAACCCTGTGGGAGCCCTGAAGGCAGAGAATTTTGTTTTGAAAGGGTTCTACCCCCCTGGACAACACTGTATGTGACCTTTATCCATGGAGAAAACTGCCAAGTCTTTGGGAAGAACTAGAATCTACTCCAGTGTGAACTAAATAATAGAGTATTATCTAAGGTTATCACAGGCTAAAAAATCTAAAGGTTTTGGGTTTGTTAATGTAGTAAATAGATAAAAAGCAAAAACTCCAAAATGGAGGATGGTTGCTGTTTCTAGACCTTCTTCTTCTTCTAGTATGCCATATTCTGCAGTAGAAGGTGTCTAAAATTATTGGGTGAAAAATTCCGCAGTTCCTGTGTACGTGACAAGAGCATTTGTCTAACATTGGTAGAAAAGTGAAAATATCTTTCGTTTTAAGTTTTAATTGGATGATTTACCTTTAAGAAGGCCGTGTTATCTTGATAAGCAAGCATTCTCTCAGCATTCTCAAGCATTCTGCTGCATTCTCTGCTTTGTGCTGTGTCTGGGCCCGACCAGCAACGTCACTTCTCTGATAAGACTTAAGAAACTATATTAAAGCAGAGAGTGCTGAAAGTTTCCATCAGAGGAAACTTAAGAGAATCACTCCCCCATCAGGGGAAAACCTGGCTCAAGACACAGCTAAATCAAGGATAGGGGTCCACAAAACCCCTTCTGGGGAGGAAAGAAGTTGGTCAAAACCACTCCCCCCAGGTTTGTTTTTGGAGGCGCGTCAGAGACTTCGCTGGTGTTAACTCCTGGTGCTTTCCCCCTCCCTGCCAGCGGTCAGAGTGAGCCCCTGTCACTCCCGGCAGCCGTCCATCATCTCCGACGCCTCCGCGGCCGAGGGTGACAGATCCTCCACGCCGAGTGACATCAACTCGCCCCGGCATCGAACGCACTCGCTCTGCAACGTAAGGCCCTGCCCGCCGGGGCTTCGGTGCTTGCTCTGGGAGATGGGCTCTGGGGGTTCTCTGGGAGATGGGCTCCAGGGGTTCTCTGGGAGTTGGGCTCCAAGGGTTCTCTGGGGAGATGGGCTCCGGGGGTTCTCTGGGGAGATGGGCTCCA
>VZRO01007798.1:0-11719 GCA_013397915.1 Daphoenositta chrysoptera | reverse complement strand
GGCAGGGGCTGGGAGCGGCGGGAAGAGTGCCTGAGGTGTCGGGAAGGACCAGCCGGCGCTTTGGGGCAGGATGGGCAGCGGGGAGGGGGTCGGTAATCCCCAAAACTCCTGCCAGAGCCCGGCTGGGGTGTGAGGGACCGCGGGCCCGCGGCTGGCGGTGCCCGTGCCCGGGAAGGAGCGGGGTGTGAGCCGGGCTGCTGGGAGAGCAAACACAGCCGGGGAGAAGGACACCTGCGCCGGCCGGGGTGTGAGCCGGGCTGCTGGGAGAGCAAACACAGCCGGGGAGAAGGGCACCTGCGCCGGCCAGGCCGGCCCGGGCGCTCCGGGAGCCGAGCTCCGCTCGCTGAGGGCTCGGCCCTTCCCGTCGGGACGTTCCCGCCAAGAAGGAGCGGCCTGGAGCCCTGAGGGGCTCAGCGAACCCGCGGGTGTCTCCCAGGCGTGTCCCGGAGTGGTTGTCTCCCGGTGGTGTTTGATTTTTGGAGGTGATGTGGTGGGGATAAGCGCCGCTGAGCACTGGGTAACTGGGTTTTTTGGGGAGTGTGGGTGTGTGAGCAGGAACCAGCGGTTCCATGAGCGTGTCCCGAGTGAGATGGGCTGCCCTTGGATGGAGCCTGGGGAGGTGAAGCTGAGGTGTGGCCCGGGCTTTCCGGCTCCTTAAAGCCTCTCTGGAGCAGACCTAGGCCACTGCCAGGTGGGATGCTGCCACAACACATCCCTGTACAACAAATCCAGGCATCCTGCAGCTCTCCACAGCCCTGGATGTCCCGGCATGAGAGCCAGAAAGGGAAACCTCCCAGGTGTCAGCCAGGAACATGTGGGTGTGGGGCTGGTGAACCCAGCCCTGGACTGAGGTGACTCGGAAGGTTGTGAAACGCCTTTGATTTTAGCTGTGTAATTACACGGGTTGGAAAACCCTTGGGAAGGGAAGTGCCTGGGGAAGGAGGAATGTTTGGCCACCGGTGCCCTGCGGAGAGCTGAGTGGCGGTGCCGGCGCCGCGGCGGTGCCGCAGGAGATGCCAGCGGGCCAGGGCTGGGCAGGGCTGTCTGCCTGCTCTCCCACCTGGGGCCTGGGAGGAGGAATCCCCCCGACAGCCCAGGTATGTGTCTCCCTCCCAACGCTGCTCCGTGCTTTTCTCGTTCCCGGTGTATTCCACAGGGGCAAACTGACCTCAGGGCTCTGTGGAAGCAGCTGCATGTCCTGTGTGAGCAGTGCAGGTGGCTTGGAGAAACATAATCCCCAGCAAACCTCCATCCCTATCAAAATACCTGTGCCCACCCTGTGGAACGCTGCTGCTCCGTGCCTGGCTGCTCCGTGTCGCTTGGCTGCCTGGCCAGCTCCATGTCCCCAAGCTGGCTCCGTGCCCTCCAGCGTCACCCCTCGCTCCTTTCCTGCCCTGGGGGCTCCTTGGCCATCCACAGTGGGTTTCCGTTGTGGGTCATACTCGCTGGAGAAGCTGTTGGAAAAGCATGGGGAGAGGTGATGCTGTGTTGGGGAAGAAGGTGCTGCTGGGAATCCAGGCAGAGGATGAGGAAGGCGGTGCTGGCGAGGCTGATGGCAGCGTGAGGTGCCAGGTTAGTGGCTTGCAGGAAGGGGAGGAAATCATCCAGGGGCTCCAGCAGTGGGACAGGAGGTGCTTAAAGCACTCCAGAAGGGCTGGGAGGAAGCAGGAATGCTGGGTTCCGCTTCAGAGGACATCAAAAGGGCAGATGGAGAATGTCTCCCAGCGCTGGAAAGCTCTGGAGGAGGGTGTGTTATCTGGGTGTTATCTGGCACGGAGACGGGGAGAGGTCCCAGAAAAAAACCAGGGGGAGGCTGTGGAGGAATGGCTTTATCTCAGCAGAAACAGCAGATTAGGAGAATTAAAAAAAAAAAAAAAATTCCAAACTCAGAGGTACAAAGTGGCGTCCAAAGGAAAGCAGGAAGGAAAAAGAGCAAAGTGCTGGGATTTTCCCAGGCAGGCATGCTTTCCCAGGTCTAGGTGCCCAGGGAATTCAGCTCCCTGAAGAGAGGTGAGCACTTCTGTTGCCTGGAAAATAGAATAGATCTTCCCAACAACGTTAGAGTGAATATAAGAGCAAACCTTTACTTGAAAGCTTTCAGGTACACAATATGGCAAAAATTGCACATGGTATGGTAATTCTACAGTTTTTATAAGGTTAGTTGATTAGTACACTTATCATATGCTGTCCAGTTAAAAGGTTAGTTGGTTAGGGAATAATTCCTGTGGTCCTGCCACACTGGAAGCAGTCCAGAGGCTTCTTTTGCCCCACTTTTGTTATGTCTGGTCCACATTCTGGTTGGAAAACAGAACGTCCTTGTAGTTGGTTCTCTTCTTGGAATAAGACTAAACAATATTTTAGGAAAGTGTTTATAAGGTTAGCTTATTGTCCCTAAATATAGGGAAGAAAGATAGGAAAAGTACTAGAAGCTACAGCCGTGCATTAACAATCTACAAAGCTACAAATATATGAAAAATATAAAAAGCTAAAAATCTTAGGCATCACCCCAAGCCCCCATCCCAGCAGAGCTGGGCCTGAAAGCAGTAGTCTGGTGGTTGCTCCCAGTGCTGATTCCAGAGGCTGGATCAGGAAAAGCCCCAAGACAGTGTTTACACAGTGACCGGGACGCAGCGAGGGCTCGCCGACCTGCCGAGGGCCGGTGCCAGCGCGGCCTCGGTGGCCAGGGCAGCGTTGTCCCCAGGAGCAGATGGCAACACCTGAAACACAAACGGGAAAGGACTCTCTGTCCCTGTCCCTTGCCCCTGGGCAGCAGGGTGGGTATCATGGAATTGTGGGGAGAAGGAGTCTGGGAGGCAGTTCCTTCCATCTCACTGGCCAAGGCCACGGGGATGGCGCTGCACAGTCATGTACAGCTCTGGAGAACGGCTGCCGTGGCCTGTGTGATCCGTGCTGCTTCAGAAATCCTTGGGAATTCCCAGGGACACAGCAGAGGCTTGTGGCTTGGGAAGGGTCAGGCACGGTGGTGTGGAAAGGGGGTGTTTTGTGAGCCCTGGCACCGCTGTTCTGCTGTGGAGGCCCCGGGCAGCCGGGTGGGTTGCAGCATCCCGAGCCTGGGAATGGGCCCTTGTTTTGCAGGAAGTGGCAGAGCCGGGGGCCCTGGGCTCCCTCTGGAGTGGGAGAGGGGGGAGAGCCTTGGGCAGGGCTTGAGGAAAACATCGCTGTTCCCCCAGCGCTGTCTACAAGGTACAACTGAGGAGGGGTTGTTAAAAATTAAATTTAAGGAAAAGGAGAGGGTGAAATAGCTCTTAAAGGTCTGTAGGGAATGCAGTGGAGATGTGGATGCGTTCTTTCATGCTCCAGGCAGGAAGTGTAAGCAAAATGTGGAAAAGCCCTGACAGCCTGCATGGGGCTGTCCCTCCAGGTTCTTATTCCCTGGTGAGATGCTCTAAAATGGGCTGGGATTTGTCCAAAAGATCAGGAATTGGCTAAATCAGCAGCAATGCTTCTTTTCCTGACTCAGCTGGATTTCTCCAGGTATTCCCTGCATCCCCTGGGCTGCATCTGGCCAGAACCATCTCTGTTCCTGGGGCAGGGGTAACGGGGGCAGCAAGAAGGGCCAAGAAGAGAGAAACCACAGCAGGGAGTTGGAAGGAGATGGTCTTTAAGATCCCTTCCAAACCCAAACATTTTGGGGTTCTATGAAAATACCTCACAAGTCCTGACCTGTTGCTTTTTAGACCCCTCATGGAGTTTTGTGTTCCTGGAGGGTTGAACCTCTGTGGGGCTCAGCACGAGGCTGTAGCCACTGCAGGAACGAGCTCCTGAGGATGTGCCGGGCCAGCAATTAGCAGGGAAGGGGGTTAATGAGCAGGTTCTCTGGGTGGAAGCATGTGGATGAAGGGAGAGCCTTGTAATCTAACACAGAGGAGGCTCTGGAATCTTCGGATGGTTGCAGAACGGGTTCATTTTCCCCCAGAATTTTCCAGAAAATTAGTAGTATGACTGGTGATGGGGTCACAGCCTGGTTTTTGGAGGCAGCTCCGAGGGGCTGTGTCTCTCTGTGGTGCTGCCCTGGGGAGCGAGGAAGCCCTGGAGCTCATCCCACGTCTGGTGACTGCATCGGGGTTTGACCTGTTCCCTGGACTGCAGACTCATCTCTCGTGACCCTGTGACAAACGTGTTGCTGCCGGAGCGTGAGTGGGAAGGTGATGTCATGGCAGGGAAAATCCAAAGGTTGTGGAGGGCAGAGGAGCGTGGGTGCCGCTGAGGGCAGCGGGGGTGTGGGGCTTCCTCGTGAGCCACCCAGCAGGGCTGCAGCTCCTCCGGGAGCACCGGGGTGTGGAGCACGATCCGGGGCTGGCCCTGTGGGGAGGAGGGTCTGTCTCCCATGGAGGGGAAGCTGCTCCTGCTGCTGCTCCACCTGGGTGCCTGTGCCAAAGCCCCCGGGGCGCGTGGTGCTGAGAACGGGCTTATCCCGAACCCCTCCGTGCCCAATTAACACTTGGCCGTGTCACAAGAGCATCCCAAAGGGCTCTGGCAGCCTGCAGGAGTAGGGGAGAGGTGCGGGAAGCCCAGCAGAGGTGTGGGTGCCCCCCGGGCTTTGCAGCCCTGCTGGAGGAGTTTAATGGTTCAGAGATCCTGGTGTAAATCATTGCCAGGGCAGGGCACGGGATGGAGAAGGGTCTGGCTTGCAGGCTGAGGAAAGGGGAAGGGGCTGGAGGGGGCTGGAGCACCCAGGCACCACTCACCCACCTGATGTGGGGACAAACTTTTTACAGGGCCTGTTGGGAAAGGAGAAGGGGAGATGGTTTTAAAATAAAAGAGGGGTGATTTGGACTGGATATTTAGGAAGAAATTCTTCCCTGTGAGGGTAGGGAGGCTCTGGCACAGGGAAGCTGTGGCTGTCCCATCCCTGGAAGTGTCCAAGGCCAGGTTGGATGGGGCTTGGAGCCACCTGGAATAGTAGAAGGTGTCCCTGCCCATGGCAGGGGGTGGAATGAGATGAGCTTTAAGGTCCCATCCCATCCAAACGATTCTGTGATGGTGGGATGAGCATCCAGACAGCACCGGGGATGCTGGACCTGAGGCAGAGACAGCAGCAGCTCCCTTCCCGGGATACTGACGTCAGGGCACTGTTGGAGCAGTGATAGGAACAGCTCTGGAAAGCCAGGAGAGCAGCTAATTCAATGGAGAGATAGACTGGAATAGCAAGTCTCCTGCTTTAATCTGATTGCTGGGCTGATGGGTAGTACTGCAAGGGATCTGTGAAAAACTTCCAGGCACAGAGGTGACGTAGGAGCTTAAATCCTGCCCCCTTCCAGGACTGAGGTGCCTGAGGGGAGCCACAGAGGCTGTGAGCAGGCACAGATGTTTAGACACCACATAGACGTGACCAGCCCTGTGTGTGTTCCGTGCCCTCCATGGGTGCAGTGTGATTTTCCTGCCCCGAGGCCATCACAGCTGTTCTCAGGTGAAGTCTTGGCTGGCTGATGTGTTTGTGACAAGGACGGGAGCTCAGCTGGATCAGCAGGTGAGGAGAAAACCCCACAGGGCACAAGCAGAGAGCAAGACCTTTGTGTGGGAGGGCAGAGCCCAGTGCTGGTACCACCAGTCACATTCTTGGAAGCGCTTGGGTGGGGAAGATGGCTCTTGGAATGCTGGTGAGGACATTTTGGATGCAGTGCTCTCCACATCCTCAGCAGCTGCTCACTAGGATGGCATGAAAGCTGGGATCAGGGGATGCCTTCCCGCAGGAGCACCCAGAGCAGCAGCCCCGTGCTGGGGCTGGGCACGGCGGGGAGCGATGGGCTTGGCCCTGCCTGCCTGGGGCAGCTCCCGTCGGGCTGGGATCGGCGGCTCCTGGGTGCCCCAGAACCCCAGCAACCCATGGGGGCCAAGATTTTACCCTGCCTGGACCCATGTGGGGCCAGGGCTGAGTCCAGAGGCGCTGGGACATCCCTCTGGGAGTCTCCACAGCCATGCAGTGAGCGGGGGAGTTTCTCTGCGGATTCCTGCTCCCCGGCTTGGCGTGCCTGCCTTTTCCTGCTGCAGCTTTCTGGGAGTGCTGCTTTATCCTGGCCCTTGACCCTGCAAACTGGGCGTGCGCTCAAGCTGAACAAGCAAACACGAAGCTTTTGAGCTCAGGAGGGTTGAGCTGAAGGGTGTGGGGGGGTTGTGTGGATATAGCAGCACTGACAGCACAGTCAGGGCCACCTCGAGCCCAACCCAGCAGCGAGAAGCTGGCGAGGGAAGGAGAGATCCCTGACATGGCACATCCATAAACCTGCAAGGCTCGCTGGGGTGGAGATGGGGCAGTTCAGCTGTGAGGATGCAAGCTGCCCACCCGTGGGCCACAGGACCCGAGGGCAGGGAGGCGAGTGGGCAGATGTGGCTCCGTGTGTTTATTTTTGGAAATCGAGCACGTCTGGTCCTGGTGACTCAGAAAACATTGAGAGGAGTCGGCGGAGGAGGAGTTGCCACCCCTGGCTGGTCGGGAATGTTCGTGCTTGGACATCCCCAAGGGATCCAGCCAGGCCACTCAACACCAGCGTGTGCTGCTCCAGGGAGGGCGAGAGCCGGCCCAAAGTGAGCCAGGGGCCCTTCCGAGGGTTCCCCATCCCGGCAGCCCTTGCCAGCAGCAGCCAGGGGAAGCCACAGGGTCGAGTTGGCTCGGAGAGAGGCAGTTTTGGTTTCTCTTCTCCGGGCAGGAAGGCGTTCCAGGGCAGGCAGCCAGCGCCATGAGGAGCCCTGCTCCCTCCCAAACAGGGGGAGAGGAGAAGCTGTTCAGCTAGAGATGTGTTTCTGAGCATTTCCAGGTTGGTTTACATTGACAACAGCTCTTGAAATAGATTTTGATGGCCTTCTTTCAGTGCTGTGAAGCTGTCAGTTATCACACTCCTAAGGACAGGCAATCTAAGCCCTTAGCAAACATCAGTGATTTGATTGTTTTCAAAGGTTGGTGGATATCACAGCTGAGAAAGCAGCAAAGGGTGGGGATGGGAACGGCTAGGAAGGACCCGGCTCTATCCTGGCACGCACTCCTCGGGCACAGCAGCCTGAGATTCCGGCCTTAGTTGGAAGAATCTGTTTCGTGGCTGCTGCAGAGCCTCTGCCCTTCTCCGTACGCTCACCGCAGCTTCCCCTCTGCCCGCAGAGCTCGCTGCCCGCCCGGGGAGGGGGCCGCACGCATGCCAGCAGGGCTGCAGCCCCCGCGCCCCGAGCCATGCGGTGAGGCGGGGACAGCCCGGCCCCCCAGCAGCCATGGCCCAGTCCAGGCCCAACGGGTCCCACTACGCCCTGACGGCCATCGGGCTGGGCATGCTCGTGCTCGGCATCATCATGGCCGTGTGGAACCTCGTGCCCGGCTTCGGGCCCCCCGACAAGCCCGGCAGCCACGCCGGCAACAGCAGCAAGCCCGACCGCGGCTCCGGGGGCATCCTGAAGAGCAAGACCTTCTCGGTGGCCTACGTGCTGGTGGGAGCGGGCCTGCTGCTGCTGCTGCTCTCCATCTGCCTCAACATCCGCGACAAGAAGAGGCAGAGCGAAGAGCTGGCCGTCGCTCACGTGCAGCGCCAGGTGTCTGCGGAGCCCTCGCAGCAGGAGGACAGGTGAGGGGGCGTTCTGGGGACAAAGGGAGCGGGAACGGAACCGAGGGCTGCTGCTGTTGCTCGGGAAGATCTGGAGAAGGGAGAGGAAGGCAGCGTGTGGTGAAATAAGGAAGCTCGTGCCATGGTTTAGGGGTTTGGTACGTCCTGGAGATGGGAAAGGAATGAGTCCAGCTGTGTTTTTGCAGCTGGAAGTGGAAGAGAGCCTTGTTGGTGTGTGGAGTGGGGTCTGCACAGAGCTGTGGCCAAGGCAGAGTTGTCGCTCCTGGCTCTGCTGGCGAGCTGAGAGAAGGCTGGGCAGGCTCGTGGGTAACGCAGGGAGCAGCAGGCTCCTGGCACACGCTGGGAGAGCAGCCAGAGGGGCAGGACAGGGGCTGTCTCTGCCTGGCTGGGTGCAGCCAAGGTGCCAAACAGCCTTGGAGACTGGCCATGGAGTTTAGACCTGGTGAAAGTCTGCAGGACTCTGCTGTTTGCTCAGGGAGCTGCGTGGAGCAGAGCAAAGGCTGCAGCCACAGCAGGCACGGTCTGCACAGGCACGGGGACAGTCCCTGTCCATCAGCACAGCTCCCTGTGCAGAGAGAGACAGCGAGCACTGGGACAGTTGGGGGGTACAAGGGGACAGGAGGGGACAGTGGCTCTGCTGGCTCTTGTCAGGGTCTGCAGATCCACCCAGAAAACTGATTTTCCATGTTTGATCGGAAAGGCGACTTCAGAATGCTGAAGAAATGGCAAGTGTTGTGTGCAGGTACCCGTGCAGAGGTGGTGGCATAGAGCAGAGTTGAATCTCTTTGCAGAAAACCCCAAGGTACCCAACCCATAAGACATCAGAATGACAAAGACAGAGGGGTGATGTCGTTTTCTAATGTATTTTGACTGGTTTTGAGAGTGGAGGAGAAAAACTGATGTTTTCTTGAGGGAAGAAATCACTGCTGGGCAATAGAAAAGGGTCTGTGGGCAGAGAAAGTGATGACCACAGACGACCATAAATCCCAAGGAAATAAAATGTGTCTGAACTTAGGCGGGGTCATGATTTGTTCTGTCAAGCAAAAGGAAACTGGTATATAATACAGAAGGGCAAAAACTATTTCTGGTGGGGCGGAGTGGTTTTATTCTTTCCTCGCCATCCCCTCCCCACAACGAAGCTGAAACGAACGACGTGCTACCCACCCCCTTAACTCTTTCCCCTCCAGTCAAGAAGAGGATGAAGACGTCTCTTCCCAGTACTACGTGCCCAGCTACGAGGAGGTGATGAACACGGGCTACTCGGAGCCCAGAGACTCGGACAGGAGCAACAGGCTCAGCATCTCGCTGCCCTCCTACGAGTCCTTGGCGGGGCTGGAGGAGAGCAGCCCGGCCCCGGGAGCGGCGGGCGCGGAGCCCGGCCCCGAGAGGCCGCCCAGCCGCCACGGCTCCCGCCTCAGCAAGCGCCTGAAGCCCCTCAGGGTCCGCAGGATCAAGTCAGAGAAGCTGCACCTGAAGGACATCAGGCTCAACCTGGCCCAGGGCAACAGCAGCGTCCCTATCACCATAGAGCCCCTCACCCCTCCGCCCAAGTACGAGGAGATCCAGGAGAAAATGCCAGTGAGCCAGCAAATGCCTTAAAAAAAAAAAAAAAAAAAAAAAAAAAGGAGGAATCTGTGATGCTGCTTGTTTGAGGGTTTTTTAAAACCCAGCATGCCAAGAGGGGCTTGGTGTGTGGGTGTAGAAGCAGCCAGGGCTCCCTGGAAGCTGCCACGTGGAGAACGTGCTGTGGCACAAGGATGGGACTCGTTTTCCCTGGGACTGGGTTGTACAAAAGGCTGTGGGGAAAGAAACCTGAACACCACAAGTTCTGCTGCTGTGAAGTAAATGAAGGCTGGATGTGCCAAACGTGCCACTTGTGGTGTTTGGTGTGAGACCACCCAGAGCATCCTCTCACCTCCTCTCCCCTTGCCTCCAGCAAGACTTTTCCAAGCCACCAGACTGATACTGCAGAAGGATTTTCCAAGTGGAAAAGTGAAATGTTCCTTTTTTTGGGAAGTCTTTTGTTTCTGAGGAAGGGGAAGCGCGTTGCCAGAGCAGCACCACGGCTTTCCCCAGCTCCCAGCTGGGCTGGGCTGGTGGCCCAAAGCCAGCCCTGACTCCTGCCAAGGTCTCTGCTGGCTGGTGGGAAGGAGCTGAAAGGGGCCTCCTGCTCCTCAGGGAGAGGATGGATTTCTTGCCTCAGTTGCTTTCCCTGTCGTGTCTTGTGCTCCATTTGAGGTGAGTGGGTGCCTCCGGGGGATTGGGAGCTGCGTGTGCCAGTGCCAGGGGTGGAACCACTGCTGAGCATCCTGTGCAGGCAGACAGGTCTGAATAAATGTTTTGTACATTGTGTGTGTTGTGTGTGTGTTGTGTGTGTGTGTGGTGTGGCTGCCCTTGCCCAGGTTTGTGATCCATCAGCTGTTGTAAGGCAGGTGCTGCTCCGTGGGCATCCCAGCCCTGTGCTGCCTCCCGGGCCACAAAACCATCAGCACATCCAACCATAGCACATCCAACCATAGCACATCCAGCCATAGCACATCCAACCATAGCACATCCAGCCATAGCACATCCAACCATAGCACATCCAGCCATAGCACATCCAACCATAGCACATCCAGCCATAGCACATCCAACCATAGCACATCCAGCCATAGCACATCCAACCATAGCACATCCAGCCATAGCACATCCAACCATAGCACATCCAGCCATAGCACATCCAACCATAGCACATCCAGCCATAGCACATCCAACCATAGCACATCCAGCCATAGCACATCCAACCATAGCACATCCAGCCATAGCACATCCAACCATAGCACATCCAGCCATAGCACATCCAACCATAGCACATCCAGCCATAGCACATCCAACCATAGCACATCCAGCCATAGCACATCCAACCATAGCACATCCAGCCATAGCACATCCAACCATAGCACATCCAGCCATAGCACATCCAACCATAGCACATCCAGCCATAGCACATCCAACCATAGCACATCCAGCCATAGCACATCCAACCATAGCACATCCAGCCATAGCACATCCAACCATAGCACATCCAGCCATAGCACATCCAACCATAGCACATCCAGCCATAGCACATCCAACCATAGCACATCCAGCCATAGCACATCCAACCATAGCACATCCAGCCATAGCACATCCAACCATAGCACATCCAGCCATAGCACATCCAACCATAGCACATCCAGCCATAGCACATCCAACCATAGCACATCCAGCCATAGCACATCCAACCATAGCACATCCAGCCATAGCACATCCAACCATAGCACATCCAGCCATAGCACATCCAACCATAGCACATCCAACCACCAGCACATCCAGCCACGGGCTCCCTTGGGTGGGCTGGGCTGGGGTGTGGAGGTGGCTTTGCTGGGGTGATGCTGATATCCCTGTGATCCTGGAATCCTCTAGGTTGGAAGAGATCTCCAAGATCATCGAGTCCAACACCTGGCACTGCCATGTCCACCACTGAGGCATGTCCATGTTCAGCAGAGGCTGGATTGGTGCTGTAGTTGATAGAAGGTATGAGAAGAGTCCAAGTGACCAAAACAAAGAAGAGGTGCTGGCCCAAACCCATCCATTTCTCTTGTTAATTATTATTTCTATTGCATCCCCTAATTTCTGTTATGTCACAGGAGTTTTGCTTCGCTTCCCCAAGGCATCATCTCAGATGGGCAAAACAACTTCATTAACTAAGGGGGTCTCTCACTGAAGAGAAGGAATCAAAGAGTACGAGAATATACCCCACACTGAGGGATTTGGGGTGGGGAATGCTTGTGTGGGTCTTGTTGAGGTGGGTGCTGCTGCCCAGGGAAGGCTCCAGAAGCAGGAACTCACTCCCAGCTCCTCTGGGCAATCCTCGGGACAGGCGAGGGGGTCAAACGAAAAGCTGGAGCTCCCTCTGCTGAAGAAACTCGGGCAGTTCGCTAAGGAGATGGAAAAGCCCGGGACAGACTTGCATTAGCAAAGGTAGACCTGGAAAATGTCCTTTCCCTCTCTTTGCATTTTCCTTTTCCTCCTACGCCACTTAATAAGAGGGAAGATGGGGTTTAGATCAAACCTAGAGCAATTGAAAAGTTCCAATATGATTTTTATTATTTTGGCTCTTGAAGAATCCA
>VZRO01007797.1:1819738-1860158 GCA_013397915.1 Daphoenositta chrysoptera | reverse complement strand
GGGGGGGGGGGCGCGGAGAGAGGCAATTTCGAAACCAAAAAGGCAGATCTACATCTGATGGGAAGAAAGGAGGACTTTCTCACTCTGCTGGCTCTGTAACAGCCGGATGCAGTCCGGTGTTACCTCACAGAATCACACAGTCCATTAGACTGGAAAAGGCCTCTGAGATCATCGAGTCCAGCCTGTGGCTGAACACCACCATGTCAACTACACTATGGCACTGAGTACCACGTCCAGTCTTTTCCTTAAACACCTCCAGGGACAGTGGCCCCACTACCTCCCTAGGCAGCTCATTTCAGTGCTCATCACCCTATCTATGTAGAAATTCCTCCTAATGTCCAACCTGAACCTCCCCTGACACAGCTTGAGGTGATGTCCTCTTGTCCTGTCGCTGGCTGCCTGGGAGAAGAGGCCAATCCCCACCTGGCTACAACCTCCTTTCCAGGAGTTGTAGAGCACGGTAAGGTCCCCCCTGAGCCTCCTCAGAGCTTGCCATGTAGAGAGGTACCATGTAGAGAGAGGGCTGCTCCACCCCATTTCCCTGCCAAACTTCATTGCTTTGAAATTTCTCATACCATTTGTCTGCCACTGGCTGAATTTCAGCTTGAAATTTTCCTAAAAATAGTTGTGCCAGGACCAGAAACAAGTTAGGGGTGAAACACTTCTTCTTGCCCATGTTAAAATCGCATACAGTCACTTTGTACCATCAAACCCCACAAATTTGTGCAAACTTGAGTGAGTCCCTACTCTGAGGCATGAATTTGGTAAGGAGCCAGAGGAATATAACTTTAGCCCGAACTATTAAAATGTTAAAAGATGTAGAAAATGTTCTTCTTGGTAGGAAATTTTTAGACTTTGGCAGCTAAAATCCTCGGAGATGTATTAAATTCCAGCATAAGACCACCATGTATAAAGGTGACCTTCCCTTCCAGTGCTGCCTTTGGGTGCTGCAGCCTGCAGCTATATGGCTGGGTGCCTTGAATCCCTCCATTTGGTGGTTTGTGTGCTTAACTGCCCCTAGTGATGGTTCACAGAGAGTGGCAGCTCAGAGCCATCAGCTCAGGGACTGTTACACCCTCCACTCAGGCAGAGGTGGGTGTCATACCATAGATTTTTCAGCTGCACACTCGTGACCCACACAGGTGTGGATATGAGGCCATGTGGTGGATTTGTTTTCCAATTTGGTCTCTAAAAACCTGGGCAGTTAAACATTGACAGAGGTTAATATTAAGGTCACAAAGCCACATAAACCACTCCAAAACACAGAGGTTGGCTGTGCAACCATCATTCCAGCCCTTGTGCATGAGCATTACAGGGCATCTGAACCTCAGACTTCGGGCTTTGGCTGGATGGGGTTCAGTCTGTGGTACCCTCTATATATCACAGTGATGGAAGCCCTGGGCACGTAAAGATCAGTGCCGTAGCAAGTCCATGTTAATTGGAGAGGGAGTCACGCAGCTCAGTATAATTCAGTGTCCGAGCATGAGGAGCTCAGCTGCAGCCAGACCGCACTCCTGCCCGCTCATAGCTCACTATGCCACGCTTCCTCATGTTCTTCATGGGCTTGAGCAGGACAAGTAGTTTCGTGGTCTCTGAGAGGTCAGATGTTTCTGAACCTACGGTGGACATTAAGAACCCAGCATTTCTGCTGTTAAAAAAGTGCATCTCCAAAATAAGAGAGATGACTAATTCATACAAACATGCCTTTTCAGTTTGCAGTAAGCTCCGCTACTGAGACCTCTGTGACTTGGAGGAGGACAAGGACATTCAGCTTCCATCGGGGAAACCAGCTTTCACCCACCACAAGCACAGAGCAGTACAGTCACAGAAACGCGGGCCATTGCAGCCGCTTCTCTGCCATGGAAGGGTAGGTCGGGCAGCAGCGGGGATCTCCCTCTGCCGGAGCCGCCGCAGCTCCTTCCTGCGCGGTCAGAGCCCACCCCCTGCTGGGGGCTCGGCTCCGGCTGCCAGCGCGGCCGCATTCCTGCCCTCCAGCCCCGCGCTCCGCAGGCTCAGGGCATTTGTATCCGCATCACACCATTTCCGTCTGGCTGCACAGCAGGCAGCTCTCTGGAGCTCACAAATACCCGGTTTGTAGTTTGACAGCACGCTGCTTTTCTACACATAGCCATGCTCTGCTCTCTCCAGCAAAAACTGGGGAGAGACTCAAGCCATTAATTTTGAGGACCTGTGAAAAAAATTATATCAAAAGGATCCTTCCCGTCTACATTTTGTTATATGCAGATAATAATGAGTTTGGTTTGTTTGTTTGGGTTTTTTAAATATATGTTTTTCCTGTAGTTTTGGAGTTCACTCAAGATGTATGAGTATCAGACATCATTGCTATAGCTCCAGTAGGGAAGCGGCTTATCTGGAGGGTCAGGGAAATCCCAACCTCTGGTTGCCCTGGTTTCTTTCAGTGAGGAGGGAATGCTGAGGCAATGAAAATACCAGCTCTTTGTCACTGGAAATCTTACATGTTTGGGAAGTGACTAAGCTGTGGTTTTGGGGAGACTGCCTTTTATTAATGAACAAGAAGAAAAGAATGTTCAGTTTGTGTGACGTTAGAGACCAAAAATCTGAAAATGGTAGCAGAGCTCTGGAAAACCTCTGGAGTGGGTTGTCTGTAAAGGCCAATAGGGTGGAGAGAAGGTGAAGCAGATAGCAGAAACATTGCTTGTGTAGGCTTGACTTCACAGACTGATTTTTCCCATGAACACAGAAACAATTTCAAACCCTGAAACCCAAACTTTTAGTAAACTGCAGGTCTTCCTTTATGTTGTTTCTTTTCATACTTTTTCATACTTTTTCATTTCATTTCATTTTCATACTTTTATGTATGTTCCTTTTAGTTGTGATACACATGAGAATACTGCTTGGATTCCCAAATCTGAAGTTGGCTGTGGGAAGGCAGTCCAAATATGCTTCATAGGGCATGTAATGAAGGTCTTGTTAGACACATATCTAAAACAAACCAGAAAACGCTGTCAATTGACCAGTTTCCTTTCAGACAAATTCATAAAAACATGTTACTGAGCAGTTCTCATGACAAATCAGTAACATGCTGCAGAGAGATACCCTGTGATTTTCCATCTTGCCTATTCAATAGCACAAGAAATTTCTCTGGGAGTATCTGGTGGGAAGACCATTTCCACTGTAGCCTGAGATTACCTAGACTACAAGGGTTCCACAAGAAACTGCTGCTCCAGGAGGTCCCACAGATCAGCTGTCTAAGCAGAATGATTCTTTCTGTTTTACTTCTGTTTCAGCAGTGCTCGTGTTTCTGCCAAGGCTCACAGGAAGGAAGGCCTGCAGGGCTTTAACCATCAGTTTGAAGTGATTTTGTGCTGACTCTTGGACCCACAGGATATAATTTCTGGTCAGCTGTAGCTTTTCCTGCATGCCAGCACATTAAGTGGTGGCTCTCTGCATTTCTGAGAACTGTAGGTTATAATTTCTAGTCAGTCCAACCATTTCTTTTTACTTTTCTACTGTTCTACTGTTTTACGGAATGAATCAATAAATGATTGGAGCTCCAATGTCAAGCACTGCTGTACTGTGCCTAGAAGCCTGAACTGGCAGCTGTGAGAAACTTCTACCTGCAGGACTCACCTCACTGTGTACTTCTGTTCTCACATTTGGCTTGTCCAAATGTAGTACCCCTGGGGCAGGAGCTGACTTCTGCCTTGTGTTTGTCCCACACCCAAATGATCCTGCTCCTTAAACACCAGGGCTTCTGATTCTTTAATACATTTTCATAATCCCATAGGAACCTTCAAGTCCTACTGGGGTAAGAGGTGCCACATTGCCAGACAGCCTGCAGGCTATGTGATGGCTAATTTATTGGCACAAAATTACAGGGTGACCCAGGCTGATCTGAGCCATAGCCTGCTACTGCATATCCATCCATGAGGTATGGGGTGTTCTTTCCAAATTTTTTGATTTCCTGGTTTGGCAGAATTCAGGTTTTTTGATAAAGTTACAAACTCAGTTGACTGGCTAAACCAAAATAAGGTCAAAGTAGAGAGAAATTATAACTGGAAATAAATGTTGGCAATTCTGAAATAAATACCAATTTTGACCTCTGATTTTTTAATAAATGCAAGACATTGAATTCTACCTCGCTTCCCACCAGGGCAGCCAGCAAGAACCAGAACAGCACATAACTCTGACTAGTCATGCACATGCACAGGTAGGAGCCAGATACTAAGCAATGTTCATAGCTCAGTGGGATGGAAGGAGGCAGCCTTCAGCTGGGGCTTCAGGGTACTGCTACTGTGTAAATTAGAAGCAGCTCCATTCTGTCTCCACCATAAGTGATAAACAAGGCATGAAAGCAGTAAGATTGAATTATGTCATTCTTGAGCACAGTATGCTCCTTTTAGTGGGCTGAAATTTGTTCTACTAGCTTTGGAAGCTAGCATGCAGGTATTTCACGCTTTTGGCTAACTGTGCATTTGGTGACTTCTCAGATGTCATGTGAAGGGCCTGCTCTCTGTCTTCTCTGTCTGTGACAGCCATATAGGCTATGCCAAATATACAGCCAAGACAAGCACTTTGCTCTGGATGTAAGCTGCCCTGATTGTAACTCCTGCACACTGTCAACAGGCTTCAGTAAGTTTGAAAACCAGCATAAAACACAGATTTCTCTGAACTTAAAACTTTGCTGTTTTTACAGTGTGTTATGTTTCTGGGCAGGAAATCTTGATGAGATGCCAAATCGGTAGCATATTCAATACCCGTGTATGAAATGTTTATAGTTGGGTGTGTATATCTAAGTGCACCCTTTTGTTGCTAAGGTAACATGATTAAAAGAATCTCCCATCTGAGAATCAATCAGGCAGCTGCAGAGTGCAGAGAAATTCCTTCCAATAAACAGTGTAAGCATGAGAGAGCCATTCCTGTCAGGGCCTCAAATCCAGAGTTCCTCCCAGTATCTTCAGCATTTCCTGGCATATAGACTTGAGCTTTTATTAGGTCATCATTTTAAATGACAGAACTGTGATTAAAACTATGCACATCATTTGCTTTCACAGTGTAAACCAGAAGCTTGATCTTCCCCTAACAAAGGCAGATCCTTCCTTAGTGGTTCTAGTATCACAACCACAGCAGTAACTAAATGGCAGACATCAGATTATTTTTCATAAATATGTGCTTTTATAATTTTTCGAAGTATAAAATTTGCATGTACATTTGTAAATTATATATGTGTCTCAGTTGCACAAAACAACATATTTTCTCATACTAGGTAATATATTTACATTACAACTATAAGGCTGTAGAAGGTTAGCTTTACAAATACCCTGTCCTCATTCATATCTTATAAGGACATGCTAAAATATCTCTATTATATAGTTTGCAAACATGCCAAACTAGTGTATAAAATACACTCCATGGTTAAATGATCTTACTATTCCCTGAGCAGGAACCATGTGATCATCCTTATATTAAAATTAGCCTCTTTATATCACTTTTACATTCAAAAATATTTGCTCATTTATAGAAGCTGAAATAAGCTTTAGAGAGCCTTTTCAAAAGTATCCTTGGTTTCCCTTTGCTACCTATTTTTGCAGAAAGCCTTTTTATAAACTGAGTGTCTTAGTAAGGAGACTTGACAGAGCAGGCACACAGACACGCAAAGTGAGCTCCTCCCCAAAGCTGCGATGTGCTGTGGGACAGACCGAACCTCCACAGCCATTGCAACTGCCCAGCTCCCGGTGTTTCTCAGTCGGGGTGCCTTCGGGAGTTCCACCTGTTGTTCAGTGTCTCAGGCCTTGCAGAAGTGTGTTTGACTGAGGAGGAGATGCACAGTGGCTGTAACCCCTGGCTGCATGGTGGCTGTGTCACTGCCATCCCGCAGCCTGTGTGCTGCTTACAAGAGGTCACTGATGACAGTGCATTTGGTCCTGTCACAGTCTCTTTTTATGTGTCTCAAACCCCCCATAGAGCATGGTACATTAAGCAATCAGCTAAGCAAATTGGGCCCAGGAGTGCAGTAGAGCATACTGCAGAGAAAGGCAGCAAGCTGCTGGGAAAGCTGCATGCGTGACCTTACACAGCACTTGTCCTTTTATGACTGGCTGAGGCCATCGATGCTCTCAGGAGGACAGCTGCACACTCACTTCTGGCGGGCTGGTGCCAAGCCACTGGAATTCTGCCACTGTAAGTAATGAACTCCCTTAGGAACCTCTGAGTTAGGTTTAACATCTTGCAAAATTCATTTATTCCCAAATGCACTGGTAAGGATGTCCAGCTGGTCTGGATGCACAAGACTTCACAGGACACACACTACACCGCCAAAGGTTAACAAAGCTAAGGTACAAACTTAAAACCACATTTGTTCTTTGAATAGTTCACCAGATAATGTGATTTTCCACCAAATTAGCAGCAGATAATTTATAAAGGTTCTGCTGGCTTGTCTGACATGAAACCTGTGCTGCTTGAGGAAAGGAAGAACTTTCACACAAGGGTGCTAGAGAACATGCGGCTGGGGAACTCTGCTACCTCACTGTTAGTCAGACACAGGAATGCCCCTCTTCAGGATAAACTCCAGTTCGGCTAGAACACTCACCCTAGCAGCTTCTGCCAGGTTCCTGAAGCACTGTCTGTAAGAACAATCAGTAAGTAGAGAACTGGGTGCATTTATTCTACTGTGTGCTTTTAGAAAGCTCTTATGCTGCAGTTAGTACCTGGACAAGGTAAGTTGTGACAATCCATTTCCTTGGCACCTAACAGGCACTAATGCCCATGAGAAAGAACATGTAGGTAGTTCTGTTCAGCTCCAAGCAAGCAAAAAACACTCTGCAAGCATAGGATGATGATAAAACCAAACGGAATTTTGATGTTGACTTTGACCAGCACAAAAGCAGACCCTTTTCGTTAGAGACTCCATGGTGGAATTAAATTGGCCTCCTGGCGCTCCTGCTGTCCCTTGTGGGTAAATTCATGTATGTTTTAGCCTCTGCCTAAGCCTAAGGCTTTAACTACAGAGTTTTACCTTTATTCTCTGATATAACTCCTTCCTTAGATTCATTGCCAGTACCTTCCTTAGAGATTAATGTACCATCTTCAGCCTCACATCGGCAGGACTCCTCAGCTCTCTCAAAGTTCATCAATAGAGAGGTTTACGTATTTGTAAAACATGACAGTCTTTAGTAACTGAAAAAGTTAATAGCAGAAGGCAGTTTTGTATGTAATGCTAGCCTGCAGGATCATTGTTTATCTTTTCAGACGGAATCTGCAGTAGCTGTTGCAAATTCATACAATGAAAGAATACTTCCTTTCCTGCTCTGGCTACACCGGAAAATAAAGAGTGGCTGGCTGGAAAAAAGGTGAAGATACAGGAATAACTGTAAGTGAAGTGGTTGAAAAGCTAACAGCATTTAGTGTGCTCAGACTGAGAGAAGAAACAAATTTATCTGCATCAAGGGTTTTGAAGAATTGATTTATAAAATATAGATTTTAAAATTTAGGAGTGCTGCAGCCTGACAGCAGAACAGTAAGCACCATACCCATGCTTACAAGAAACACAGAGATTATCTTGGCAGAGAATTATCAGTCTTTCTACAATCATGAGCAAGCTGTAGAACAATTTTTGAAGGAAAGATTAAGACCTAAAGGTAAGTAAAAAATTATGTAGATAAAATGGTCAGGGCAGACTCAGCTCTCATTGATTTCCCAGGCATAACTTTTTTACCAGGATGCTAAACTGTCAAGCTAACTTGCTAAGCCAGGTTGATTTGATCACTTGCAATGATTCTTGTCTTGGACTGGACCAATACCCTTAGAACTGGGTATCAAAGTGAATAAGGAGCCAGCACAAGACAAATTGGGCAAGGAGTTTCTAAGTGGGAAGGGAAATAATATTGGCATTCCTCAAGGTGTTGTGCCTGATATTCTTAAAAATTTTGATTTATCACCATGGTACAGGTGAGAAAGTGCTGAAGTCTAGTCAGCATGAAAGAGGGATGGAATATTAAAAGCACTCCATACCACTGGTGCCTAAAGCAGTGCAAATAAGGTGGCACTTTTTGGGCAGAATACAAGCCATATATGAAAGTAGGAGCTATTTGGAGTTTAGATGTCAAAAGCAAACAGTTAATTAGGCTTCTTTATTAGTGATACGGAAAGAAGAGCACTTCTGGAAGTTCAGTCTTACTACTTGAGAAAATTTATCTGGCGTGCATTTCCTGTGGGAGGTGTGTCATGCACTCAAAAGGTAGCTGTGAAACTTACTGTTCAGTCAGCTAAAGCTGTGTCAGATTAGCCTGACCTTCAGAAGAGTGTCTGCTCCAAAAAGGCCACCCATTGCTCTGAGAGGGCTGCAGCAAGGAAGGAATGAGGATAGTGGTTGATCATATCATGACAATGATGTGGTGGTTGTGAAAAAGGTAAACAGATACTTTATGTATCCGAAAAGGTTTTTCTAAAGAGAGTACTGATTTATTTCTGGGTGTATGTAACCAGAACTCATCGGTGTGCAGTTCAAGAGACCTGCACTCAAGGAGGAGGAACTCAAGACTGCACCATGGGTAGAGAAAGCTGCAACCATCGATGGGAGAGTGGAAAATATATTTATTAACAGTGCCTAAAGGAACTGGGCTTGTTTTGCCTCACAGAATGAAGGTTGAGGGGACCTTTTTAAATGTATCATAGCAAAGGAAGAGCTTTTAAAATTCTTAATATGATGTTGGTGAAGGATCATTGTTTGGTTAAGAATAAATTTGAACTCAAAATACAAAGTTCTGAAATTATCAGAGCTTTTGATATTGGCCAATGACCATTTTCAAAATGTTGCTTGTTATGTTTATAACCACGGTTTTTTTGGTTTGGGTTTTTCTCTGAGATAAATATCATAGTGAAGGGTCCTATGGAAACAAGAATTTTGCACTATTAGTAAGAACCTTATAATGAGATCTTGCTATCTCCTCTTTATTTCTGGTTCAAGCTTCAATATTGTACCTTCTCCAGCATGTTCTCAGTATCAGACTATTAAAGAAGTTTTAGTTGTGAAGGTTATTTTCTGATAATGGATAAGTCTTCCCTAGCTGCTAGTCTTGCCTGAGAAATACCTACCAGCAGCTTACTCCCAGAAACTCCTGTGCCCAAGAGTCAGGATGTCAGGGGAGTTCTGATGCTCCGTATACATAAATAGCAGGGTGACATTAGACATTAGAAATCCTTGGTAGGTGGTAAACTGGTACGTGTCTGTGACAACATAAACGTAACGGTAAACTTCCAGTCCTTTAAGATTCTCCTTTACCCTAACAGCCAGGAGTTGCTTTACAAATCAGCCTGTGTTGAAAGCTGAATGAGTGAATGATGTTTCTGGACTGGTTGCAAACATGCTGACTTGTGGCCATCAATAAGAATCAGCCCCACTAGTCTGGGTTCAGTGTGTAACAGCTACTTCCTTTTATGATGGCATTTCTACAGCATCCTTAGGTAGAAATTTGCAAGTGCAAATAAACTGGAGGGAAGAACAGGAGCATATTAAAATTTTACTTTGAAGAATTACAACCCAGTTCTTTTCATGACCTTTTAAGAACTTTCATTTCAGTGATACAGGTGTTACCTAATATTTGATTAAAATCTAACATACAGACAGATTAGAGTTGTGAACTCAAAGTGGTTGCCACAGATCAGGACTGTCTTCTCCTGGAAATACAGTCCAGTTGGTCCTCTCTCCTAGCAGAGAGTAAGTCAAGGATTTGCAAAGATAAAAAAAGATGAAGGCTGACTCTTCTTGAGAACCCTTTCTCTGAAAGGAAGGGTGAACTGGATGAGATGCAACTGAATAAATCACTCAGTTCACTGTTGTTTTCCCATCACCCTATTCCCAAGGATCACGGAGACATGGGCAAGTGTGTCTTGCCACTGGTAGGATGAACATCTGCAGATTGGGTCCTGTAAGAAGGATGCCAAAATGTTATTTACATCGCAATTTTTGGTCTGACTCTATGAAAAGGAGAGGATGTAATAGAGTTCTGGACATGAGGCCATATAATGGCTGGGCTCTCAAGTTTTCCAGTGGTATTCTTGATGGTTCTGTTGTTGATGCAAACATCTCTGTGTACGTATTGGTGGAACAGTGACAGAACTTGTCCTCTGACCAGTAATGAAGGCCTAAAGTAGAGTTTGCAGAATATTTCTTTATCCTCTCTGCACCATAATTTTCTGTACAGAAATGTAAAACCTTCTTCCTGTTACATGCTTGTGAGATTCATAGAAACTCTCAGATACGCTCCTTCTCCACCCCATGCAACTCCGGCTCAGCTCTTACTCATGCAAGGAAGAGTGCCGGTGAAAAGTGTTGTCTGTCATCTTTAGATTTCTCTTTGTATGGCTTAATAAGTGCTGTGGTAGTGCAGGTTGCTCAGAATTGCTGTTGGGGGCATTGTGAGAATGCAGTGCACTTTTGCAGCTTTCCTAGAAAGTAGGACAGGAGCAAAGAGGCAGCAAGAAGCAGCTCTGCAAGGCAGCAAAGATGTGTGAGACTCCTCTGCGGGGGCTCTTCCTCACTGACTCATCTGAGAGCTGTACTCCCACTTTTCATTTGAAAATGAACCTCTACCCCTCCCTCGACTGTAGTTGTCCCTAACAGTGTTGGCGTCACCTCTACCCCTCTTTCTCTCACAAGCATGTGTGGGTGGTGCTAGCTTTGCACATGAAAACACTGGCTAATGCTCAGCCTTGCTCTTTTGTTCGGGTAGTGGTCACCATTGGATACACTTTATTTTATACTGTCAAATATGTTTCCACCATGGCAAACCTAGGGATGGAGACTGCTGCAAGGTGAGGTTCTCTTCCTAGCGCACAGTGGATAACACCAGCCAGCAAAGACACGGGGGGATGGTCTCTGCTCTGGAGTTCTAGCAACTGCCTCACTTTTTAAATGCCCGTGAGACAGTCTTGCATTACGTGTGAAATGAATCCATCAAAAATGATGACAGGGGAACACGGATCAAACTGCCAGATGGAGGAAAGGCATACTGACACGACTCCTTGCTAATCATACCGAATGTTTCAGAGGGGAGCACAGTGACTCACAGAAGGGAGCTGCTCTTCTCTCCTCCATGCAGGTGTACTGATGGTGACAGCATACTGCCACCCCATGTGGGTGGCGGCTCTTTGAAACATGAAAGGAAGGAGTAAAAAGACCTGGAAATTTGAATTCTAGAATTACTTACCCTTAGGTTAATTCAGTCCTTCAAGCTTTCCATTGTCTTCCTCAAGAGTGAAACAAACATTCTGGTTCTACAGCTGAATGTGATGGTCAAGTCACAACTTGACAAATCTGGCACTACCCAGAGTCAATGGCCTGAGTCCTAAATCCTGACTGCAGGCACATCCCTTGCAGGGAGTGGCCTTTCAGGGATGTGACAGATGTGACCTCACAGCCGCCTTCCAGCCATGGTCTCCTGCTGCCCATGAGACCCATGTAAAACATCAACTTGTATGGAAAATCATCATGAAAAGCCAATGTCCATAAAGGAGACAGAGGAGTCCTGCAACTTTATTCGAATAAAGAGAGAGAGTCCACTGGGGCATATACCCACAGGATTTTATCTCTCAAGGTTTCAGAGGGCACAGCCTCCTTTTATACTGAACTCCTGGCCACATGTTGCCCTCTTCCTTTCCCCATTGGCTGAGGTACTAGAAAGTACCTTCGTGAACCACCTCCCACATATTCCCCCCTTGAACCTGTCATTTCCCCCCAAAGTTCAGAAACTCAGGCTTGTGTGGACCCATATGTCTATTTCAGGAGTCAAACTGTCCGGGTTCTGTAACAAACCTGTGACTTGAAGTTGGTAGAGACATTAAGTACCATTTCAAAGACATTAACACCAATACTCCAATACCCTCACCAAACATGGAATTGTTTGTAAAGACATTAGTACACATCTTTCCTATCAAACTCATGTAAACCCATAATCTCTTGGAAAGTTCCTGAATGGTGCTTAGCCTTAATGGATTGAATCCTTAACAAAGATTAGAAGCAGTGAGTCGAAGCATCTCTAGAATCACAAAATCCTGCTTCTTAACCCAAGGCCGTTTGCTGTTACAATGGGCACACAGGGGACAGGAAACAAAACTCGGTCCGTCACTCTTGCATAAACAGGATGCAGCAGCAACACACCCAGAAAGGTTTAACAACATCTCACCAGAAAAATGAGTCAACAGATCAGCATTTTGAGGAGTGAGTAGAAATTTTCGGTTCCCAGGACAACAGCACTAAGCAAGGCTGAAAAGCAATGTTTTCTATTATTGTGGAAATGCAGTCTAGTCTGCAACATCCAGAATGGAGTCAGGCTGATTTCAGCATTACAGTCAGAGCTGACTTAATCAATGATAGTTTAATATCCTTCTCAGTTGCTGTTGTCACAGCTGCTGCTTCATCTTAGCAGGCACGTCACAGCCCAGTCCATCTTAGGCCAGTGTGGTTCCCTCAAGGATGCGTCTCTTTCAGACATACCCACTGCAAAAAGTGGTGTCACATGTAAAGACCAAGATCAGGGTTGTAATATCCAGCATGAAAAATACGCAGGAATTCAGTGGTAGTTGGAGAGCTATTTCTGTCCACAAATCTTTCATGGGTGGTTTTGGAGTTTTTTCTAAACTGTAAAAATAGAAGGCATGATGCTGAAGAAAGACGTGCTTGTTTTAGGCACTGGAGAAATTGTGCAGCAACAATTAGCCTTTATGCAAAGATTAATCCTTAAGTAGGGAGGTATGGGTCTCTTTTAACACTGCTTGACTTTTCCACAGGAGGTTTTGTATTTATAAGTGATTGTTCCTGCTCACACAGAAAACTTCTGTCTCTTCATCTGCTTCCCTGGAGACTCCTGAACTTGTCATCAACCTGATATCCCAGTCAGAGGAACACTTCCCCACTGTGCAATGAAAATTTATCAGCTTGTCCTTCAGCATGTCTCAACAACTCAGAGATTATTAACTCATCTTTCAAGTGATTAATACTTCTGGGTGTTTGAGAGGCATAACTCTGGTACTTGTGAGGTGCTGAGAGGCCACAGAAAAGAAGACAGAAAAGGAATGCAAAGCATGACAGTTTGGATTGAGGGGCAGACTAACCCTGCTCTATTTCGAGTCCTGTACCCACTCCACCTGGGTTCCATTTTAACTGGCCTCTGTAGCCCCACAGCACAAACAGCGAACAGCCCCTTTTAATCTCCTTCCTTTATATGACAATCCAGATCTTTGGATTCTCAAGGGAGTACATCTGAGAAGAAGTCATTTCACTTAGAGCTGCCTAATTATAGCCACGTTGACAGCCACAGTTGTAACTCCTCTGCTAAGAGATTTTTTAGTATTCATCAGTAGGCACCTCATTGGTCGCTGCAGAGTACCTGTCAGTCATGATAATTACTAATTTGTTTTAACTTGCCTCAGAAGCATTCCTAGAATTTATGGCTGTGCTGTGAGTTGATGCAGGCCTTGTTATTCCAGCTTTGCCTTGTACTATGACAGAGGTATGGCAGAAATGTAACATATATAGTCGTCATGGCCTGTCTGTAAGTGATGCACTAAGAAAATGCATGACCCCATGTTTATGCCATGTACAACACCCAGCAGCACCTTACTATGAAATCACTCCTAGGATTGCTTTTGTGGCACTGCCTGCATTTTGAATGTACACTGCTAGGTGTGTGTTTATAATTTTCCAGAAAAGCTGGTCTCTCTGTCCTTGCACATATGACTGAGACAGCTAAAAGGGCTGCTGCATTCAAATAGACTCAGGTCAAGCAAAGAAGAACAAGTCAGGACAAAGGATAAAGGCTGTTTCACAGCCAGGCAGACATGGGTCCAGTGCTTTTGTTCAAAAGCTCTCATATATTGCTCCTAAACTGACCCTGACAGCCTTGCAGAAAGCAAAGTTGCTTTAGCAGATTGTCATGCCCCCTATTACAGCAGGGGATGTCCACAACACTGCTTTACTGGAATGCATTGTGCCAGTAAAGAGCACCCAGATCATGTAAAACACAAGGCAAGACTAGCATAAATACAGAAATCTGTGCTCTAATAAAAGGCTAATGTTCTAACCATAAAGTTGGAAATTAGGCAAAATATCCCTTCCCTCCTACCACATACTGCATGGCAAGCCTAGACCACGCTTCACCCCAGCCTGCACACCAGGACTTCTCCACAGCATGTCCCTGCCATTGTCAGCAAGCCACCCCAGCAACTCTGATGCCTCTGAACCGCTCCCCAACAAGCCTCCCCCACCCAGCTCTGCCTCCCACGGATATTGGGTGGCTTTCTAAGTCATGATGAGCATGAAAGAAGATTTCCAGCTTGGCCCAGTAGAGCTCCTTCCCCATTTTGTCTCTAATTTCTGCACCCCTGTAGTGCTGAGCCATGGCTGTCAGCCTGCAAAATGCAGTCCCTGTGAACTTCCTTGAATGCCCCATGCATGACAGAAGAAGGGGATTTACATGCAACACCTCAGCTCTGCTGTGCTACTGCTCTCAGGAGAGTCCCCCAGGCATGTATCATAAATTGCTCTAAGTGTGCAAGAGCTGTGATTTTTTCAGCTCGGGTGCCTGTTACCCCTGTGTCCATCCTGACTGGGGGCGGTTTCCTTGCATACCCCGCTCCAGGTCCTGAGCTTTTGGAAGGGCCCTGGGCATCTCTGCTTAGTGGCAGCAATTCCAACAAGAGGATCATGACAGTGTTCCCAAGGCTGGGCAGGGAGGGGTCCCTGGCAGGGAGGGCAGGGTTACTAAGCATGTGGGCTGTCCCAGTACAGTGATTCTGCCCAGATCAAGAGTTCCCTCTGCACCACCAGTCCTCTGCAGGAACACCTGGGCCATAATCCCCACAGAGACCAGTCCCAAAGTCTGAAGCATGGTAGCCATTAAGAATTTCTAAGTTTAGAACAGGTTCACTTACTGTGTCATATTACAGATACGTTATTAATTATTTTGAGTGGGTATCGAAGCAGTAAGACTCTGTGTGTTCCCTGCAGGAGAAGGCTGCTCCAGCAGCACTGCTCTGGCTTTTGATGCTATTGTTTTAACTCAAAGACCCATCATACAATCAGTTCTGCTACTGGTCCTTGAATCCAAACAATTTCCCTTCCATCAAATAGAAAGTTTAATTTGATGAACAGACAGATGTTTCAAAATGTGACCTTTCCCAAGGTGAAGTACTCAGTGGATGTATTATTTATTGGTTTTCAATTTTTCCACAGGCAGACATGTCTATTCCATCAAGAAGGTTAAACAAGAAGATGTTTAAAAATTCATTTAAGTGCAAATGCAGTCCTTACTAGTGTAGTAATTCTTTCTCTAAACTACACATTTAAGAGCAAGATGTGCTTATGCAGGAGGATAAATGATAGCTTGTCTGCGGCAGGACTGACAGCTTGTAGATATCCACTGCTGGCTGCAGGTGCAGCTTAAATTGTTTCCAGCCCTTTCCTTGGTCTCGCTTGCCATCCATCTGCTCTCTGAACTTGGACCGTCCTTTAAGTGTGGAGTACCTCGGTTTGTCTCAGCATCTAAGCTTAGGTTCTTTGGAGGGGACAGCACTGAGGTGCTCAGAGCAGCTCCAGCCCTGCCAGCTGACCTTGCAGGGCTCTCAATAGGTGGGCCAGGGCCTTGTGCAGGGGGGCAAGTCCTTATTTTGGAGACATTGCTCTTCTCTCCCTCTGGGGTAGGAGCAGAGGTCACTGTGGAGGTCACTTGCAGGCTTGTCTCTTCTGGCTTCTAAGGATCTTGATAACTGAGTGTGGCTAATTCACAAGATTCTCTTTTCTTCCAGACCAGTATAACTTAAATTTTTCCAGATTGGTTAAATAATATTTCCAACAGATGCAAGCAAAAGCCCCACTAGTGGATTATGGCAAAGTAGAAAAATTTGCTAAGAAATTAGTTCTTTTGATTGGAAGTAGTACATTATATGCTGTAGTGAATACTTTAGAACTAGAAAAATGTGCATGAATAATGTAAATAAGAGCAGCATTTTGTATGCATATTTCTGGGAAAATCAGTCCTGACAGCTTGTTGGATTTGCCTCTTCTGGCTATTTATGATGGTGACTTAGAAACTCTTTCTGATTGAGTGCTCAGTCAAGTAAAAAGGAAGAATAAAACCAGCATAGGCTCTTATATGTTCTGTTATAAAAACTGACAGTGCCTGGCCCTAACACAATGTGTTATTCTTCCATGCCAAACCGGGGCTGGGCCCCTATACAGACTTTGTTCCCAAGCTCTGGCTGCCGACACCATCCTCCAATTTACACTGTGTAACACAGAATCATTAACATATGCCAAGCAAGTTTAAATTCCTTCATAATCAGGAGTAATCAGTAACACAGGATAAAAATAGTAAGTAAAAACTGCGGCCCAAGTGATAAAAATAGCCTGACTGAAGCAGTGAAGATGAAAGACAGCAGAGCTTGTGGCTGCAAGACCAGGACCTCAGAGTCCTCTTCTCCCTCTGCCTCCCACATGTGCATTTATAGTCTCAGTGCAAGGTGCCATTAATACCCATGGACCATGAAAATGGGGTTTCTGCACCAAGGAAAGGATTTTTCTGTAAGCTCTCTAGACCCTGGAAGAAAGGGCAGGTTTGATAGTGTTCGCATAGCAGGCATCACAGCCCAGCTCCCCCTCTCACTTTTGGCCCCCAGCAGAGCCCCTGCAGGAGCAGCCAGGCTCTGAGTCTGATCAATCCAGCACAGCTTTTTCACACCCGCACCGCCTCCTTATCCCTCGGTGGGAGCCACCCTGGTGCACGCTGGCAGGTGGGCGATCCCAGGTGCTGCACTGGGGAGCAGTGAGCCCCTCCAGGTGCCTGCAGCACAGCACCCAGCACAACGGGGTCCGCACTCGCAGTCCTGGCGCAGCACTCCTCTCCCTCAAAGCCCTCTCAGACGAATCAGCAGCACTCTGAGCATGAAGCACTGTCCGCTGGCACTCCCAGAGCCCACTGCACAATCCTCATCTTGCTGCTGGAGAAATGCGGTGGCACTGCCACATCCTGCGCTTTGGGCACGTCAGTCTTTGGGAGCTGCACAGGCTGCAGAGGGCATATCACCAGGGGCACAGGAAGGAGTGCCTTGGTCTGTGTCTCCACTGCAAGTGAAACGTGGTTAGCAGGGTGTGGAAGATGTAGGGACTTCAAGTTCTTTCCAATTCTTTCCCACATTCTTAGAATGGGTGTGTAGAAAATGAAGAAATTAAGCAGCTTGCTCTGCTATTTTTCCTCTCCTGTGACCCAGGCGACAGTGAGTAAGTGTAGTGCCCGTGATATACTCTTATTACCATAGTAACTCAGCCGGGAGCTGATGATTGCACAAGTAGATGCCAAAAGGGAAAGACTGCCTAAGGAATAAATCAGCTCTTTGCTAAATGGGTGCATCGTCCCTATCTGCACTTGATATGCCTTAGAAGGCAGTGGGATTCTTCTGGCACACATTGAGAGCAAGTTACACCTTAGGTCTAAGTCTGTGCTTGCAAAGCAATCTTCCTGAAGGGTCTAACATTTTACACCTAAACAAAAAATTACCCACCCCTTATTAGAAGAGGATGATTTTCAGCAAGGGTCTGCACTGCCCTCTACATTTCTCCCATTTCCTTTGAAGCAAGGACATGGGATGCAGCTCCAGCTGTGCCACTTGTGACAGCACAGGCATGTCTGCAGTTCTCCATAACAGCAGCTGCTCCATGCAAAGAGGAGGCCAGCATTAATGTTTCAGCTTAGTGAGAACGGCTGGTGCCTCCAGGCACGGGATTCCCTTGGCAGCACAGTGTCTAATATCCAAAATCTCTGCTCTAGCTTTGGTGCTCTGGGATGAGAAGGCCTTAGAACAGACTGTGGTGATGAGACAGCCCCTTGCTCTGGCCTATACCATCTACCTGAAAAACTCACAACAGCAGCTGGTGTTTCATACTCTTGCCATCACAGTGCTCCGTGGGGTCTGAAATCACTGTCGCACCCAGGCAAGTAAGGACTGAAATACAAAGAAGTCAGACAGGTACCAAGGCCATCAAAGGGACATGTAGCAGGGCAAGGATTTGAATGCTCATGTCTCAGGTGAATATAGTATGAGTCCATAAGTGATCTCAGGGTCACGCATCCTCTTCTAAAACAATTAGGATTAAAGAGGGCTACTCCATGGAGTTTTCTTCATATTTTCTTCTTAGTTTTGCCTTTTGGGTAGTAATCTTTATACCAGCATTAAAACTGCTGGTCTAACATTCACCACTGTTACTCAGGGTCATAAAATTTCTGCTTAGTATCCAAGGAGTGAGATGGACACAGAGGAGCAGGATTAGACCATTTTGGCTGTCATGGACACCATGACTCTGTGAAGGCAACATGAGATAGTGACCACCCTTCAAACTCCATCCTTCCCAACAGCCCAGGACACCTCCTTTGATAAGACAGAAAAAAACGTGTCCATCACTGACATGACATTGTGGTGGGAAGTAGCAAAGTCCTGCCACACAATCCTGCCTATTTGGATAAAAATATTTCAGGAATATTTTCATAACTTTTCCACCAAGTGCTGTTAACAGGTACAAGGGTAAGGCTCAATTATGCAAGGTTTCCACTTAAAGTTTCTGGTCAGCAATAGCTCAAGCTCCTCTGTACCCCCACCTAGAAACCTGCAAAAGGAAAACCTTCCCTTGAGTCCTGAAGCTGCACCAAAACCAAAAATATATACATTGTGGAGGAGAGAAGAACTGGTGCGTTCATTTGGGAACACACAGAACACAACTCATGTAGATGAGCTATATATATTTTTTTTTATGTGTGTGTGTGTATGTATCTGCCTATTTGTGCATATAAATCCTGAGAGATCTCTCCCCTGCTGCTGTGGATAACAAACCTCTGTCCTCTCAGGGCACAAGGTGGCAAGGCTACCTGGGCTTCTGTCCTCACCTCACGTTTTTATCTGTCTTTGACCCATAAAGGCACCTGCTGACATTAACAACCCATTTGAGCAGAATAACCAAAATGCTTCACCAGGAGGCCAGAAGCAAGTATAAAAGAATCCTGTCACTGGGTCTTCCTGAGCTTTACCAGCAGAGAGCAACAGGTGATCGTGCTGCTGGCCCATTGTTTCAGGGCTGATACTGGGGCCAAGGACATGCCACAGGGCCAGGCTGGGTCTCAGCACAGACAGGACAGACATAGACTTCCTGGATGGCCTCTCCTGCTTCCAGTGCCAGCCACTCATGAAAACCAGAGCCCAAAGGCATTGCAATCATTGGGGCCCTGAAGAGCTCTGCCAGGGCAGAGGCTTGTTTCAGTGGGGCTGCTTGGGGGAACCCACAAAACATCCCCCAAAGCATGGACTATGGCTGCAGCAGGCACATGACTGATAGTCACACCAAGAAGGAAGATGTGCTTGGCCAGAGCCAAGACTGCCAACCCAGTGCTGCCACTGCAATCAGACAGTGTAGTGCATATGCTGAAAAATAAGAGTATACTGGAAGACAGGCCTTTCATTTCCCTGCACCTGAGCTGCAAGGAGGATGTTTCTACTTGAAAGGGAACTGAATAAATGAGCTGCTGCTTTGGTTACAGGAAAAATTACTCGTGTTGTCATAAATGTCTCCACAAATCTCAGTGACAGTTGCAGGGGACTATTAGCATTTGATCTTCCTTGTCTCATGCCTGTGTTTCTGGGTAGCACACACCACTTGTATGCCAAAGCCTGAGAGTGTTCTCCACCCAAAACATACCAAGCAGAGTGTGTAAGTTTCAGGTTAATTGAACTCAGATGAACAAAGACACAAAACTTTTGACTGAGTGCACACATCACAGAAATAAAAAGAGAAAAAGCGTCGGTCTGGTCTGTGCTCAGGTCAAAGGAGGTCCTAAGGAAAATCCCTGTTTCATTTACCTCCCTCTTTAACAGACAGAACCCTCTTGCCTTTCTCCTGGACTTAACCTTTTTTTTTTCTTACATTTCCTGAATCTTGAAGGAATTAGCCTCCACTACACAGCAAGGAGGGTTCGTTTCATACAGATCACCAACAAAATCTGAGCCTGCACAACTTACACAGTTCTACCTGGATGAAAAACACCGTCTCTGAGTGCGTATTGCACATTGATGAAACTCAGTGGTGAGCCATCGATCTACAGCAGTCAGGCCATAATGGCAGGGGAGAGCAGACACTCCTGATAGCCACTGCTGGCTTTCATAGCAAAATCTGAGGGGAAAATAGGCAAGTAGGTAAAGTATAGTAAATGTGACAGTGAAGAGGACCCTTGTCCTCTGGCAGTACAGCTCCCATGATGGGTCATCCAGTCAAAACCAGACTTGGACAACTTTGACAGCTAGTGCATTATTTTACCAACTCTTCTCTTGAGATACTAATGTGAAAGTACTTGGGGGAACGCCTTTAATTTTGAGGCTTATCCTGGACTTAACCGTTGCAAGGAAGAGTCTTGTTGCAAGGCTGACTGGCCAGCTCATACCTCCATTCCCACTGGGATCAGACACCAACAGGCATTGAGTGTGTCCAAACCCCCAGAGCACCTGCCCCTTTCTCTTTGCTAAAATCTCTTTACAACAGGACAAACCAAAAGGTGATACATGCCAGTCCCAAGCTTGTTTCCAGAATACTAATGGAAACTGAAAACGGGGTCAGAGACAATGTTAGAACTTTGTATGTGACAGCCTGCACTTAAGGAATCATACTGGAAAGAGTCCAGGGCAGAGGAAACATGAAAAGGAGAAGAAAGTGGAGATAAAAGTCAGTGGAGCGGCTGGAGTGTGTGCTGATGCTGGGGGAGACTCTGAAGCTAATGATGAGATGACAGTGTGCAAAGAGATTTGAAAGTGGAAGCCAAACTGGGAAGTCAGATAAAAAGCTGGAAAAGGCAGGTGCTGAAGTGTGTGTGATCATGGAAAACAGTGTGGAGAGAGAATGAAAGTGGGAAAAACAGAACAGAAAGGTTTTCTGAAAGGAGAAGAGACATCTGTCGTCTGCTCTACCAGGCTCAAAGGAAAGCAAAAGGAGTCAGTGGCATCTCAGCCCTCTCTGCAGCAGGTGGCTTGCAGGCTCCCTCCCCACCAAAGCTCTGGGGAGTCACAATTAAATGCAATGAAGTGGAATAAGATAGGCTGGAGCATTGTAGCGTGGCAGTGTGTGAAGTCTGGAAGGCAGTTTCTAAATCCACCTGGAATTTGTTCCTCTGATCTGCAAGGAAAATTGTGTTCACAGACCTGCTAAGAGCCAAAAAATGAAAAAGTTCAAGTTTACTATATGGTGGCAAAACACTGAATTCTGTGACAGCAGGGGAAGGAGCTGTGGGTTGCCAAAGCCCTGAGACAGATCGAGTGAAAGCCTCCAGCCCTGGACCTTGCACCCTTGGGGCTCCAGGGATCCCGGGAGCACTTCTGTCAGGGTAGTGTTCTTAGGAATCATCTTCCTTCTCAGGTGTGAGGGCTTTGCGATCTCTCCACAGCTGTCTGCAGGCTGTTTTCTGAGGAACAGAGGGCACTGAGGCATTGTGTGTACGTTGTTTTCAGCAAGGCCATCTGAAGTGTGTGGAACTGGCTATTTAAGCACCCACACCGTGTCCTTGCACTTATTGTCAGCCTAGTTGGTTATGCTCTGGTCTCTGCTCCAGCCCTATGTGAGGGGAAACCCAGCCCTTGAGGTTTCTCCTTGCACAGAGGTAACAAAGATGCCTCCCTCCAGCCCATGCAGTGGGATCTGCAAAGGGCCTGCTTCCATTAAAACAAAGAGCAACCTGCCTTTGGGATAGACTCTGAGCTTCCTTATTCCCATCTCAAATGACAATGGGAGCAGGAGAGGTGTGAGCCAAACACAACTGGGGAGCCAAATGCCTGCATCCCCAGCTCTTCTTTCAGGCTCTGTAGCTCTGCAAGTCTGAGTCACTGTAGTGGGTTAACCCTGCCTGGACACCAGGTGCCCACCAAAGCCACTCTATCACTCCTGTCTTCAGAGGGACAGAGGAGAGAAAATACAATGAAAAGTTTGTTGGTTGAGGTAAGGACAGGCAGAGATCATTCAGCAGTTATTTTCATGTGCAAAACAGACTCAACTTGGAGAAATTAACTGAATTTATTACCAATCATGTCAGAGTAGTATGAGAATTAAACCCAAATCTTAAAAACATGTTCCCCCCCACCCCTCCCATCTTCCTGGGCTTAACTTTATTCCTGACTCTCTACCTTCTGCCAGCAGCACAGGGGGACAGCGCAGGGGAACAGGGAATGGGGGTTGTGGTCAACTCATCACATATTTTTTCTACCACTGCTTCCTCCTCAGGGAAAGGACTTCTTTTTCTGCTCCAGTGTGGGGTCCTTCCTATGAGAAACAGTTTTCCATGAACTTCTCCAGTGTGAGTCCTTCCCATGGGTTGTAGTTCTTCACAAACTGCTCCAGCCTGGGTCCCTCCCACAGGGTGTAGCTCTCCAGGCACAGCCTGCTCCAGTGCCAGTCCCCTGTGGGGTCGCAAGTTCTGCCAGCAAACCTGCTCTAGCGTGGGCTCCTTTCCCCACAGGTTCACAAGTCCTGTCAGGAGCCTGCTTTAGCATGGGCTTAACAGAGGGTCTGAGCCTCTTTCAGGCATCCTCCTGCTCTGGTGTGGGATCCTCCACAGGCTGCAGGTGGATATCTGCTCCACCATGGGCTACCTCACCACTGTTTTCAGCATGGGCTGCAGGGGAATCTCTGCTCCAGCTCCTGGAGTACCTCCATCCCCGCTCCTTCACTGACCTTGGTGTCTGCAGGGTTACGGCTATCACATAATCTCATTCTGGTCTTCTCTGGCCACCATTGTTTCTGTGCAATAACATTTTTCTCTTATTAAATACATCATCCCAGGGGTGCTGCCACCAACACTGATGGGCTCAACTTTCCCAGGGGTGCTACCATCATTGCTGACGAGTTCAGCCTTGGCCAGCCACTGGTCTGCATAGAAGCCGCCTGGCATTGACACTATGGGACACAGAGGAAGCTTCTAGCAGCTTCTCACAGAAGCCAACCCCTATAGCGCCCCAGGAGTCCAGGAGATCCAGTGGTGGCTTCACCACCATCACAGAGTGTAAAGAAGAGAGAGTGGAGGTTCATCCCTTAAGGCTGAATGTCTCATAGTGGCCAAACCCACAGAGAGGTTGTATTTTGAACATGTCCCGTCACAGCCCATGAGTTGGCCTCTAGTGTGGCATTCTATGCTGGTGGCCATGAGGAATCCCAGGGACTCATCAGTTCAGATCCTCCCATCTCAGCTTGGGATGCTGTTGCCCATTGTCTGTGAGACATCAAGGACTCAAAGATTCCTGCCTTATCTGTGTACTGGCACCCTTCACTGATGCTCCAAAACTTCCCAAATATATATATATATATATATATATATAAGCAATCCAAATCCAAGGTTTCAGCAGTATGAGAGATGGGAACCTGACAGTATGTTTAAGCTCCCTCCTGAGTGAATCATACATATGCAACTGCTCTGAAGGATCCAGTAGCTAAGTTCCCAACATGAATATGCTTCATTAGTTGCATTTACTTTTGTTTCTATTAGACAAATGTTTCTATTTGTCTCATCACACAACAACACCCACAAAGCAGACAAATAGCTTTTGCCAGCTTCTGTTGTTTCACACCAGTAAAGACTAGTTATGCTGGTCTCAGGAAGTCAACCTACATCCTTCTGGCTGTTATTATCTCATCAAACAGGCCAACCTTGTGCTAGCTCGTTCTTGCCCTGTCTTGTTTCAATCAGTTGTCATAGTGGCTCTTTTTTCAAGGATTCACATTTCATTTGCATAAGAACGTTAATGGAGTAATTTCAGAAATAAACACCCAACTTAACCCTGCTGTACCCTTAGGAAAAGCCGTCTTCACTGTGAAGGCTTTTTGGCATTTCCCTTCTCCTCCACTGGCTAACAGAGGCTCACATGAGAGAGGTCAAGCTCCTCTTTGTGCCACTTTCAAAAACAGTGGCTTTCACAATAAGAAAACACATCCAACATTTCCTGTCTGGCTTTGGCTAAAGTCATAATTTGTCTTCTTCAGAGGGACCAAAGAAGTGTAAGACCAGAGTAGTCAGGTAAGAGAATCTTACTGCTGGCAAACTTCTGAACTTTACACTTAAGGACGATAATATTAGCACACATGGCTGGGGCACTACCATATTCCGAGCCCTGTTTTGCACATTTTACCTGACGGGTATTTAGAAAAAAACACAATAGTCCCAAGAGTGGAAAATCCCAAATCTTCCTGCACAGGTTACAGAGCCCAACTGTTGGGGTTTAGAACCAAATGCTTTCTGTTTCTTGCTTTGTTCCCTGCAATTTCTGCATCCATGGCCACACTGTAGTGTGTTCCCAGTTCCAGCAAGGAAAGATTAGACAATCTTTCTTTATCCTTGAAATAGCCTGCAGTTTCTGGGAGGAGGTGGTGGATGTGTGCTCAGGCCCCTCCAGCTGAGCAGATATTCCAAGTGCCAGATGCCACTCTCCAGGGGGAGGGAAGCTGGTACCTGTTTTATCCTATCCTTCACACTCACTTTCTCTTTTGCTATGAGCTGTAAAGAAAGATTGTGCTTTGTCAAGGTTAATGAGATATTTATTCTACATTTGATCTCTCCGTTTAAAGCTTAATTACTGCCCTAGAAGGCTCCAGTCCTTGGAAATCAGCACCTGTGAGTAACAGAAAGATGGAGCCCTCAGCTATTTCACACTACATGAAAGGAGCACCATGTCAGATCACATAATGAGGTACCTCCATTATCTGTGAGTCAGTCAATCATAGGTTCTCCTCAAGCACGTGCTACCCCTACTGTCATCATCCTCCTTCCTTGATGCTCCTTTTCAAGACACTCTCCTCCCAGCCTCTTTGATGCCTGTTTGAGGACACTCAGCTGGAGTGCATGGTCTCCAAGACTGGGAGATCCTTCAGCCCCTCAGGGAAGGGTTTTCTTGCCATGAAGGCACTCCCCTATTTGGTTGACAATCCCCCTCCAGAGATACTCTCAAGCTGTCTTCATGATGTGCTACCTGTGTGTCCCCTGGAGGGGTGCATGCCTCCCTGGGGATGCCTTCCCTCAGATATAGCTATGGGCCTTGAAACAAGGGGAGAAGACACAGAAACCCAAGAGAAGCAAAAACGGTCACTCCAAATGCAGGGCTAGCTCCATGCACAGCCTATGCACACTCTTCTGGCTACACCAGCCTGGTGCAAAAAGAGCTGGTCCCTGCTGCTGCTCCTGCTGGTGCCAGTGTCCCACACCAAGGTCTTGTAATGAGATGTCAGCGTCACCTCTGACATCTCCATCCAGCCTGGGTAACATGGCAGAGCCAAGTCCCATGGTGTTGCACTGGGGGAAGGGGGCATTTGAGCAAGAAAAGCAGTGGAGGGTTCTGCCTGCAACACCCCAGCACCACCCCAGGTCCCACTGACCAGTGATGCCCACCCAACAACTTGCAGAGGAGCCAGCATACCCTGTCAGGCCCCCATCCTGAACCCAAGCATTCCTTTGCTTGCCTTCATTTTCAGAAGGCTAACATGCCAGCAGTCCAACAGCACCCGGGGGCAGCTCAGCTTCTGGGCTGAGAAGTTTTGGGTGTCTCTGGTGTCCCTCACAGTGTGGGTGCTGCTACAGCTTGTCATCATTGTCACAAAGGAGCTGGGTGTGAGCTGCACGGTGTGGCACCTGGAGTGCAAGGAGCACCAGGGCTGGCACAGCACAGCAGGAGGCACAGGCATGAATTTGACATTGTCATCAAGCCCCAGAAGGACCAGTACCAGATCACAGTGAATGTGTAGATGGCACCGTGGACTGAGAGCCGCTGACACCTTCATTGTATGGCCGAGGCCCTCGCTGGCAGATGTCACCTTCATCGTGTGCACATTACTGGCCCCATGGAACCCAGAACCAGGACACTGATGCAGTTACAGGTGGGGACCTCCAGGGGCTGGGGACATCTGTAGGGACAGGGACCTCTAGGGGTGGTTGAGGACCGTGGGAGGTTAGGGAGATCCATGGGTTGGGAATGTCCAGAGACACAGGACATGCAGGGATGGGGTCAGGAGTGGGTGATGCCCCTGCACCACAGAGACCCTATACCCAACACCATGTGCCTCTGCTCCCCCCTGTACATGGCCGCAGGTGTTGGGAGCCCCTCTGTGGGGGTGTGTTGGGGGAACTACAACCAAAAAGCCACATCAGGTCAGAAGCTTCTGCCAGGCAGGATGCAAAGCAACACAGGCCAAACCTCCAAACTGCGTCAGCACAGCACATTACGCTGAGCTGCACTAATTAGTAGCCTAAAGAGAAACAGCATCAGCATGGATGAGTTCTCTCTGAATCAAGTCTCCCTGCAGAGACCTGCTTGTGCATCAGCCCTTTCAGCAGGCATTGCACCAGCTTCCAGCTCTAGCTCTAAGTCATTGTGTCCCACACTGAGATCAGGTGCATCTGGCAGGCACCTTCATGGGGGTCAAGGAGAGCTGTGGGGTCACTCAGGCTCTTAGATCCGAGATGTGCTGGGCAGGAAGCTGAATGCTCTTTTGGAAACACTTCTGTTCCATGCCCCACAACTTCCCGAGGAGGCAGGGTAAATGGGTCAGCAGGAGGTGCGAGCAGTGACTCCTCAAGTGTCAGCATGGAACGTTTTCACTGGGACGTGTTTCTGAAGTCAGGATTATGTATGTTCTCTGAGCTTTATATAGCCACTTCTGTAAAGAGAGGAACAGTCATATGTCGAATGTCTTAAAAGATTTTAACAAGCTCTTCACCAGAAAATCATTCTGAACAATTATGTTTTCAGTATGGCCCATGAATACATAAATATAAATGATTAAATTATAATCAAAATACTGGGGCTCACTCAACAAGTCTGATTCATGGCTCTTTGCAAAACACTCTGAAGGTAAGGGAGAAGTTACGACTCATCAAACATACATAAATTTAACTATGGGCAAGAGAAAACATTTTTAAACGTAGCTGCATGCCTCTTAAAGACTTGCTACATTTAAGAGGTCAGTGCCCTTCCAAGGCCACCGCTATTATTGCAGTTATTCACAAAGAAAAAACACTCAGCCTCTGTATTTCAGTTTGAGATAGTTTGGTGAAATCAAATGCACAAAATGTGTCCAATTTGACTTTTCAAAGCTTAATTTTTAACATTTGCTTTGATATAACATAGTTGTTCTATTGGTAGTTTAGCCCAAATTGATTTAAAATTTCTTGGTTACCTAAAGAACAAATAAAGAGAACAGCAACCAGCCCTCTCCCTGCAGGAAGGGAAGAGCTCTTTGGCCCTCTGTATCAACCTGTTGTCTCCCCAGTGCAGGACTATGCAGAGCTGCTCGGTTGTTTTCAGTTTTACCAGGGGAACCATCAGTTTATGACACTCCACAGTCTCCAGTGGAAAACTGCTCCACTCTGGGAAAAAAACTCGTTTAATGCTTGCCCTAAACTATCTTTTGTTGTAGTATACTATCAGCAACATTTATTTGAGCCATTTTGAGTATCCCAGAACAAGACACTATTGCTCTTTTTTCAGGCTTCATGTTTAAAAAGAATTACCCAGTTTTAAAAACAAACAAACAAACAAACAATAACAAAACAACAAAAAGTCATCCAGTAATAATAGAGGCGAGTCTCTCATCTTCTGTTGTAATAACAAGGTTAAACAATTCAAGATGTCATCACCACTCTGAGAGGTATTCCTGCTTACGACAGCTCTGACGCAGGGAAGGGAAACTCCTTTTGGAAGTGTCAGGACATGCCTAGCAGTGGCAATGCATAATGTTTCCTGTTATCATGGGATCTTTCATTAAATATGAAGGAAAACAAGGTATGTTATGCTGGAAAAGCCATGTTCCTTGTACTGTAGCCACAGCCCGCGAGGTGGCAGAAGGAAGCGAGTGTCACCGCAGGCTCAGCCAGCTCAGCCTGCACTTCTTTTGATCACTGGTGTTTTGAATTTTGAAAAGGAAGGCAAAAGGAAAAAACAATTGAACAGAAGCATGCTTAACTCTCATGTAGAAACTTTCCTAGAGAAGAGGATTAGCTACTAAGAGGATTGTTTATATACATTAAAGACAGAGAGAAGTGCAGGAAACAAAGTGCACGTTTTTAGCACCCTTTTAGCACTATGTATTTCAAAATGGTAAGACAAATAATAGCAATGGCTAAGAATTATTTTGTGGCTCTTAGTGAAGTGATGGCTGCCAAGAAGATGCCTTCAGACCCCTTTGTTGCAATATAAATTTGCAACAAAATTATCAAATCAGCTCTCTACTAAGCCCACCTGTCCTGTATGTTTATTGACTTGTTTATTGACCAGATCTATATCCAGCACTAATTAGTTTAAAAAATAAAACTCTGAGACCTTGTTCAGCTCTTTGGTCTAATACATTTTGAAATCCTGAAGGAATGCAATACATTAATTTATTCAGAAATCAGCAATTAACTTCTCAAGTTCCAAGAAACCTGGATCCTAATGAAGCTTCCGAGGGAGTCCCACCACACACCTTACCCACACAAGACTGCAGCTCTCTCCTCCATAGAGAAGACATGGTGGTAGCATTCCTGATAGCCATGTACTTGGGGTATTTGCTTCCTGGCAGAGCTGTGCCTCAGGTAGGAGGGTCCTGTATATATTTCTTAGGTCCCTTTGCTGGATTTCCAGCATGTCCTGCATCTGTTGGAATTATCTGCTGAAGTAAGTTCATGCAAACACCTCGTTTCATCCTATATTGCAAAGAAGGTTTAAATCACAGCTGCAAGATACTGCTCTCCCCAGCGTGATAGCTCAGCAATTTGGCTTTACTATTAGTTTCTTGGGAAAAGACCATAGAAAACAGAACAATAGTCTGTTTAACTCTCCTAATTATCAAGGGTAGGGAGGCCAACATGAGCTTATCACATCTCAGAGAGTAGAGAACACCACAAAAGTACATATGTGTGTCTGCATCCTGTGGAAACCTGTGCATGCCCCAAAGGGAAGGCTATGATGAGAGCTTATGCTGTTGCATCCAACCACAAAGCATAAAGCCTCAGAAAACCAGTTTGACTCAGCCTGTCCCTCACCCCTGTATGCAATGCTTCTGGCCTGAGATCATGTGTTGTATTTCCTAGATAAAAGTGAGTGAGGTCACCTTAGTCACTGTCTTTATAGTATATCTTAATTAGGTTGCCCATGGACTATGTCCTTTCCCTGCCACGTCTGCTCTGACAAAGTAGGCTTGCTGGCCATTTCCTGAGGGGTTTTGCTGGCTGGCTGTGCTGCCTGTGCTCTGGACTCCCTGGAAGCAGGTCCCACAGCACTCAGTGCTCACTGGCTCACCCTGCAATGCCAGCCCTGCTTGCACAACTTACAGAAAGCACTTTAGGAAGGGGTCCCCTTTGCTATGACAGTATTTCTGCTCCATGTTCCCTTCATTAACTTAATTCTCCGTAAAGCTCCCTCACCAGCAGGCTGACACCACCTCCTCAGGAACCTGTGGTGCTTCTTGCAGATCCAGCACAAGTGTGAAGCACCCACCACTGGGAAATGTTCCTGCTCTGGTGCTCTTTGTGTACCAACTTAGGTTCATCTGCCTTAGAAAACTCTTAGTCCTTTTCAGTGGGGCCAGCTTTGTGCTTTTCTGTCACTACAAAGTTCAGTACACTTATAGCACCACTGTGTAATTAACATTGCTGTCACTTGCTGACACTCTTCATTTGTTTTTCTTATGCTGCGGTTTTGGGCTAATGCAGATATCACCAGCAAAAGGATGACTGTAAAGTCATTTGCACCTAAGAGTTTCTTTGGATGTAGAGCCAGTGGTCTTAGTTATAATAAAACTCTTACCTTAAAAAGTTAAAAAGCAGTTGGGCAGCACAGTTAAGAAATCTATTTTCCCCATGGATTTATAGCTGGATTCTCTGGTGTCCAGCAAGACATGAACTACCCCCCAAAAATTTGCATAGGTGGGATGCAATGTCTTTTCCATGTATACTTTGTGGTGTCTGAGAGCAAAACTCCCAGTGCAGCTCTCAGGACCTGGGGAGGATGCTCTGTGCATGGATGGCTGCCTCTGCTGATTAACTGCTCCCTCAGATCCCAGCTGAAATCAGCCAATGGGTCCAAAATTCCTAGTGGGACAGACTGAATGGCTGTATAAGCCTTTTCTCCATGGGAAAATGCTCCAGAAGAATACATGGTCAGACCAACTGTGCATGTCACTAACTGTGCTCTGAGTAAGCCAATTTGCCTCAACCAGTCTGGTCCTGTTAACAAATGTAACTACTAACACAGGAGATATGCCAGCAAAGCCTAAGTATCTCTGATAACACTGTATATGGAACAGAAAGTTTAAGATAAAGTCAATGGAAAGAATGTAAAGCTGAGCGAGATCTAGGGCTGAAGCGGAGTCCTGGCATGGTTGGGACCCCTGTACTCAGCTGAGCTTTTCCATTTCTGTGGCAGAAGAACCCCCTGTGCTTGTAAAGGCTCCCCCTTAGAGGAGAGACTGCTGGGGACTGATTGCAGGGTGCTACACCCCTCCTGAAGAGAAATCCCTTAAAAATGCAGTCATCATCTTAATTGCTGCTTCTGTCTGTTGGCAAGAGAAAAGAAATGAGAGCTACTTCTGAGCTAGTAAGCTTGCACAGACTGGGTCAACATACTGCAGAAGCAATGGATGTTGTGCTAGAAATAAATTGGACTCTATAGCTTGAATAGATGCCAAGGAGCAAGTCTCATCTCCAAAACTGCAGCTAGCAGACCATGAAGAGAAATTGGCAGAAAAACACAGTGATCGGCTGTCGAGAACTGCAACATGTCCTGCAGATGAGGAGCTCAGGGCTGGGTACCACATTCTCATACAATGTGAAAGCTGCAAATGAACAACTGCACCTCTTTGAAATTCACTTGTGGGTCTTCTGGAAAGAATTAAACAAAGGCAACAGCACTCAAACCAGTAGAGGTGGGCTGGATTTCTGCCAGTGTTTATCGTACCTAAGACTTCAGTTAACAGAGAGCAGAACCAGAGAGGAGGTCAAGCACATCTGTTGTCTGAGCATTTGCCATGCTCCTAATGCTAATAGACCTGTGCACGTCAGTGCCCATGAGCAATGCAGCCCGGAGCATTTTGCAGGATTACCTTTTAGAATGCCTTGCAAGCAAACCGAAGTTCAGAAATTCTTAGTCCCACCTTCCTTATAGGTTAAGGAATAATGTTATTCCTAGCTGACATTATCTGTCATGATACTGCTTCTGTCCTTATTCAGACCAGGGCTGGCTAAGGCTCTGCTGTGACATGAGCCATTGGATTGCTGTGAGCCCCCTTCAAAATCAGTGCCTGAAGGGCAGCACTAGAGATGTTATTGGAGAGCAGCTACCCCAAAGGGGTCAGGGTTTAACTTCTCTAGGCTCTGCTATGTCTGTGGTGGAGACTTAGATAGCAGGCTGGAACATGTCCACTAACACCAGACTTATCCAGTCTGGACTCAGCGCTTTCTTTGAAGAATGGATATTGGATACTTTTTGAGGATTACTGGTTTTGTGCTGGATATCACTGCTGTGGTCCTTCTGTCACAGCACAGTGGAACAGCTGTTTCCTCTTTGGTCTAAGTAACAGGATCTTGTGACCCTTCCTAGAGGCCATCTGACACTTGGTCAGAAGTGCCATCACTAGACTGTGCCAGGGCAAGTAACCTTAATTCTATAATCCACTCTCTCCTCTCACAGGCAGCGTAAGAGCTGCAGGCACTCAGGAGCAACCAGGCTTTCTACCATGTGATCAAGTTGATTCATCATTTCTGCTCCAGTAAATCCCACCTAAAACTCTTCAGGATGTACTAGGGTTAGATGAGAAACAACATGCAAGTATGCCTGCTGGTTTAATATCTCCTTGCCATCATGATTTGTTTAACTGTTAAAAACCAAATAATTTGCATGGAGAAGGTTGTTGGCTGAAGTCACAGGTCTCCACAGGCACAATGCCTTTGCCCAGGGCAGGATGCTGGTATGTTGGGGTCTCTGTGTACTGTGCAACACATCCCAGAGAAACTGCAGCCACATCTAACATCACCACTGAGATTTAAGAATGTGGTAGTCCCATCATGAGACAGCTGAGAGCAGGGGATCCATTATGTGAGGTCAGTGTATTCCACAGGATCATAAAAAAGCAGAGGTGCATAGTGAGCCTGCCAACTGTGTCCTTCACCGGTTTTTCAGCATTGTCATATAATTCTCCCCAACAGCCCTGAAGAAAGTCAGAGACTTGAGTGGAGTCTTTTCTCTTGCCTGGGCTGTTCTAAGCACAAAGGTGGTTCCTCCCATCTCCTCTTCTTTCCCAAGACAAACATTTCTGTCTCCTTTGAAAGTGGGTGTGGTAAAAAGCCACCTCCAGTGCTGAGACAGCAAAGCCACACGTTCTTTCCTGTATCATCACTGTTTCCCAAGCACCTCGCCCTCCACAGTGCCTCTCTGAGCAATGAGAGCCACAGACTCTCGAGCTCTGTAGAGCACTAAGGTCGTTTCCTGAGCCAGGGTGAGGTCTAATTGGTGGAGTTATGAGCTGCAGTGCCTGTGAGGAGCATTAGCAAGGCTCTGTGCTGGCAAGGGGCTGCAGGGTTAGAGTGATGAAGAAAAAAGGGATTCAAGCTTCAGAGCAGCTATTTCAGCCTGAGTCCTTCCACTGGTGTGTTTTACATGCACAGCTGCCTCTGGGTACTGCTGGAGGTTTCCAGGTCAACAGTGGTGTCAGAGCATCCACAGGGACTCGTGAACATCAGGCTTTGCAGTGCTGGTTGTGGAAACTTTGCCTAGCCTATGGGAAGGGACATCCAGAGAAAGATCTGGGGAAGATCCTCAGGACTTCAGGGCACCCAGTAAAGCAGTCAGGACAGTAAGACCTGAACCTGGTCACCCTGGGGGGCAGGCTGTCCACAGCACAGTCTTGAGAAGTCAAAAGAGAAATACAGGTGTCCTGTTTATAGGCTGATGGAAACCATGGGAACAGACTGGGAGCTGACTGTACAAAATCTCAAAAACTAATTGTTAATGGGGAGCCATCCTCGCTGCCAGTCTTTTTTGGTAGTGTTAGTCCCACAAGGACGTGTTCTTACAAAGTACTATTCAATACTAGTTTAAGCTCTTTGGTTTCTCAAACAGAAAAGTAAAAAAAGGATCTGATCCTGATTTTAAATATCTATGGAAAAAATTTCTCTCACCAAGGAACTCTTTACAGTAACAGAGAAAAATATAAAAGCAATAAGCCTGGGAGGTCGCTTCCAGGCTAAATTTTTTTCCTTAAAGGTGCACATTTTAAAATAGGGAACAGGTGAAGTGTGCAAAGGCTCATGTTGTGCAGGCAGTCTTCGGTTTGGGCTTTGAACAGATGGAGTTGTTACCATGAATGCTGGGACATAGGGGACAGTACCAGGAAAAGCCTGGGACAACTGGTTTGGAGAAGGGTGCCCTGGAGATGTGGGAGTAGGAAGGCTCAGGTTCAGGATGTTAAGGGGTTGCAGTCGGCTTGGGGATGGAGAGAATGCAGCTTGCAGGTATTTAAGCTGCTCCTGTCTATGCTTAGACAGGATCAGGCCTTTGTATTCTGACTTGGTCTTCTTGCCCATGGAAGCATTGTAAAAGACACTTTCCCACTGGGAGAAACAGGCAGCACCTGTTTGTCTCCAGCACCAGGCATTTCCACTTCACTTCTTCATAACTTTTTAGCCAGGTTGCAAGAGCAGAGTTTTGCAAATTAGCTTTGCAGACCCGCAGTCAGATTAAAATGAGTTGTTTGGTTTTTTTTTTTTTTTAATCAGGTAGTTTAAATGAGAGCTTTACATTTTTCTAGCCTAGGAAATACTAATGTGCAAAGTACCTAATGTTACCTCACAACCAGCTCTTGGGACTCTTCTTTAGGTGCCATTCTGTCTTGCCTGATTAGAGATGTGCACTGACTGTTTTCACAGAAGCATTAATTCATCCTCCTCAGTTTTCTCCCCCAGTTTCCAAGCAAAAGCCAGGCTAAAGGACAGAGTGAAAAAACAGCCCTCTGCCTGTGCTACTCAGACACCAGCCATATAGCAGGAAAAGGGTTTTCCATTCCCCCATCCCATGGCAGTCTGTCCTAAGAGTAAACCTACGAGCATCTACTGAGACATGACTTCCTATATCCACAGTAACTCAGCTGCAGAAGTTCTGGCAATTACCACAGACATTCTGTCTTGCTGCCCCATAAGTAAAGTCTTTTACCTCTACGTAGCTGCCATCTTTTGGCATTGCTGGCTCCTTCCAGGAATGTGTTTTCTGTTCTGCTCCATATCCCACAGCACATTCCTCTGGTGCAGCAGTCTGAGATCTTTTGCACAAAGAAATGGGATCCAGTGGCCTGGTGCAAACCAAATCATTCCCCTGATTTCTCTTGCCAGGTCCTGTTTATCCACCAGTGTTTATTAGCTAGACCTTACTATGTTCCAAGCGCTGTCAGCAGCTGGCAGGAAACACTGGCAATCAGAGCAATCCCCACAGCTCAGTTTGCAGCAGGCTCTTTGGATTCCTGCCTTTAAGTCATGCAGTGACTCCAGAGTGAGTGTAACGGGGCATCTGAAAAGGTGAAAGTTGAAATCCAGCAGATGTTTCTCACTGATCTCTTCCTGAAGTAGCAGACTGCTGGGACTGAGCCAGCACTGCTAACCTTGGAAAACCAGCAGTGTGTGTGTGGCACTTTTGGATGTCCCAGGCTGCTTCCCTTCCATGGAGAATATCCTACAGCTGCAGAGCCCTTTCCTGTGTACTCTCTGTGCTTATTCTCTGATGTGTAATTCTGAGATGCACCTTTGGCCTTTCGCATCCTTATCCAGCAAGATACTATGTGCTGTTTGGAAAACATGAAGAGCTTCCCACCCTGCCCTTACCAGTTCTAAAATGGCAACAAAATCTGCATGTGAATGACTGAAAAACAGATGGAGAGGCTTGCTCTGGATGAGAAGTAATTGCCCCTTCCACAAGGTACAGTTAGCAGCTACCAAAATATTTCTACTGTGAGGCTGGAGTATTGCAGATGGGCTGAAGAAGGAAGCAGAGATAATGAACACTTAGAGTCACCTCAACACAGAGGCATCTCTGGGATGTGCAGCCACTCAGAAGCATAGGCTGAGGGATGCATTCCTCTCCTTGAGGCTAGAGGCCAGTTGTCAACAATGTTGGCATGTTTGTGAGAGGTTTTAATCATAATTGCTGCAGGTTTTAACATGGACATGACACAGTGTGTGGATTTTCTTTATGCCTCATACATGTATTTATATTGGTGGAGAGGAGGGAAACTTCAGTATTCTGAATGAATTAAAAATGTACAGATATATTTGTTTTCATGATAAGGCAAGGACTTGAACACGTACGAGATTCAAAAACATGAATGGAAGGCACATGCAAAAAAAGGAATGATTAATTGGAGTGCATTTAAAAATAGTAATTGTACGTAATGCTGAGCAAAGCTAAAATCTATTTTAAACTGTTTATACAGAACGGAAGCGTATGTTCTCAAGGTCTCCAGTTTGTCTGAGTGGGTTGGTCAAAAAAGTTGTGACATGCTGAGAAAGGCATTTGTGCCTTGTTGTTTTTAGCAAAACTCACTTCCAACAAAATGGATTTAAAAGAAGAGGGACTGCAAAATACTTAAAGGTCACAAGGCAATCTTGGCCCATGCTCTCCGGGATGTGCATATGCCTTGAAACCTTTGAGGAACTGCATCTCCATGCTTCTGACTGCCTCCATCTGTCATTCTTCATGAGTCTTTTCCTCAAGCCCTCATATTTTTGTCTTTCAGAGGATGTGGGCAGGTCCTTATTGCATCCTCCCTTGTACATTTTTTTGCCCTTCCAGTGGAAAGGAATGCTCACTGAAGCAGCTCTGTCCATTCTTGTTGGAAAGGGTCAGGAGCTATGGGAAGAAAAAAACAAACCACCAAACCCAGAGAAAGGACAATTAGCTGTAGTCTCTGTGCCACCAAAATCTACCATTAACTTTGGGATGCTTCCTTGGGTTTGTCCTAATTTAAGGTTTGGTGGCAAAAGTATTTCTGCAGGCTGTCTTGTTGCACAAGAGCCTAAGCTCATGGTAGAGGTGAGGCAGAAGTGAGAGTTATATCAACTTCTGGAAAAGGTTTAGAAATGTGTGGCCATGTGGAACACTGCCAGCTCACTCGGGGTGTGGAAGAAGAGGGCACTGTCCTGCTAGGAAGGACAATGTTCCTCTTGTTTATGTGCTTCTGGAGTCTACTGAAGGGACCAGGAGTACAGTGAGGAGCACAGAGAGGCAGGCAATGTGGTGGACATCACCTGAGGTTGTCCTTGTTCTGGAGGATGCCATCCATCAGGTGTCCCTGAAACAAAGAAGCTGTTCAGAAAGGCAGCAGGCAAACCAGGAAAAGATGCTGCATTGCTGCTGATGGGGCTGGTTCTTTAAAGCTAACATGGAATTGAAAGGGTACCACAAGCCTGAGGTGCCCAGCCAAACGAGCTGCATTGCTGTGTCGGCCTCTTTCCAAAACAGAGCTCAGCCTTTGGCTTTCCTTCTCACTTTGTTCGCTCTCCTTCTTTCTTACCTTCGTTTTCCATTTTTAAACCTTGTGGATCAGCATACTGTGCACTACAGAACACCTCATTCTACAGTGGCATGCAAAAGGAGGCATACCATCACGTGCCTTAAAATATTTATTTCTGCATTATGTATGTATTGGGACTTGGTATCATCTCATGCCAGTGCAGTGCTAAGAATCTATTGAATCTGTAAGCCAAATATGAGATTTAAGATCTCACTCCTTTTTTGTATTTGCCACAACAAGCAATACTGTTCAAGCCCATGAGGTGCCCACACCCCAGCTCTGGAAAAGTAGCACTCAGCAATCGGGGTCAACGGAGGGACAGGAGTTAAAGCTGTGTCAGGGAGGCATGAACTGGATGTATGAAAGCTGGAGCTGTGGCTGTGAAAAATGCCTTTACAGGGAAAAGAACAGGATGCTAACACGTAGGGGAGGGAGGAGATGAAAGTCCACAAGGCAGAGAAAGGTTAAATGAGCAAAACACTACCTTGTGAGGCCCCCAAGTTGGATAGGCACTGCTGCATGACGTTTTCTATCAAACAGCACTAACTACCAGGATTCCAGCCTGGCTGGGGTTCTGCCTGCACCCATGTCATCCCGCCCCTGGTACTCAACGATGCTGACTCTGATCTACCATTGCATCAGCCTTCAATCTTCTTTCAAAGGCTATTGGGTTCAAAGTCAATCTCTGCTATTGTGTGTTTGTGTCAACACTGGTCTACATCCACAAAATCTAGTGAGAAGATCACTGTCACTTGCAGGCCCAGGGTATCTTCTTCCCTTCCCTTTCCTTCACTTCTTTAGACATGACTTTTTTAGGTTGTGGTGGGGCACCAAATAAAACCCCTCAACAGGCAGGCACACGGTACCAGCATGTTCCTCCCTGCAAGCGAGTGGCCAAGGGCAGCCCTTGGCCACAAGCCAACATTTAGCCAGCTGAGATGATGTTTGATGTGACACTGGGTCAATAGTGAGCACAGGAGCAAACGAACACAGGAAGTGCAGCAGGGAATGGCAGTGGGAGGACCTGGCAGATGCACAGGGGCTGATTCAGAAGGGAGATGCAGCCCCACCTATGCTGTTGTGAGCAAACTTGCCCTGCACCTCACGACAACTGCTTTCAAAATAGGTTTAATAACACATGTCAAAATGCCACCTGTTCCCAGCAGGGAACTGTGGTGGGGACACCAGTCATGCCAGGGTGAGACAGCTCAAACTGACCTGCAACAAAATCCAAGTGGCAACAAGTTGCTGTTGAGCAGAACAGGTATTTTGACCTAATGGCAGAAATTGCACCTGTTTGTGAGCACAGAAAATCACAGGGGGCTGGAATCCAAGGGGATGAGAAATAAACATGAGAATAACAAACAATCGTGACTATTTAAAAAAAACCAATTCTGCCTCACAGCACTGCTCCTTCCAGTTTCCTTTGCTGCTTCCCTCCTCAGTAGACCATCATTTCGGGGTTTGTTTGATCACATTGTTCACCACATTTAAGCCTGGGCTTAAACTGAAGTCTTGTTTCTCATCAATTGCCTCATCATGAGAATTATTTCTTTTTTTCATTTGGACTACTTTTAGGGGCTACATAAAAGCTAAAATGCCTTATCCATATCCCCAAGGAGCCGTGTTTTCTCTGCATACGATACTGCTAAAGATTTCAGTGAATTGTAATCACTGAAACATTTTTGTTAGGCTTGGCTTGGGGTAATAAATGCTTTGCATTTGATCTACCCTTAACTACCGAGAGATGTTTTTGTTTTTCACTCTGTTTTAATGTAGAGTACTTGGCAATATCTGTGGGGTTTGGGAGATGTTTTTAAATTAGAAAACAACAATTAAACAAGAAACCCACAGAAAAGTATCGCAGTGTATTTCTAGTAATTTTAAGATGGAAAATTTCAGTCTGAAACTTGTCTTTATTTTACGTTTTAACTTCTATTCATAATTTTGTTCATACACTGCCTTGTTTCACCTCATATAGGAGCAACACAAAGGAGAGGAAGTCCACAAGCCGGATAAACTGCAATTACCACAGGTTGATTTTGTCAGAGCTATGCAAAGCATCCAGTGCTCAGGCCCGCCTTGCCTCTCTAACAGCTCACACATCTACGCCACGTCTCTCTGCTAACCTGAACACGTGCATGGAAATATCCCCTTTGGTGAGACAAGTAACTTCCATGAAGTGAATTAATTTTGAAAAATTATCTACAGTGAATGAGTTTTCCTTATTATCTTAGTAGTAGAAATCTCAGCTATGGGCACTTACATTATTCTTTCACCGTGTTTTTGTTTTTTTTTTTTAACAGTCTTTTTGGAATGATCTAAATTGCAAAGCCGTGATTTGGGCAATACAGGGACCAATGCTGTGACCAGAATCTACAGCACAAAGGGATAGAAAACAGAGCAGACAGAGAAACAACCACAGTCCCCTGTCCTGCAAGATCTATCCCTTGTTCTCCTAAAAGCAGAAAAAAGTTCCAAGAACAGCCAGAGGTCAGCACGTGCTTGGGAGATCCGCTTTATTTGAAATTCTTGTCCAGCCAGATGTATAGCAATGCCATAGTATGGGAACATGACCCTTGAAAAACCCTCTCCAGTTCCACGTATGAGGCCAGCAGTCCTCAAAAATAGCATCAGCCAGGGCAGGAGCTACTTTTTCACTCATCAATCTCCTCCCTGATGAAAGCAAAACTTCATTCTGAAAGCCACCTGCTTGCAAGCACAGGACACAAAATGCCTTCCTCTCCACACCACCCCACAAGAACATATACACTTTGAGTGGGGTTTTTTTTATAGTTGCCTATTTCCATGAAGTGCAGAACCTACTGACAAGATCATTTTAATGCAGCATGGATTGCACTGTCCTGGTATAAGCATTCTCAATGCTATCAGTTTAATGTGGAAGACATAGTTTCAAATAGGAAAATTAGGAAGATTTTTTTTTAAGGAGAATACTAGGAAATTATGTTTTTATCACACATTTATGTTTGACTGTCTTAGATGTTGCAACATCCAGACCAACTTCCAGTGACTTAAATGTCAGAAATCTGCTATACAGCTCCTTCATAACTGCCATCATGCTCTAGGCAAGACTCATGATAACAGCCTAAAACCTTCACTGTACTTCTTGAGGGATTTTTTTGTTGTTGTTGTATTTTTCTCTCTTGGATCAGAACATTGAAATCATTCAGCCTAAGCTCTGCAAAACATCAAGCCAACATCTCATAGCTCCTCTGGTAGGCATATTATGTTTGCTGTTTTTCCCCAGACACAGAACTGTTCAAGATGCCAGGTTTCGAAGCTACAACTACTCAGTGAGTGGCAGAATGTCATCTCTATGCAGAGATGCTGCCACTATTTCTCCTTTTCCTAACAGGTGTATAATCTGAGAAGGCACAAACATTCATCCTTCCTTTGGCTGAATCCTATGAAAATGACCACAGAAAATCAAGAGCTCCTTTACACTTCCTTACAGGGCCTGCCTACATCTATCCTCATGCAAGCCAGTACCTTTCAAATCACATATGCAGTGGATAAAGCCTGTAAACTTCCTCTGCGAAACTCACTAAACGTGTCCAAACCAGATCTAGTGCCCTTTAAACTTGAATAAAATTCTGCTCCTCATCGCAGGCCGTTTCCTTCTACTTTCAATTCACTTAACCCTTCAAGCCTACCCCTGGGCCTTCCGTGAGAACTGCAGCCAGAACAGGATCGCATCCTCTCCGCCATCCCTGCCTGGCCTCCTCTGCAGCGCCTTCCCGACAGCCTCTCCTGCGCCATTTATCCGGGTGCCACTGAGCAGGAGCAGCACTATCTTTAGGCCGCGCCTGTACGCTAAGCACACAGGAATGC